>CM042137.1:142613724-142716224 GCA_023376005.1 Doryteuthis pealeii | reverse complement strand
GCCCTGTCGGTTGGATCTTTAGAATACACCAACTGCACTTCTGTAGGGGGGGGGGTAAGATACCCTAATGGGGCTAGCTGTTGACCGTACGTGGCAAACCGTGATGCTTGAGAGTGGAACCCTGGTGACTGAGCACTCTAAGACTTGCAGCACTCCACTTTGGCCAACACTTAGGATAGACGGGCGGTCTAAGAGACCCTCTCCGATCAATTGGCTGGTTCAGTCAAACCCCATCACCTACATGATTGTTCCAACGATTTGCTCTTGTGGCAGACATCGAACCCTTAAGTCAGTGTCCTGCGGATTACCTTAAATTATACCAGATGGTGAGGTTCCTATTCTGAAACTCAAGGGAATGTCGGGTACCACTTCATCACTAATACTTCCATCTCCACTCTGGCCTGTAATGGTAGTACCTGTTAGGTACCCATCTATGGGTTAGATAAAAAGAAAATGAACCGAAAAATGTTTTTTAAAATCGAGTTTAACAAATTGTGTACACATCAAGAATGAATAAAAAATACGTCTTCGGCATAAAATAACGCTATGGATAGACGAGACTAGTTTGCTAACCATTTCACCACAATTGGAGTATATAGGGTAGATACTTGATATGCGTTTAATGGTGCTATGTATTTGCAAGGTTTTCTTTTAAAATTCTAAAATTTTGGCATTAAATTAATATATTTCATGTTTACAAGAAAGGTAGGAATATGGCGTAAAACCCAGCCAACCAACTCTGTTGATTGTCATTCATCACAAATGCAAGAATACCCCCCCCCCACAAAGCAAAAGTAATTGAAGAACCGAATTTCATTAAAACAGAAATGAGAGTGCAACTGATCAGAAACAATTTATTTCAAAATGATCGAAATTGTTTAAATTTGTTGACAACATATAAAAAAGTTATAAAATTCAAACATAGATGTAAAAGAGAGAAAAAGATGTCAACGTTTCTATAAGAGAAACTCATTTATAATTTAAAAAAGAAAATGAGGCGTATTTTTCTTTAATTTTTCTTTAGTGCACTCAAGATGTATAACAGAACACGGTGGTTTTCTGTTTATTTATTTGTTTAAGAAGTGAGCATTCATTCCCCTTTTTTACTCACCTTCAAATTAATTTCACTCAGTAGCCTTCATTGTTGTCAGAGGAGTGTCCAAAAAGAGTTTCTGTCATCAGCTATGCTGTTGAATCTTTGCAAAAGATAAACCTGAAGGTTAAATCAGTTATATCAGAATTTTAAAAGCTTCCTCTCTTTCTGTCTATCTATCTATCAATCTCTCTCTCCCTCTCTCACACACACACACACACTATATATATATATATATATATATATATATATATATGAGAGAGAGAGATGAAATTTGTTATATTGCGAGACGTGCTTGGACCAGAAATCTACTTACAGTATTCTATTTAAAATAATTTTAAATATAAAATATTAATAATAGAAAAATATTTAAATAATAAATTTATATTCTCATTATTTTATTTTATATTTGAAATAATTTTGAATAGAATACTTAGAATTATAATAAACAAATGTCTGGTGGAAACACGCGTCATCATTTGATAAACTTCATCCATACCAAAATATATATTTTTTCTTTTCAACTTATCTGTCGGATTGATTTCTATTTTTTCCATATATATATAATATAATATATATATATATATATATATATATATAGGAAAGAGAGATGGTGTGGGCGAGAGACAGAATAATGAACAAATCGTTCTAAAGAGTTTTTACATAAATAACATAAACATGCCCAATACTGCCCGATATTCGTCCCGGGTTCCTGCCCTTTATAACGCTATGCCACTTCCAATTTTTATTAGCAGGTTACCGGTATAAAAATGTATCTCCTTAGACATTTTCCGGGCGCTCTTTTTTTTCCTGATATGCTTTTAATCGGGAAACATTTTTAGATATGTTTTTTATTTACAATGCCACTCCTTGATAAAATATAAATAAGTGAAACAATATAAATATGTTAAATTTGATAATATGTTTGCCATCTTATTATAATAGAGATTGTGTGTTTTTCTGTCTGTAACCGAAACTATATTACTACTCAAGTCACAATTCCCTTAATTATTTACGTCAAATTCTCCATGATTTCATTCTTTTAAACCTTCAGTTATTAATAAAAATTGTTTTACATTATTAATACTGTTGACCATATCTACGTATTAATAACATGCAATTGTATTTATATATACAACAAAATAGCGGTTTACAGTTTGAACGAGAAGGCTAATTTGCATATTGATATTTAAAATTTTATTTTAATAAATATGTGCTTGGTATTATTGATTTCTAATTGTTTGGTTTTATCTTAAGAAATATAAACAAAAATCTCGTGGATAAATCTTAAAAGAAATTTATTTACAAGAAGAAATAACTGTAATATTATCCTTTATTTCCTATTTTAACTAAATAGTTAAATTAGGAAAATTTACTAATGAAAGAGGGGAGTAATGGAGAATGATGGAATAGTTCGTTTCAAAGTTGTTCTATTTTTCGATTATACCCCCTCTGTTGCAGATCTTTTTATCTGCATTCTTAGTCAGTTTCATTAGCCTTTCTAATTTAATATGATATTTTATTATATCAAAACTTAAATACTTGCACCTGGAGGGTGCATATATTTGCTAGTATAAATAATTAAAGAGGGCTCAATATAGGGCAAGTATATATAAGTGTGGTTAGCGTGAAGCCAACGGCTCTTGGTAACTGATAGTTTCAAATCACCTAGGAGAGAAACTCTGAGTTACCAAGCGCCGTTGAATTCATGTCTTCGCTAAACATACTTTTTGTAGACTTATAAAGTTTGAAATGGTTGCAATCAGAACATTTTCTTTACTGAACAATTATTTTGAATCACTTTCTGTGATATTTTGAATATTCGAACGGTCTCACTTTCAATGCAAGATGATAACGGTCATAGAGTTAAGGAACACGAGTATTAATATAGATATTTCTTAGATTAAAGATAACAATCTTTTCATGGGAAATAAGAGGTTTTAACAGTTTCTTCTTTGAGAAACATGGTACTTGACCAAATGTGTTGAACATTTAGCTATTATGAATTAATTCATTTCAACCGGCCCTTTCTTTTCTGATAGTCAAAAGTACAAATATCGCTATGTAATTATTATGCATTGGACTCTTAAAGTCTTGAAAGAATGTTCGTATATATATATATATATATATATATATATATATATATATATATATATATTATATAATCTTTTGTTATTATTATTATTGGAGAAATGATTATAAAGTGCTCAATTATTTCTGTAAGAGCTGTATTTATTTATTTATTCATAGTCACCAATACAATTGAAAGTTCGTCTTACCAATGGTTTCAGATGGGTTTTTTCATATCCGAAACCATTGGTAAGACGAACTTTTAATTGTGTTGGGGACTAATATATATATATATATTTATCTATTATCATACACTGAGCACTCTTGGGGATTTAAAAATATCCTCGTATAAATCTTTAAGTGTGCATCAACATGAGCATGCATTGTGGATTTACAGGAGACATTGATGATCCCAAATAGAATTATCCCAATATACAAGACAATTTGATAGGTTCACACACTTTCTCTCACACACACACACACACACACACACATATATATATATATATATATATATATATATATATATATATATATATTATATATGAGAGAGAGAGAGAGATGCATTTTAATTGTATGGAGGATAAAGAAGATCCTACATAGAAATCTTCCGACCACCAATTCATCTGGTCTCTTAGATATATATATATATATATATATATATATATATATATATAAGTACAGAAATAACAAAAGACTTAGAGATTTAGCTTTATAGTCTATTTCAGGGAGCTTAGACAAGTTGTCTCCCTCTTCCGATTCATCAGATACGAATCGCGAGAGGTAGACAACTTGTCTAAGCTCCCTGAAATAGACTATAATGCTAAATCTCTAAGTCTTTTGTTATTTCTTTACTTATATATTTGCTCTGTGTAACATTAAGAGCACACATTGAGCTCTCAAACTGCGGCAGGTTTTTTAAAATAAAACTCTTGTGTCGTAAGGAAGATTTCTTCTCTGGACTTTTGGAATATATATATATATAACATCTTCACCTGATGATTGCCTCGCATGAAACCAAATGGGCGTGAATGTTCCTTTGTCACCTAATAAATAGATATGTAAAACCTTTATATATTTATTTTATTATATTATATATATATATATATATAATGTGTGTGTGTGTGTGTGTGTGTGTGTTTTACATAAGATATTTTAAACTGCGTGCTATTTCTTTTAGCCACTCTCATCGAGAATTAATTAATCGTCGATTTTCAACTCGTACATTTCCAGATGAATTTAATTATTTTCTCAGTGATTCTGATTTTCTATAACAATATCAATGCATGTTGGAGCCTTTGTCAATGACAAACGATCCTCTTTTCTTTTAAATTGTGTTGAGATTCCGCATCAATAATTGGATTGGAAGCAGATGGATACAGCAGACAGCATTCTGTGTGTCGTGTAGAAAAGATTTCAAGGATTGTCGCTAGGCGCAACGGGGACGACCGTGATAAACAGAGGATTGGCAGCTAATAATGATTTTGCAAGTCGCTAAGTGAATACGTTCATTTTGAAATGTTTTTGCAGGCGGGAATTCGTCGTTTTGTGATTGTGAGTGCAATATATAATGGCTTCCCATCTGCTTTCCTATTGTATTTCTATTTAATTTAATCATATAGAACCAGACCTTCATGCTTTCCATATATTCAGTCACTTTAGTTCACTCTCGTTCCTGTGTGTTAATTAATTTACTAGCAAGGCCTGTGGATATATCACAGTATGATAACTTAATTATTATAACGTTTGATATGTATGGTTAAAAGCTATTGCTAAATAGTTCAAAATCTAAAAAGTTTAATAATCTTGATTTAACTTTCTCATTCTTTTTTTTTTTTTTCATTCTTTCTTTCTTTTCATGCTCGATTGAATATCACAATATGATAATTTAACGATTACAATGTTAGGGCCGGGTTAGCTCAGTCGGTAGAGCGTTCGACTAGAAACCACAAGGTTCCTAGTTCGATACCGGCCCTCGCCAACTCAGCGTATGAGTAGCACAGGGATCTGTGCGGTAAAGTATGGAGCTGATGGTAGGTGTGGTGCTCCAGCTCAGATACCAAAAACAATCTTCTTGGTCTAGCGCTAATAAAAACGGGGATAGACTCCCTCGCTGGCTGGCTGATACTGATTTTAGGCCGCCCCGTCGACTTTATATGTTTACTTAAGAGCTATTGATGAATAGTTCATTTTTTTCAAAAGTATAATAATCTTGATTTAACTCCCTCTCACTCTTTTTTCTTTCTTTCTTTTTTTATTATGGTCGATTGGAACTGATAAGCGTTATCGCTTCCGCGCGCTCATTCCATCTCTATATATTTCCCTAACTCTCTTCCTGTCTCATTATATTCATGTGCAGCACGCCCCCTTTCCTTCCCTTTCTTTACGATGAAAACAGAACGTTTCATTATTTCGCTGATGTGACGATACTCTTAAGAAATAAGAAATCGGCAGATAAGCAACATTAGATAATCAGGATTTACATTTTTGCATTTCATCTTGGATGATTTTGATGGTCTCATTTTTAATCAGAAGGGGTTGCAAGGAGATAACGGTCGTAAAATTAAAGAACACGAGTACTAATATATAGATAATCAATTATCTAGTAAGTAATCAAATGCCGTTAAACTGATAAAGCAGAGGAAACCTTTATGAGCAGCTTCAAAATTTGAATACGGCAAATAGACAGCCGTGTTGTGGGGGGGGGGATATAGAATAAACCGACTTCCCTTCTACAGAGGAATAATAGCTCGCTTCAATGGGGTCACCGTCAGGATTCTGTTGATGACCCGTAATATTAAAGGATGGAATCCTGGTTGCTGAGCAATCCATGAGATACAACACTCCACTTTGGCCTTTATTTAGGCTAGCCGGACGGTTGCAGAGGGCTCCCTCCAATCAATCGTCTGGTCAAGTCAAGCCCTAACACCTATATGATTGCCCCAAATCTATTGCTCCAATGGGACCACCTGTTGGCCGTAGGAGGCGACCCATGACGCTTAAGGATGAAACCCTGGAGGCTGAGGAGGCTATGAGATGCAACACTCCAATTTGGTGCTTATTTAGGCGAGATGGTCACGTCATCTATATGAGTGTCCCAACCCTATTGCTCTTATTGCAACCTCCCAGCCCTTTTTATCATATATGTGCTAGAAGGCAATAGCTGAGGATCTTAATATCCTGGATAAGACGTTAAACTATCTGCTGATGAAGATCCAATTCTGGAGCTATGGGAACTAAACCTTCATTACCATTAACCTTAGATCCACTCTGACCCGGAGTGTTAGTACCTGTCAGGTTCCCACCTATGGGTTAAATACATAAACATGAGTTAAAAATGTGTTTATGAAAAATGAGATCCCCAAAAGAATGAGTAAAACAACAATGCCGATTTAGAAGCAAGTGGCAGGAAATATTCAGTGTATCTCGTGAGATTACATCAGAGAAAAAAATGAACATGATTGATGAACAGCATTCCAAGTCATATAAAAGAAAAAGATCACATATCTCATATTAACCAATTACACTACCCTTATGGCAAGCCCCAATCCCTTTTTATCATATGGGTGCTAGAAGGCGGTGGCTGCGGGTCTACATGTCCTGGGAATGACGCTAAACTCTATCTGATGGTGAGGTTTCAGTTTTGGAGGTCTGGGGAATGTGGAGCACCCCTTCATCACCATTGCTCCCTGGTCCACTCTGACCTGGAGTGGTAGTACCTGTTAGGGTCCCATCTATGGGTTAAATAGAAAAATGTATTTATAAAACAATTGTATTATCCATTAAGAATTGATTTATTTCAAAACTTTATCGGCATTAAATGACCCACTGAGGTTGATATGCCGTAAAACAAAACAAACAAACAAACAAACCAATTACACTAAAACTTTTGAACTCTGATTACTTTTTATATCGATTTAATTTCATATTAATTACTGTATGTATCAATACAATTACTGCATAAAGCAATTCAAATATCCTTTTCTTTTTACAGTTTTTTAATTACACAACGCTAATAATTTTAGTAAATTAGGGAAATGTCTATAATTTCTGTTCTATTTTCTAAAACTTTAATTTTTTTGTACATAATAGATGTATATACATGCTGTCACCATTCTCTTGTAATTTCGTTAAATTCCAGCCATGAGGTTTTGGATGGAATGAAAATGTGTAACCTCGTTAATAATTTTAAACACAGTGTAGACTTTTTGTATTATTCGGACTATTGTCCTTATCCTTAGAGTTATATACACAACGTTTCGGCCGATGTGCTCTCTGGCCTTCTTCAGGTGTTTCTATTGAATTCGGGATTATTCACGAACTCGCGAACCAGTTGGACACATAGTGCAACGGATATGAGTGTTGAGTTAATAGTTATAATTGACAATCATCTTTAAGTTTCAGTTTCTATCCTGGCCAAGGGCGATAATAACATAGCATACTTAACCCAGCTTAACACTTTTACCCGGTTGTGATCAACGGTGCTGTCCCGTGGATTAAATAAAGGATTCTGTATGAAGTTCCGTGAAGGTTCCCGAGTTCGACGAGAAGCTTCCCGAGTTCAACAAAAACTCCTGAACAATCGGCCTAAATGTTGTGTATATTAACAAAAAAAGATGAGGTCAATAGTCCTAATAATCCAACTTATCAAGCCTTATCTCAAAATATCAGAAGCAGAGTATATATTTCATAACTGCTAAACCCTACTTGTGTATATATATATATATATATATATATATATATATATATATATATAATTTTAGAGAAAGGAAATTAATCCAATGGTATGAGTATAGATAAAAGGATATGAAAACAGAATATGCTGTTAATGTGAAAATATGATATAAAATCTTTTCACTTTAACAGCATATTGTGTTGTTTTCATATCCTTTTATCTATACTCATATAAACATAAGTAAAAAAAAGAAGTCGTCGGGGTGGCCTAATGTCGGTATCAGCGAGGGAGTCTACTCTGTTTTCACTTGCGGTAGACCAAGGAGATTGTTTTTAGCGGCTGAGTAGGGGCACCACACCTACCATCAGTTTTTCACTTTACCACACAGATCCCTGTGCTACTCATACGCTGAGTTGGCTATGGCCAGTATCGAACCAGGAACCTCACGATCCCTAGTCAAGTACTCTACCGACTGCGCTAAACCGGCCCAATTTACATATTACACTTTGATCAGTTGTATTAACGATCTAATTGTATGTAGGCCATTTTGATGTTAGCACTGGTGCAGAAACACGCGCATGAATAAGCATTTGTTCATGTAGATCTATGTGATAGGACGTATATTCTGTTGCTGGGGAAAAAGCAAGATTCTCTATAATTCCTTTTATCTATTACACTTTAAAACACTCACACCCAAATGCAAATAAATTTGCATGTCATTTCACATCGCTTTCATTCCAGCTTTTACATCAAGTACATTCTCCTTTTTACATGGAAAACATATCGTTACATTCAATTTTTTGAAAACTGCTTCAGGCGAACATTTCTTTTTTCCACAGTAAACTAATTTCTATAGAGAAAAAATATGAACCTTTGTATAAAATAGTTTCAATCAGTAAATATGAAAAACGTTAAAAATAAATCTAACATCGAAAATCATATTTGTATAGAATCATTATTGATCCACCAAAAAAAGAAATCAGGTGCGGTTAAATTTGGAAATATTTTCATGTTAATTCTCATAGTAAAAGTGTTAGACTTTAGAATACTGCAGTTTTTTTCTTTAAATATTTCTTGTGTGAATTATAACGCGTGAATGGGAGAATCATACACACATTATGAACTAAATGCCGATATATTTTCAATAAGTTTCAGTCAATTTCTCACTGTATAAAATTTGTTGAGTTACAGGTTCTCGAAGAACATTGGCGGGTACAAAAACAATATGAAGAGATGACGAGGTGCTCATAGTAAAGGAAAAAATTAAGACACGTGGTCACAGAAAAATACTACTCACTTTAATATTTCAGTTAGACTTTAGAATATTGCACATTTTTCCACTTAAATAACTCTTGAATAAATTATGCCACATTGAATGAGAGGACCTATACACATTATAGATTAAATGCAGATAGATTTTACTTACTGTATTTCTGTGGCTGAGCCTTTACAATAAAACGACAGCACCATTGGGACCACCTGTTGGTCGTAGGAGGCGACCCATGACGCTTAAGGATGAAACCCTGGAGGCTGGTCAGGCTATGAGATGCAACACTCCAATTTGGTGCTTATTTAGGCGAGATGGGCGGTCGCAGAGGCCCCCTCTGATAAATCGGCTGGTCACGTCAGCTATATGAGTGTTCCAACCCTATTGATCTTATGGCAAGCCCCAACCCTTTTTATCTCATACCTGCTAGAAGGTGGTGGTTGGGGTTCTTATTGTCCTGGTTATGACGTTAAATTATCTAATGGTGAAGTTCAAATTCTGGAAGTCTTGAGAATGTGGAGTATCCCTTTATCCCCAATACTCCCAGGGCCATTCGGACTCAGAGTGGTAGTACTTCAGGCCTCATCAATGGGCTAGATTAAAAAAATGTTTTAAAAATTGATTACCCTCAAGAATGAAATAAAAATGTCTTTGGCATAACATAACCCAACAAGGGTTGACATGCCGTACAATTTAACCAACCAACTACGTTACTGTCAATTTTACACTGTATAGAATAATAGTTGCAGGTTCTCGAAAAAAGTGATAGCGAGGAATTCTTAGGAAAGGAAAACAGAAGACACGTGGTCACATGAAAATGCCACTCACTTTATGATTGATGTATGAAACCCCCTCTTGACCGTTCTCAAAAAGAAGACTTGGATTCTTGAATCGATGAATGAGTCATTCTATTGTTTTCTCAATCGGATTCGCTAGCCCCAAAATTTATTTCGTTTCTTGTTTTTTTTTTCGGTTGCTAATTTACTGACATTTCCTTTAAATCCCTAACTATAGAGACATCATTTTGAGAAACTAAATCAATAGTTCTGGTGATTGACTCTTTGTTGTCGGTCACACAGCCGAGCATCAGGTGGTGGAAAAGTGGTTATGAATTAAAATGAAATTACGTTTTATTGAAAAGTTTCAATGTTTGTAAAATAATCGTATTACTTTTTGATAAATAAGAATTCTAGTTACAAATATTAAACAGAACAAATACCAATTCATTTCATTTGAACAGCTGTAAGATTGAGTTCTTAAAAGTCACTTGCTGGGGTGTAAAAATACTTTCTTTATCATTGAAACATTATATATTTATATTTTAATCAAAGCACGTAGTTTAATGGTTAGACTCGTAATAAATAGTTGGCTAAAAAAAATGCGTTAACATTGAGAAGATAAAGGATTTGTCCAAGAAAACGTTTGTTTTCCATTTCGTATGATCTTTATAGATGACTAGCAGGACCAGTGGGTATACCATGGTATGAAAATTAAATTATCACAACGTTTGATATGTTTAACTAAGAAGTTTAGCTAAATAATTCAATAAATAAAAGGTATAATACTTTTGATTTAACCCCCCCCCCATCTCTGCTTTTGTTCTCTTTCTTTATAATAAAAACTGAATGATCGATTATTTAGCTGATGTGATGACAGTCATTTGGGGTGTCTCATTTTCAACCTGCGGTGGTTACAAGATGATAGCCGTTATATTTTGTAGGAACAAGAGTATCATTATATATAATGTTATATATTGTAGAGTATTATTATATATAATATGTTATATATTATAGAGTATTATTATATATAATATGTTATATATTATAGAGTATTATTATATATAATGTTATATATCATAGAGTATTATTATATATAATATGTTATATATCATAGAGTATTTTATATATAATATGTTATATATCATAGAGTATTATTATATATAATATGTTATATATCATAGAGTATTATTATATATAATATGTTAATATCATAGAGTATTATTATATATAATATGTTATATATCATAGAGTATTATTATATATAATATGTAATATCATAGAGTATATATATATAGTTATATATCATAGAGTATTATTATATATAATATGTTATATATCATAGAGTATTATATATATAATATGTTATATATCATAGAGTATTATTATATATAATATGTTATATGTCATAGAGTATTATTATATATAATATGTTATATGTCATAGAGTATTATTATATATAATATGTTATATGTCATAGAGTATTATTATATATATGTTATGTCATATGTCATAGAGTATTATTATATATATGTTATGTCATATGTCATAGAGTATTATTATATATAATATGTTATGTCATATATCATAGAGTATTATTATATATAATATATTATGTCATATATCATAGAGTATTATCAATAATATGTATTTCTTAGAAATTATTTGTTTGGTCATATTTGCATTGTTTGATACCCATTGTATATCTCCCAAAATATTCATCAGGATATTGATTTTGCGTATTCCATCGTAAATATACGAGAATTAATTTGTATAAAGTTGTAATGATTAGCGCCCTTGTAAATTTTAATTTGTATTCCCTTTGTTCTGTTATTAAATTAAGTCTCTTTACTGAATATATGAATTCTGTTTCTTTTGTCTTCCTCTGTTGAATCTTTCTCATGTTTAACTCTTTGTAAATAAGCAAAAACTCTCAGTTTTCCGGCCAACGCCGAAGCCCACTGGACCTGCTGAGAGTAAATTGACAGCGTTGATCCCAGGGGGCCATGCCCCCAGGCAACACCCGCTTCGATTTAAAGAGACAGAACTGGGTTTATTACCCAGTGCCTGAGGCGCCCCTTTGAGGGAGAATGCCGACGGGATCAACGCAATTTTTCCATCCGCCACACATGAGTCTCGGCTTGTGGGTGGTCCCACATTAAAATGGCCTTGTGCCTAACGCGTACACGTGGGGCACGTGGTAAATATCCTCTTTGTAAATAAGGTGGCCGCAAGAAAATTCGCTTTTTTATGTGTGTATTTGTAGATCTTCTTAATCTACAAACATTAATATGAACATTCGTATTTCGAATATGAAATATAGCAGGGCCTGTGGAAATACCTCAGTATGATAATTATTATAAAGTTTGATATGTTTACTTAAGAGTTATTATTTAAAAAAATTTTAATATGTAAAAACTATAATAATCTTGATTTAACTCTGTTTCACTCTTTTTTTTCTTTCTTCTTTTCATCTATTCATGGTGTTCGATTGAAACAGATAAGCATTGCCTTGTCTGTGCGCTTACTTCCTCTCTCTAGCTTTCTTCACTCTTTTTCTTATATTTTTCTGTGTAACATATGCTTTTTCTTCCCTTTCTTTCTTCATAATAAAAATGGAATTGTCAATTATTTAGTTGAAGTGAAGAAATAAGAATTCGGTGGAAAAGCAACACAATATAATCATGATTTACATTTATGTATTTCATCTTTGACGATATCATTTTTTTTACCAGAGGTTGCGGCAAGATAATAACGGTCGTACAATTAAGGAACACGAGTATTGATATATATATATATATTTGCTAGTCAACAAAACATTAAATTAATTCCATTTTTTGGAGTCATGGTCCAATTTGAAAGAACCGAGAAATCAAACTCGAAATATAAAATTAAATGCTAAGAATCTCTTAAAGAAATGAAATACCGAAAATTAGAATCTGAGAAAGCGCATACCTTTAAATAACAAATGTGTAGTTTACTTATTTATTTGTTTATCTTAGTCTGTAAACAAAGAAAATAAAAACTGAATTTATTCAATCAAATCTAATTGAATAAGCTGAAAACAATAAACAATTCAAGCTGTCCTCAAACATCTCCATGAATACACCCATCGCTCAATGCATTGAAAATATCTAAAGCCCCCATAAATAAACTTGTCAAAACAATAGATGAGATCTTTTTGAAAATCCTTCACAAAAGCCAATAGACTAAACAAAATATGGTATGAATCAATTTACCTATCCCAAATTTCCACGTAATATATATATATATATATATGACAGGTTTCATGTAAAACTTTTAACAATGACATGATGGGATGAATTATCATAGGTTTTATACTGTTCTACTGTTTGAAGAAATGTTTTATAACGATTTATTTATTCAATTACTCTCTGTCTGTCTGTCTGTATATATATATATATATATATATATATATATATATATATATAATCACTGACCTATTCACAAGAAGTTGAATTCTAAATTGTATTTCGCCTAGTCTGCTACCCTAACATGACCTGAGATTCTAATAGTTATTTTAAATTTTCTTGTAGTAGTGAGGTAAGGTGTTGCATTTATCCCTTTTCCAATGCCAATAATGTAAAGAAAAAGGCAAACATCCTCGCCCAGGATTTGAACGTGATTTTCTGACTTACATTTTGTATAGACGTCTAGAAAAATCAGTACAAATGTTCAATCTTGACTTTGTCTAAACGAGTTAGTGCCAATTCTCGATATATTTTGGTCAGCACTTTTGGACAAAACACACGATTGTGGTTATGTATTATTCACCATACACACCAACTCTATCTCGCTTTCTAAGTGGTGTTAAAATTAAAGCTCTGCTCGCCATTTTAGGCGTTTACTTTTTTTATTGGTAAATCCAAACCGGTATTAAGTTTGGTTTCACTTGGTTAATCCTTATTCAGTTCCTTGAATTCCTGTGTAGAAAATAGTGTGGTATCAGTAGATACTCCTTGTGGCAGAATGTCTGTAGTATTTCTTGTAATCCTCCTCTGTAGGCCTTCATCGCAGAAAGTTCAGTTCACAATTGATTTCAGAACAATTAACTAACGACATTAAATGCGTTTGTTCTATATCGTTTCTCATTGGTCAATTTGAAGCGGAAATGCCTGCTGCAGATGTTGGGAAAGTTCATCAATATGAGTGGAAATTTACCGTCTACACAGATATTCTAACAAGGGGAAAATTCATTTAAACGATTTGAGGACGCGGAGAACATTCTAAGAAATGAAACACTGACAATAAGACATCTACATATTGAACTTTTCATTTTTCTAAAATCTCGAGGCAGGGAAACTGCGCAATCTTTGACAACTCATCGTCCATAGCTAAATAATTTTCTTAATTTATAGACAGCATCATTTTAATAGACAGGGGACACCTGAAAAAGGCCGGAGGGTACAACAACCATAACGTTGTGTTTATATATATATATATATATATATATATATATATATATATCGATAAAGATGAGGAAAATAGTAAAAAATAAATAAAAATAACACATATCAATCTTCATCTCAGAAATGCAGACAAATATTGTCATAGTTCCAATATGAATTTTTTAATAACCAATGATTTAAGAAAGTTACCCATTCTAAACTAATAAACACTAGTTTGTCGCAATATCAATATTCTAACAGCCAGTGTATCAATAAATTTCACAATTATACTAAATAGGTAAACACTTTATACATAGTTACAATATCAATGTTTTAAGTCTTAATGGAGTTCACCATCATTTTAAACAGGCAAATTTTCATATTTAATTGCAATATCTGTATTGTAACAGTCACGGTATGAACAGTGTTTAACATCTTAATTCATAGACAGCGTTATTTTAAGTGTTAATAGAACTTTACATGAGTGTATCATCGCAAAGCCAGACATTAGATTCTTATATTTTCTGCGGTTTTGGTATTAGATTTTTTTTGTATTAACTCAGATCCTTCCTCGTTTTTTTTAAATAAAAAACTATATTCCTATATAACTATTTGTAGATGCTAGAAAATCAATAAAATATAATAAGTCTTGTGAATGCTGAATCTTTCAGATAAATACTCAAACACTTGAAATTCTGATTGTTAATTGTGTACAGGGGATGCTCCAAAACAGTAAATCTCTAGTATTTCCCTATATTTTATGAGTATTCAATACCAGCTTAATTCTTATTGGGTAATTTAGATTTAAAAAATAATCTTTATAGCTTATAAATTGCGGTAAATGTGAATTAAGTCGATGGAGTGGCCTATTGTTGATTTTAACCGGACATTGAGGGAATCTATCCCCTGTTCACAAGCGGTAGACAAAAGTTTTGTTTTCAGATGTTAGAGCAGCACACCCACGATATTATTCCCACTTTACAGCAAATATCCATACTGTACTACTCATGCGTTGAGTTGGACAGGGCCTGTGTGGGACCCGGAACCTTATGATCCTGAGAAGGATAAACAGGTGTAAATTATCTACTGTTTTATAGAATTTTTGTTTAAAATCCGATGATTCACATATCTATGCAACAAATATATTAAAGACCACATAATCCATATCTTATCATAATGGATATTATGTAACTGTCTGTATGTAACAAAAACTACGTCACCGCTTACAGCACTATTTTGTAGTTATTTACGTTATATTTTCAACCGTTATGAAATATTCATTATTTGATCTTAATAAGCATCTTATTTATTAATGATTTAACTATTAAAACCTGTGTTAGATTTGCCTCAGGACTGTCCATGTTATTAATGCATTCAATATCCTTAAATATGTGTTATATATATCTAAGAAATAAAGATTTACATAGTATATTGTAGGAATAATTTGCATAATGATTTTAATCAAACTGTGTTTAATATGTAATTATTTGTTGTTATTTTCAAAAATATTTAAGTAATTTCCCATAGAAATAAATTAAAATAATATTACAATGAGTTATAGTTTTATATTCGTTCTTATTTAATTTCCTTGGTCTTTCGAACTTAATATATATTCGATTACATTAAAATTTAAATACTTGCACCGAGGGGGCGTATACTTTTGTTAGTAGATCTAAATGTTCAAGGAAATAATAGTTCGAATAACCACAGCTTTTATGAATTGTTACTAAGGTTACTTTCTTTTGTGAACTTGTTTAGCCATAAAAATACTCACCTGTATCAATGAAACTAGCGCTTTGCAAAACAAATTAGAATTCCTCGATGATTTGGTGATTCTTGTAAATACACCTGTTCAATCCCAATCTCTGACGCATAGCCTGGAGCAGACAGCAAGAGATATGTCAATATTTGTCAATATTCGAACTCAGATAACGCGAAGTCGTTCGTTTTAATCAAGAAGGTACCAATTCCTCATTAAATAGCATGCCTGTAAAATTAGTCCATATAATTATTTACCAACCCATCCGCACGAGTAGGATGTAACACAAGGTCAATTTCTTGAATGTAACAGATTTGAATTCGGAGTTTTCCTTCTATTAGACTAGTTACGTAGCCACTGTTAAAAGGCCAGTCTGTGCGATTATTTATCCATAGATGGGGGGAGAGTAATTGGATGCATTCCTTTCTCAAGGACATAAGCGCTATGTTAAATGTAAACAGCTTCGTCCGAGATTTGAACTCGGGTCGACGAGTCCATTTCCGAGGGTAATTTAACCTTGGCTAGTTAAGTGGCCAAGAAGAAGGAAAACTCTAAATTCAAATCTGTTAAACCCCGCTAAAGAATTTGACGTTATGTGTTACATCCTGCTCGTGACGAAAGGGTTGGTAAATACATATATATTCATATATATATATATATAGTCATCCATAGACACGTGTTTCATTAAGTCTCTTCAGTGGGGCTAGACATTTGTAAACTACCTACAGTTGGGATTGAAATCTGATCGGTTCAGCATCAGTCAGACACCTTAACCGCTAGGCTATAGTCACCCACAGAATGCGAAGGGGATTTTAAACTGTTTTAATACACAACCCTATGTATTTAAAGGCCGCCATATAATGCTCCATCCATTATATAGTAGAGCGTTATATATATATATATATATATATATATATATATATATAAAGCAAGCAGAATTGATAAAATTAACGTTTAGTTTATTCTTCTATATCATATTGTTAGAATAGTTTTATACTCGATTCTTATTTTTTACCACCCCATATATGTATATGACTACATGACAAAATATAATCACACTCAACACATTGATGCCAATAGGCAGATTAAATCAGGAAATATTTTATGATATTATTAATGCTTCTTTTTACATGCATATCTTGATACCTTGTATTATAGTTAGGGTCAGTTAAATTTTGACAGTTTTACATGTGTAGATAATTGATAACATTCAAATTATTTATAAATGGAGTTAACATTTTTTAATGATATTTTTAATTCCTCCGTTCCACATATGTTTATGGTTAACTTTCAATTCTTGTATAAAATTGCTTAAGCTAGCAACATGATTTATTGACTTGGATCAAACTTTTCTGAGATGAACACAATGCTTTTGAATATATATTCATCGGTTAATGAAAGGATATATGTGTAAGCTTATACAAAAGAAGTAATACGACTGGTCATTTTGTTCTGGAGCCATTATCTGTTCGTTGTATTGTTGAGAATTATACAGGCGAGTTGTTCTTTTCGGCAGATCATGAAGATCAATAAATATAACAAATGAAGTAAAAATAAGAAATACTAAACTATTCAAAGTTTATTAAATGAAATATAGCGACAGAAAGGAAATTTTGTGGGAACAATGCGAAATAAATCAATAAATCTTATTTATTACCAAGATAACATAATATGATAAATAATCTCATTCGGGAGTAATTTATTGTTATATTTAATTCATTGTATCTACCCGTATTCAGGCTCCGAATGAAACCCCATATCAAGGAATCAAAAATACAACTAAAAACAATATTCGACAATATAACTCCAAACATTGAACCATACAATCTCCAAAAATAATATTAGACTCATGCAAATTCCAAAAAGAAAATACACGTCCTCTCAATATCCAGAAGGAACTCTATAAAATCCTAGAGAAGTATTTCAGTCATACACCCATCTATACAGATGGCTCCTAACATGAAATGTCAAGATGATGAGCGGTAATATGTCACCGGAAATAAGAAAGAAATTTCTCTCAAGTGAAAATTCCATCTTCAATGCTGATGCATGTGTCATAGATCTACTACTTAGCGTTTTTTTTGTTCAATAAATACAAACTCAGAATTAATTATTTTTTGTTTCCTTATCTGTACTAATTAGGCTAATAAAACAAACACTTGACAACCGATTAATACTCAAGTTACTATGTAAACTCAGTTCCTTATATGAGCCAAAAACGAACTTGTGATGTGTTGGATCCTAAGTCATGTTGGAATAATGATAAATGACAAAGCCAATTAAGTTGCAAAATATTTCATGAATAAGGAAAATGATCAAAACTTCAAGATCCCATATAACGAATCAAATAGAAAAAAACATCAAGCAAAAATGATATCAACATTGGTAATGTAATACACCGAACAAATTATTAGCAGTTATCCTAAGGTTTGTAGAATGAAACCGGGAATATACAAAAAGTAGGCGTAATACTGACTCGGCTGCGCATTGGCCATTGACTGTGGAGTTTTCGCTCCAATCAGAAATAAATATTTCAGCGCACATAATATGAGGGATATGTTTGAGAATACTAACATGGATGGTATTTTATCCTTCTTGAGAGAAATAAAAATATACAAAAAATTATGAATCAGATATAAAATACATCTACAAAATACATCAGTAAATAAAACTTTAGTACCAACTTTTATATCACACTGTCAGATTTTTGCATTAAATGAACCAGAGGATTATTATATCATTAAACAAACAACTCCGAACCAAATCAAACTAAAATAATTTAACCAAAATTACTCCATTGAAAGTTTTATCAAAATTAATTGTTTAGGCATAAAATGAACCGAAACAAACAAACAAACCAAACTAAACCGAAACGTATTTATTTTTATATATCAAAATGTGGTTCTTTGTAATGCTTTATGTAAACCTTAAGAGTATTGGTTTTGTTTGGAATTTATCTGCAACAGAAGTATTTCCAGTATAAATCGATCTTTCCAAATATCGATTTTGGATGGGAGTTTTGTTTGGTACAGGGTTAAAACAATGGGGATGAATGAGAATCAAACTCTTCACATATATCTTTGTTGAAACACACACACATATATATATATATATATATATATATATATATATATATATATATGATGTTGTTCTGGTTCCAACGGGAGAAAATTCAATATTTTATATAAAAGGTCTGCAAGATGTATTATGTTTTTAGAAAATTTTTTAAAATTCTTTTTATCTTACATATGTAACACGTGTTTCAGATCTTCTGGTATCTTCTTCAGGCTTTGATCAATAACTCTTGATCAATAATTATTGATCAAAGCCTGAAGAAGATACCAGAAGATCTGAAACACGTGTTACATATGTAAGATAAAAAGAATAACACATTTTTTCTAAAAACATAATACATTTTGCGGACCTTCTTTTTTATAATATATATATAATATATATATATATATATATATATATATATAATAAATAGTATTTTTGATAATTTGCTTTGAAGCATTAAGTAAAATATGTTGTTATTTATATTTTAAAGGCAATTACAATGCGTATAAGTTATAGCTGTATCCACAGCATATACATAGATAGAATTTGTTATTATAATTAAGAATTTCGGGGGGAGATCGTAGGTATACAATGGTGATGAGACCTATTAAGGCCGAAACAGCTGTACAGTGTTCCACACGGTATTCGCCGAGTTTGCTTGTCATGATTATTTCAATTATAATTAACAAATTCTCTGTATATGTTGTGGATGCAGCTATACGTTATACGCATTGTAATTGCCTTTAATATATATATATATATAATGAGAGAGAGAGAGTGCATTATTGCTTAGAAGAGTGTATGAGGGGATATACAATTTTAAATATGTCAGGACAAGTGTGACGCGCATAGAGAGAGCATGACGCTTATCAAAATCTACCACTAATGTGAAGATACAGCAAGCTCGAGAGATCGTAATAACGAAGCTGCTTGTTATCATCGATAAGATATCTTATTATTTGCAGTTGAGTCATGGTTCTTACTATCAAATCATCCACGATCGATGATTTTGGTTTCCATAAAACAAGAGTATATATATATATATATATATATAATGATGTGATTCGATACTGACTCACCAGAGGTCGAAAAACGTAAAACTCAGTTGTGAATTTTTATTCTGCTTTACAATATTATATATATATATATATATATATATATATATATATAACAAATACAGGAAAGAAAATGTTCCTTGATTTTTTCAAAATATTGTCAAATTCAATCCATTTATTTATATATATATATATATATATATATATATATAATATATATATATATATATGGGAGTAAATATGGAAATAAATCCGACAATATTTAGAAATTTGAAAAAGCAAGTGTTCCAAAAATGAGATGAATTTATCTATCGATGCTTAAACGTTTTGGTTTCTTTAAACCTTCATCAGGATGTATTAAGGGGTGAAGATATTAATGGATGTTTTCTAGATGACAGGAGATAGAAAATCTTTATAAATTTTTTTTATCTCCTGTCATCTATAAAACATCCATCAATTTCTTCACCCCACAATACATCCTGATGAACGTTTAAAGAAACTGAAACGTTTAAGCATCGATAAATAAATTCATCTCATTTTTGGAACACTTGTTTTTTCAAATTTCTTATATATATATATATATGTGTGTGTGTGTGTATGCGTATTTGATAAATGAAAATGACTCATCGGAGAGAAGTTAAAAGATCAGAAATGGAATAACAATTTGATGTAAAGAAATCCATCGGAGAAGCCATACTAAATTGGAAAAAAAGATTGCTCAACCTTAACCTCAGTTAAAGTTATTCCAATAATGTAACGTTATCCAAACATGTATGTCAAATAAAGGAAATAACAGACATATCTCCCGTTATGAAATCGGTTTTATTGAAAAAGTCCCAAGCTTATAAAGGTGGTCACTATAACTACAGATTGCGTCTGGAATATGAATTCTGCATCCCAGAACATGCTGAACATAAACAGCTAAACAAAAGAAGGAAAGTAATATACAGGACCTGAAAATTTCCCAGGTTACAACTATAAGCTGACCTTATTTAAACCCATAATTTGTTTTCCTCTATTTTAATCTGTCTGAATAAAGATCAGAAAAAGATTTTTTTTTAAAGTATACTAATACTTGATTACGTGAAAATACCACAGGCTGTATGCTAGACAAGACGTTTCTTTTACACTCCCGTCAAAAGATTGTGCTAAACACATGAAACTTAAATAACAAATTTATAGTGTCCATCATTTCTACTATTCATAAATTTATTAACGTGAATTGTAATTTCGCTATAAATGGAAACGCAAAATTATATGCCAAATGAAGGTAGATTGCAGAACACACACACACACATAATATATATATATATATATATATATATATATAATCTTATTATAATTGAGATTGTGTGTTTTTTGTCTGTAACCGAAACTATATTACTACACAAGTCACAATTCCCTTAGTTATTTACGTCACATTCTCCGTGATTTTTTAAATTTTATTTAAACCTCAATTATTAATACAATTGTTTTACATTATTAACTCTATTGATCGTATCTACATACTAATAACATGCAATTGTATTTATACAACAAAATAGCGGTTTACAGTGTGAACAGGAAGACTAATTTCTATATTGATATAAAAAAAATTGATTTTAATAAATATGTGCTTAATATTATTGATTTCTAATTGTTTGGGTTTTATCTTAATTAATATGAGTAAAAATCTCTGGGATAAATCTTAAAAGAAATACATTAACAAGAAGAAATAATTGCAATTTCATTCTTTACTTCATATTTTAACTAAATTGTTAAATTAGGAAAATTTAGCAATGAAAGACGGGAGTGAAGGAAGAGTAAGTTTCAGTTGTTCTGTTTTTCGATTATACCCACCGCTGTTTCTAATCTTTTTTTTTTATCTGCATTCTTATTTTGTTTTATTAGCATTTCTAATTAAATATATTTTATTACTTTAAGACTTAAATACTTGCACCCGGAGGGTGCATATATTTGCTAGTATATATAATGTGAGAGAGAGAGAGAGAGAGAGAGAGAGAGAGAGAGAGAGAGAAATAAACAACCAATAATATACATATTGATAATGGAAAAATGAATGCAAAAATACACACAATAACAATCGATGCTATCAAAATACATTTGACAAATTAAGAAACAAAACTCCATGGCAGAATAGTGGATAATAATAATAATAATAATAATAATAATAATAAAGCAAAAAATAAATATAAGGACAGGAAAACTTACAACCTATATTTAGAAGAAAAAAATTGCAGCATAGTATATATTTATAAAAGTACATTGCCAAACAAAAGAAACGGATGTCTTTTAAAATGATTTTTACTAAGAAATGTAAAAAAAAGAAGCAAGAAAAAAGAAAAAAAGTTATAAGTAGTATTCCCAATCGAATGACACATGACATGAATTACTTCTTCCAATAACAACTTGGAGCTACAAAATACAATTCATCGTTTATTTGAAAATCAAGACTTCTGTAAATCATCGTATAATATGCTAAACCCATTTAAGAATAAGGTAATAACTCCTATATTTTATATTGATTACCCTAGAATATGTTTTAAAAAATGAGAAAAAACACATAACTATAAATATGTGTGTGTGATTTATATATATATATATATATAGGATATAAGTACTAAAAGATATGTCTTAAAAACGAGATGTAAACGGAATTATATACATATGTGTGTGTGTATATATTGTGCACTGAAATATTTTTATTAGAAGAAAACAATTACGCACACAGACAAACACGCACACACACATATACATATATATATATATATATATATATATAATATATATATATATATATATATGTGTGTGTGTGTCTGTGTGTGTGTAATTATGTTTTCTTCTCCTAATAAAAATATATTTCAGACCACTTATATATATATATGCTCACATACACGCACTCCCACATAAATACAAACACACACAATTCCGTTACTTCTCGTTTTTAAGATATATTTCTGAGTACTCTTATCATATATATATATATATATATATATATATATATAAACACATATTTATAGTTATGTATTTCTCTCATATATATATATATATATATATAAACACATATTTATAGTTATGTATTTCTCTCATATATATATATATATATGTGTGTGGGTGTTTTAATATGTGTGTGCCGGTGTATATCTTGGAGAACTATATGTATTGTTGTTTCTGCCATTTTTATTGATTTTCTCATTTTCGTTTTATTTTATGTTTGGTTCAATTTTATAAAATGACTGTTCGACATTTTCTTTCCAGGCGTTTTTTTCCGCTTTTAATATCAGTGGTTCTTTTGTTTTGATATCTAATATTGCTTTCTGTACAGGGTGCAAAGGGGTTTGGATCTATATAGTTTTTTTCTAGAGATTTTTCCTACACTAATGCTTTTGAATTTTGATAGTTTAAATTTAGAAATTTTTTTACCAATACAGTAGCAAAAATGAAATGAATGTACACAAGTGTAATGCGAAACTAGGTCAGTGTATCCAGTTAAAGTTTGAATAAACTTTATTAGGTATTAAATACATTTAGCATTCAATATATTTCCAGGGGGAAAATAATTTATCGCTTATACCCGGAACAATGGTGGAAAGCTCTCGTCAAGAAAATTTCGTTTTTTATACTAGCAAATATATGCACCATCCGGGTGCAAGTATTTAAGTTTTAATGTAATGAAATATCGTATTAAATTAGAGGCAGACAAAAAGATATGTAACAGAGTGGGGGTATAATAGAAAAATAGAAATTAAACTTACTCTTCCATCACTCCCGTCTTTCATTGCTGAATTTTACTTATTTAACAATTTAGTTAAAGTAGGAAATAAAGAATAAAATGACATAATTTTTTTTATTAATGGATTTCCTTTAAGATTCATTGAAGAGATTTTTACTTATATTCATTAAAATAAAACCAAACAGTTAGAAATCAATAATACTAAACACATATTTAATAAAATCACATTTTTAATATCAATATGCAAATTAGCCTTCCCATTCACACTGCAAACCGCTATTTTTTGTATATATAAATACAATTGCATACTATTTGTATGTAGATATGGACAACAATAATAAAAAGGTGAAGAAATTTAATTAATAATTGAGGTTTAAATATAAATAAAATCATGAAGAATGTGATGTAAATAACTATGTTAATTGTGACTCGATTAGTAATATAGTTTCGGTTACAGACAGAAAAACACACAATCTCCATTATAATAAGATGACTTTGAAATATAAAAACAACCATAAGAAATCTTATTTTTAACAAAACTTCTTTAGAGAACGGCTATATGTATGTATGTATATATATATATATATATATATATATATATATATATACTATACTCTCTCTCTATGTGTATGTATGTATATGGGTGTGTGTTTATTGGTATGATTATATATATATATATATTTATATATATAGTTTAAATGTTGTGTATTTTGGCAGCAAGTTATTTTTTCAGGCATGTATTATTGAATAACACGGAGTACTTCTTCATTATTTGAATCTGTGTCTTTTTCACTCGTGTGGTGATCTTTCTGGTGTTTTGATCGAATTGAAATAGGATATTTCCCATACTGTTAGCCCGAGCGCTTTCGACTACTTCCTCAGTCGTCATCATGGGGTATATAAGTTGGTTTTAGTTCGTTTTCTTTGAGGTCTTTTATCTATGTTGTTGTTGTTTCTTTTTCTTTTTTTGAAGAGTCAATTATTATTATAATTACTATTTAGAGGGTTGCAAGTTAAGTGTGTTAGTTATTAAAGTAAATATGTTGTGTCCGACATTGAGTGCTATTTGTTGATGTTAGGTTTTTTAATTTATGCATATTGCTTCAAGAATTTGTAGGCATTTCTTATTGTTATTTTATAGATAATTTTGGTGTTTTCAGTGAGAATTTTCCTTATATCAGGGGTGGTGGATTTTTCTGGGTGTTTTTTTTAATTAACTGTTGTTTTATGGCACTAGTGTCGGAGAGATGGTATGTGGGGCGGCGGGAGAGTATTGTAGTGGTATGTCCCCCGATATTAGGAAAATTATCACTGAAAACACCAAAACGAAATGAAACGTCTTTGTCTTTTTAGTCTAAAGACGCAGAAAAAAGACGATCTAAAAAATCTCATGAATTTGGTTACAAAGAGAAATGACCGAGAGAAAATGTCACGTGACGTATCGTTGTATGGGGGGGGGGTCGTTGTTGATGATGAACCATTATTGAAAATCTGGGAATTATCTGATTTTGATAAGATTTTCTGTGTTGACTTATTAATCATGTTTTTGTTCTTTTTTAATTACTGAATCGTTTCAATCAAACTGATTCAATGGAAACAAATCGAAATGCTTTAAAAGGAATATTATCATTTCGACCTTCCATAGCACAATTAATTTAGATGCCTAATTAATAGATAAAATTCATTTGAAATATGAATAGCTTAATTTTAAGTGAAAAATATCAGAAAGTTTTGAATTAAAACAACTGATGATTTATGAAATTAATTCATTGATAAATCAATACTGATAATGTCATTAAAATCGGACAATTCTCTCAATATTCATATTTTTTTCAATCGGGGGCGGGGTAAATTTATTTTGTAAAGTACCTACCAAATCCCAATTATCTACCGAGAGCTCAATGGGTGACACAACGAGTCACGTTTTGTATAGTTCTTGTATACATCTATAGGTGTTCATCTGCATGGGAATGCGTTGTGAATATACGGAGGATATATATAATCCCAAACAGAATCATCTCCAGCTTAGCGGTCGATTGGATATAATTACATATAATGCAAATATGAGACAAAATGTTCATCAACCGTACATATAGGGGGAAATATACTCACGTGATAAGATGTAAGTCATCTGTCAACACGACACACGACCATACATTTATATTTATATTTTTATATATATATATATATATATATATATATATATATATATGGAAGCGCGTGGCAGAATGATTAGTCATGGGAAATGGACTCGACCCGAGTTCAAATCCCAGACAAGGCTGTTAGCATTTCACATAGTGCTAATACCGTTGGGAAAGGTAAGAATCCCTATATTCTCCCTCCAGCTATGAGTAAAATAGTAGGGCAGACTGGGCTCTTTAACCTTGGGTAGGTAACCAGTCTAGGAGAGGGAAAACTCTGAATTCAAAATTCCTGAGGTCAGTCGTTGATTGGGTTTGTGGCATTCGTGCACCAATTCTTTCCTATCGACTGTGCCAAAAAGTGCGAATGATCCAACACAAACCTTCACCACTATAAACAAATCACTGTGGTTTTTTCATTGTATGAACCCTAATGCGTCGAAATCGACGAGAGAGTCCATAATATATGTATACAATAGTAATATATTTTCTCTTGTAAGTATAACGTATACTTACATCTTACCACGTGATTATATGGCTATAAAGGCGGTTCATTCGAAAAAATACCAACTAGAATACACCCCCCAAAAAACCAACTAGAACACCCCCCACAAAGAAAATAACACTAGAATACACCCCCCACAAAGAAAATAACAACTAGAATACACCCCCCAAAGAAAATAACAACTAGAATACACCCCCCAAGAAAATAACAACTAGAATACACCCAAAGATAAATGAATAAAATCATAATTTTTTAGAAGGTAATCAAACTCAATTAGCATGGAAGACAGTAACAGAAAGGCACCTGGAGATTAAAAGCTTCAAGAATTTGCTTGGTAACTAAAGTCCTAGATAAGCATATCCAATATTTAAGACCAGCGTATGGTTACAAGGGAAACGTTTTGGATGTTATTAAAAGGATTCAGATTCTTACCGTATACTCATCTCATAC
Organism: Doryteuthis pealeii; assembly: GCA_023376005.1. Classification (NCBI taxonomy): domain Eukaryota; kingdom Metazoa; phylum Mollusca; class Cephalopoda; order Myopsida; family Loliginidae; genus Doryteuthis; species Doryteuthis pealeii. Next base: position 142,689,234 of record CM042137.1, on the reverse strand, counting down.
TTATGACACCCCGTTTTACATGCATACAATGAGATACGGGTTTGAGAATAGAGAAGATGAAAGGAAATGACAAAGACAAACAACAAAAGATCAGTTCAAACAAAGATATATTCGTTAAAAAAGTCGTAGGGTGAATGTATACGGGGGTAGAGTTTGTTGATGAGATATAAGGAGAGTTGGGTGAATGATTTCTGCTTGTGTTTGTAGATAGTGTGGGTAGTGTGGGTAGCAAAAGCGCGTCTGCCTTAGTGTGGGTAGCATAAGCGCGTCTGCCTTAGCCAAGAGCCAGGGGAGAAAGATTTCGAGAGAAGCCCTTGACCGGTGTAATTGGATACTCAGGTGTTTTGGTGACGTATTCCCAATGATCAAGGATGGTCACGTGACATTTACCCAATCTAGGCCTGTAGGAATAACAGCCAACCGGTGCTTGTAAGAGATGTGTACCTTCCAGTCTTTTGGCCCTTAATGAGGAGTCATTAACCATGGTGAAACTTATTTTGGTACATAACAATAAGAAATCGTTAATAGCCAACTTGACATTAGGCTATATATAATAGATGATAAACTTGATGAGGTTCTAATAGCAAAAAAAAAAAAAAAGAAAAGAAAAGAAGAAAAGTTGCAGGCCTCGATGAAATTCTCCGGAAATATGAAAAACAAAGACATTTGACGACTTTGATTATGCTAGGATATGCATAAGCAAAACATAATTGAGAAATGGACGAAAAACTGCATCCTTTCCTTCATCAAGAAAGTCGACCTCAGTATCACTAAAAACTAAAGAGATATAACTCTTACTGTCATTGCAGCGAAGTTTATAATGCCCTTCTTCTCAAACGAATTCGACCGGAAGTTGAGAATAATCCCAGGAAAATTCAAAACCGATTGCAAAGAAAATCTGAAGATTTTTGTGCATTTAACTGTTTCCTGGATTTGTTGTATTTAAACCATAACAGGTACTACCATTCCGAGTCAGAGTGGATATGGGAGTAATGGTCATGAAGAGGTACTCCATATACCCCAGAGCTCCAGCAATGGAACCTCACCATCAGATACAATTTAACGTCCTATCCAGAAAAATATGACCCTCATCCACCGACTTCTAGCACATATATGATAAAAAGGGTTGGCTCTTGCCATAAGGGCTCTTGCCATAAGGGCAATAGGGTTGGGACAGGTGATAGGGTTTGACGTGACCAGTTGATTAATCGGAAGCGTACTCTGTGGCCACCCGTCAAGCCTAAGGAAACATATGTTCACTTTTCATTACGAGTTTAGATTTAACGACAGTTTCATCAATCATGCTTACCCCTTTGCTTAAATATAATCTCGGTAACAAAAATACTAGCTGGCTCTAACGACAATTTCATCTCCCATGCTTAACCCCTCTAGTTCTTTTTCTTTTGCAAATTCATTGACACAGGATTTAAAACAATAAAAACATGTTCTAGAATTAAATTTTTTTTTCAATAAGATTATTTGGACAATATAACCATTAGGCACCCCCTTTGCTTTGCTGATTCAAAATAACTTTTTAAAAAATTTACACCACCATCCGGTTGTTTGTTAGGGGTTAGGTTTAGGGGTTAGTTTTATAATTTAAAAAAATCTAAAAATCGTCTGTTAACAAATATAATATTAAATAATGATAAAGTCGGTACTCCACATTCCAGAGCTCTAGAATTGTAACTTCACCATCTGGCAGTTTAGCGTTTATGCTAAAAAGGGTTGAGGCTTGCCATAAGGGCAATAGGGCTGGGATAAACATATAGGTGCTAGGGCTTGACTTCACTAGCCGATTAATTGGAGGGGGCCTCCCCAACCACCCATCTAGCCTAAGTAATGTCCCAAGTGGATTTCGTCCTTAAGCATCAGGGTTCACCACCCACGACCAACTAGTCGACTCATAGAGTTCTTACCCCTCTGCAGAGATGACGTCGGTGTATTCTAAATCCCAGCCGACAGGGCTGGGTCTTGTTTTGTCTCTAAAAATATCACAAATTAAAGCAGCAAGCTGGAAGGCAGATGATAAAGCGTGATAGAAAAGTAAAGGATTTAAAATAAAGAAGAAAGAAAACTAAAAATCAATAGCGAATATCCATGATCTGACTTGGATCTTAATAGAAAATTTCATAAATTCCTAAACTGAGTCCGGCAATAAATTAAAGTGAGTTGACGTCAAAGTTTTCGTGTATTCAACAATATATTTCCTTCTTCTATTTAAAAACGTCGAAATCTGATATTCAACTATCCGATCCATTTATGACAATATTTATTGTAAGAAGATATAATAAATCAAATATATTTCACTTTCAGTAAAATAAGGAAAAAAGGATTAAATATGAGTCTCTTACAATATGAATATCTTTACTCAAATCGAAAATATCAATATACTTTCGTTTTATTGAGTTTTTCGCGTTTTTTTAAGATGATTAGATAAGATAACCAACATTTTAGCAAAGACACGCTCATAAAATAGAAAGCTAACATTATTTTCTATCTGATAGAATAACATTGTTTTTTTTTTTAACATATAATACAATACAAGACTGTTAATCTTTTGAGGAAACATACACACAGGCAAAGCACAAACATATAACTGGCTAGATAGTATTAATTTGAAGCGTTGGGTTTGGTCTATCTGCCAGTAGGAAGTCTTTTGCTAATTCCATATTTTCTGATTTTTGATTATACCATTTGTCTAAAGGTTCGAATTTTAATCTTTTGAACAATTCCCTGTAGATCCCCCATCTACACAGTCATACCTACTCTTGTGATTTTCTTTTGCCATTTTACTGCATGTGCTTAACTGTTTCATTACTGTCACCATAAAACTTACACAGGGCTATTCTTGTGTGTATTATCAATTTTTACTTTGATACAATAGCTTCTCATTACATTATTTCATGCTTTTATTAAACGAGATTTACTATCTCATTTGGTGTTTTTCCTTCTTAGCCATGTCCAGGAAGAAAAAGGAATATGGCTTGGAAAATCAAATTTTTATTTTGTGCTAACTCCTATGAATTCTCTTGTTAATCCTAATACTGTTACCACGGTTTGAACATCTGGTATATAAAGAGTTAATATTTTCTTTACATTTTTAAAATACTTTTTGTTTTCTCATCGGGGAAATTAAATTTCGTTTGTTTTATGACTATTTTTCTTCATGCTAATTTCTGTGAACCACTTGCTTTTATTTCTTAACACAAAATACATTTTTTTATTATTGTTTACTCCTTACGAAAAATCATAAAACTAATTTATATCCATTTTAATTCCATCAACAAATATAATTTCCTTTTTTTTTTCTTCCTTTTTTTTTATTTTGCAATATTTTGGCCGTAATCAATTTTCTTCAAAAGTTGTCATTCAAAATAGAATTAAATATTCTACTTGACCTTTCTGTACAATGAATTGTAATTCTCTCAGAAACATTATAGGTTATGTATTTCATATTTGACACAACAGCATGTTTTAATTTAAAAAGAAAACGTTGAGCATGAACTGCTTTTGACAGATTATCAATCCTAGGAAAATCTGATCTCAATCCTAGGTTAAAAGACAATTCTTCCAAGTAGTTGTGTCAGTGCTACTGTACGACTGCACCCCTGGATCCTAACGAAGCGATTTGAAAATAAGCTTGATGAGAGTTGCAGAAGAATGCTTCGTACGATGTTAACCAAATCGCAGTGTAAGCGTGCTTGGCCCATAACCTGTTAAGTCTTTGACCCTCGTCCTTGGCCAGTTGTAAAGGACTTAAAGTAAGTAAGTCCTGCGCTATAGAATCCTTTGGTAAGTGAATAAGTCCTGAGTTATGGAATCCTACGTAGTGTCAAAGGTCCAGTGATATAATCCTATGTTCCCTCATCCACGAAGGTTCAAAGCAATATGCGTAGGTATGACCAGAACAGCCGGTATAAATAACAATATTAGCAGCAGAGTACTGCCAGTGGTTGGCCAATAGGTTGGTCACATGGTTATTGGCGAGTCTATAAGTAAGAGCGGGCATCTGACCACACACCTTATATACAAAAAATCTCAACAGAACATCCCATAAAAACAGCATGCTATACACTGCTGGGGAAGCAAGGATGAACTCATAAGTGACGTTATCCAATGGAAGCTTACACGTGGACACGCCAGTTTTGTCTGCCCAACAAGGACCTACATCGATCAGCATTGCGTGGATTCTGAAGGCTTCACAGAAGACCTTCCGGGGGTGATGAAAGATAGGGATGGTTGCGAGAGATTGTCATGGATATCCGTGCTGCTACAATGACTTGATTATGATTATATTTGTGAGGAGGTATTTTGCTACGCTTGCTGTTGCAACTTCGCTCATGAATGTCCAATCCCTAGCATCTATATGATTGTCCCAAAGCTGTTACCTTTTATGGCAAGTCTTTTCAGTTTTTATCACATATATTCTAGAAGACGGTGGCTGAGGATCTTGGTGTCCTGGGTATGACAGTAAAATCTATCTGATTTTGAAGTTCCAATTCTGGACCTCTCGGGAATGTAGAGTACCCCATAATCACCATTGCTCCCAGGTCCACTCATTCCTGGAGTGGTAGTACAACTTAGGGTTCCATCTATTGGTTAAATGGAAAAAATCGAGTACCCATGACGAATGAATAAGACAAATAGATTCTTCGTAAAATGACCCAATGTGTTATCATGCCATAAAACCCAAGTAACTTTTTGAAGATTTAATAATTGTATATTTAATATTACAACATTAAAAAAGAAATCCAATAATTAAAAAATCTGAATTAACGCAATTATCTAATAAACAGTGGCTAACATGAAAAATACTTTTGAGGTTCACAAACACCTGGCATTTTTAGTAGAATTTCAACGCTATTTCTTTGTATGTTTTAATCTTTAAATATCTTTACAAATATAAATCAAATCTCCATAATTTTTGTGCAAAAATCAAGATCTGGTGATAGTGAATGTGTGTATATATATATATATATATATATATATATATATATATACTTTGTCATTAATTGTTTCATTTTCGTGCTTTCATACATACATACATACATACATACCAACTGCCCTTACCTGGTATCCTCCTATATGAGACATGATGAACAGTAAAAAGTTAATCACAATTCTCATTTTGGGATTGAAAAGCGGTCTGGCTAAAGACTTAGGGATTTTTTTAAAGGGTCACGCAGTTAGTTACGAGAAAAGAAAAAAATTGGGGGTCTCATCAAAACTATTAAATATGGTATCGAGGCATTTTGTTACGCTTGTTGTGTTAACTCCCCTTATGAATGTCTGTTATAAAAGACAGAATTTCATGTATTATGAAACTGTCGATTTCTTAGATTCTTTTTCTTGTTTTCTAATGAAAATAGAGAATAAACAGATATTCTTAACATCATTATTATCTTGACTCGTGCGTTTGAAAACCCATTATTAAATTAGAAAACACCGAGGACATTAGATTTTTAGGAGAATTTACATAAAAATACCCTTGAGAAATATACACGCTTGAACATGACAGGGTGGTATTTCTAACAAAATTTGTGCATCTAAATTCGGGCGCTTCGATAAATGAATTTAGTTTGCGTATGAGAACCCTTCTTTGGATTAAAAAAAAAATTTAAAAACGAAAAACATCCCCTAATCCACTCGGCAATAAATGTTTCAGCATTGTTAATCTAATAAACCTATACTCAGATGGTGCATTGTAAATTATTAATTTCTTATTTTCTTTCATCTCGTTTCTTTTGCTTTTATTGAAATTCTCAGAAGAATTACTTTACACTTGCGATTAAAAGAAAATACAACAGGAATATTATGTACGAACGTGTCAAAAATTAATAAACGTTGATTTAAAAACAGTTTTTCCTCCAATTAATTGAATTAAATTGAGATCAAATATTTTCCTAATTGAACAAATTCTTGACAGAATTCTTCATTTCTATAAGTGTAGTGTAGAAAATAAAGGTTAAAATTTGGAGGAGTGGGCACATAACGGGGTGCCAGTAACTTGACCGAGGAATGACCCCGGAATTGGAATTGAAAACTAAAACCGGAAGTTCCGGGTGTTGACCGGAAGCGGAAATGACGTAATGACGAGTAACTAGCAAGAGGAAAATCGTACTCTTTTTCCTTTCAACCGCACCAGGATTCAGATGGGCTCCTGGTCCCTAGTGTTGGGACAGCGATATAGAAGTTGATACCAAGTTAGAAGGTAGAATAATTTAACCGTATACTCTCTGTCTTTCCTTCTCTCCGAAACAGAGCCCACGACACGAGCCTGAAAATAAATACTAAGCCCCTTGTGACTATACAACTGCATGTATGTTGTTCCTTAAACCTAACGGCTACTAATGACAACTGCTGCTGGGGCTTGAGTTGGCTTCATATATCGTTCCGGAGTTTACCACAGATACACTTTGGTACTGTGACCACACATAAGAATATATATACTAAATAAGAATATAGACCATTAATTTTTCTTTCAATAATTGAATAGTGTTACTCACGGTTGGTTTGGCTTGGATTGTTGGATTTTACAGCATGTCAACCCTTGTTCTGTTATTTTATACCCAAGACATTTTGATTTAGTCATCCTGTTCGGTATTCATTTTTTTTTCCGAATTCATTTTTAATTCTCATTTTTTATCTATTGAATCCATAGATGGGAACCTAACTTGTAATCCCACAACGCGTCAGGGTTAACCTAGGAGTAATGTCGATGAAGGGGTACTCCCCACTCCCCAGAGTTTCAAAATTAGAAATTCACCACCAGATGCAGTCTAGCGTCCTACTCAGGACACTAAGAACTTCAGCCACTGCCTTCTTCCTCATATATGATAAAAAAAGGTTTGGGGGTTGCTATAAGAACAATAGGGTTAGGAAAATCATAAGTACTATGATATGACGTGCCCAGCCGATTCATCGGAAGAGGCGACCCCGATCGTCAGTAGAGGGCCAAAGTGAAGTGAAGTGAAGTGATGTATGTCATGGCCTAGGCAACCATGAGGATTCCGTCATTAAGCATCACGGATCGTCACCCACAGCAAACATATGTTCTCATTGTTAGGGGTATACTCCCTGCTGTGGTGCAATCGGTGTATTCTCCTGTCCCAGCTGACCGGGCGTGTGTGTGTATATATATATATATATATATATATATATATATATATATATAATAAAAGAGAAACTGGAAATGAGATTTCTCCAAGCATCTTTTACTTCGAAAATCATTGACAAACAACCAAGATATCTAATGTAAATTTAAAGTGACAAAACGCTGAATTTAAAGACTGAATATTAGTTTAATTAAGAATATGAGGAAAACGTTTCAATAAATGAGAGGAAAAACTATAGCATTATAGAATATCTGTAATAATAGAAGTATCCGAAAATCTAAAAAAATAATTGGATTACCAATTAGGGCCAAAAGGGTTGTAGCTTCTATCTAGTAAAATTTTTTCTAAGAAGTCAACATTTGAGCCACAAATAAGTTAAGATTAATAAATAACCAAACATTTGCAAATCCTTTTAATTGATACAAACTTAGTCACTAAGTTTGGAAAATATAAACCAATAATAACGCAATGAACCCATCACTAAGAAAACACTTCATAGAACGATGAGTTCAATAATCTTTCATAAAGACGGTAGACGACGAAACCATCTATATATTATTTTTCTTCTTTCTTAAAGATACGACAATTATCATCTTGCAAAACTTTATTAAAAATGATACCGTCTGTTGTATACTCTTTCTTTACTTCTATTATTCTTCTGCTCATCTTTGGTATCTTACGTTCTTCTTCTAGCGTCTGGACTTCGTCTTGGGGACTTCGTGTCTGGTCTTCCATTGAGGATTTCTCTTTATCAGAAGCTCTGTGTCATTGGTAGGTTTTAGATAATAACCCAAGACTTCGATTTGCTTTAGATCATATTTAATTCCGAAATCCCCATCAGACTACCTTCGCAGATTGAGTACGGCAGTGAGCATAACGCGACTTACCACCGTCGTGGTTTGGCCGATACTGAACTAAAACACTCTCTAATCTAAACCGGAAGAGGGTCTTCTTCACCGATTCTCACGGTATCCACCAGAAGGATCAGGATGAGGTCAAGCCTTGTCATTCAATCCTTCAAGGTCGCCGGCTGCACTTATAACAGCCATTTTGGTTTCTATACTACTGTACATAAATAATTATTAGATTCCTAATACTTAACACATCTAAATTGTCTAAGATGAAATGCAAAAATGTTAATCCTGAAAATCTGGCGTTGCTTATCCGCCGAATACTTATGCGTGTCGTCACCTCAGCTAAATAATGAACAATTCTGTTTTTATTAAAAAGAAAGAAAGGGAAGAAAAATGACATGCCTACCAGAAAAAAGAGAGTAGGGGACCGATAGAGAGAGGGGTAAGTGCACAGAAGCGATTAAGCCCGAATGTTTCAATCGAACACAATGAAAAGTTAAAAAGGGGGAAATTTTATGCGACAGAGTTGAATCAACATAATAATACTTCTACATTTCGACGTATTGTACAATAGCTCTTAAATAAACATATCAAATGGTGTAATAATTAAATTATCATACTTTGGTATATCCACAAGTTCAGCCAGTTTAAAATAAAGTTACTTTGAAAAATTAAGTTGTTTGATGATTTATCAATATCGATTCGTTTTGGTGGTTAGTTTTCGGTTTAATTTTCAAATAAATGAGATTTATTCAATAAAAATAACAATTTTCTAAATTCTGATTAAGATTACATATACATGTATACATTTCTGTTAATGTTCATCGATTTTACCAATATTCAAAATTATGTTTTATATGGATCTCATAAAATATTTGAATACATTTTATACAATGCTTCGATCGATAACCATGGACATTTCTAGGAAGATATTTACCTTTTTGAACACTTCGTTCAGTGGATACACATTCCTCAAAAATTCAATTATTATAAATATTCTTTATTGCTTCTATAGTAATTTGGTCTTCCTAATTTTTTTCATTTCTCCTGTTTTTATCGATTTGTCTTGGACAGTCATCCTTTTATTCATTTACTGAAATGCGTCAGATTCTTGATAATTGAGGATTTATGTTTTGAAATCAGATATCGTAAATATGTATTTTTGTCTATACAATGTTCGTGTATATTTTAATTTGCTCAACTAAGAAAAAAAATGTTCTTAAAAGAAAAATCTTAAAACTCTTAATAATTAAATTGCAATCAATTGATGCCACCTCGTTTTATTATCACTGTCTTTTTAACCCTTTGTCCCTTAAAAAAAGGGGTAGACTCGCTTGCTGTACGACTGATACCAACAATAGGTCACTCCGCTAACTTTTTTTTATCATTGCTATAAACAAAAGGCCAGCTTACCTCAGTTGGTAGAGCATCTGACTAGTAACCACAAGTTTCCTGGTTCGATTCTTAAACTAATTTGACTAATGAGAAGAGAGCACATTTTGGTTTGAATTCAGAAACTCAAATTCAGATTTGAATTCAAAACTTGTAAATATTGTATTTTATCATTATTAGTATTATCTGCGTTATTCGGACTATTGTCCCCATCTTCATTGTTATTTATCTTTCAAAATAATCTCATATTCCAATTTATTTCATAGATATTATACTGTTCCATTTCAGCTTTCTGGTATTAGAATGAAAGACTTTTTAAAAATAACCAAATTGTTCCTGTAGACGGGTTCTTCAAATATAACTCCTTGTTTCGGCACAATACTTAGATTATTTATACATATAGCAACACAGATAATGGTTTGGGTGTAATTAACGGTATATCAACCCTTTTCAGGTTATTTAATGCCGAAACTCGTCATTTTGATAAAAGTTTCTGTTTCAAGTTCTTAATATCTTCAAATTGGTATGAATAATTTTCATTAACTTCCTTTCGTTTGGTCAAGTTCGGTTTGATTTGCTTTATGCTACATCAATTCTGTGGGTAATTTAATGGTAAACTGTTTTAGAGTGTGAGACAAAAGTCGGCACTCAAATTTCCATTACAGGTGTATTTTTGTAGATGTATTTCATTGATATATCGAAAATTATGGATCAGATATAAAATATATTTTTATTTCTCTCAAGAAGAATAAAATGTTATTATTCTCAAAAGGATCCCTCATTTCATTTTCGTTGACATATTTCTTTCTGATTGTATCGAAAACTCCACACTCCATAAAGAAATATTTAACAGTATATGGTGTTTGGTATGTCCCGTACGATGGGTGATACTCCTTCTTGAGTATGAAAATCTCGTGTAAAAAAAAGACCTTGTATTAAAAAGTCTTTTATTGAAACTTGAATCATTCTCTTGGGAGGTCTTCGCGAATATAAATCACATCATCTTAATCTTTGCGCAAAAATCAAGAACCGGTGATGTTTAATGTGTATATATATATTTACTTTGTTGTTAATTGTTTTGGTACATAAATACATAAATGTTGGCTGTCAACTAGTGCACAAAGAAAACCATTTTCGGTTCTTTCCTTTTTATTATTTGCAAGATATATTCATATATAGAAATAGCATAATCTTTACAGATCACCGCCGTCCCTCACAATCCAGAACATTTCCTCTTATGAGCCCTAAAATAACTCATCAAACCCGCTCCAGGTTCACAAAGTTTGATGCAAATATGACATAGGAAGGATATCCTTCCCATTGGATCAGGTAGATCAGATGATAGAATTTGGTGTTAAGAGACATTTGGTGGTGCATTAACACCAGAAGCTGATTTACAGACTTCGTTACAGATTGCACAAGACACATTTTTGTTCCTGGAGTGTGCATTAATCGTTTCTGATGAGATTTCATATGATTGATATATCCAGCCTTAGAAAACGGAATTCAACAACATGTTTGACATTTCCAACCGTCGGTGTTCATACATATTAATACATGTATACCAACTGCCCTTTATATATGTATAGATTACCTCGTGTTTTCTTTCTCTTTCAATCCTTGGTCACTTTAACCTTGGTCTATATAACCAGACGAGGAGAAGAAAAAAAACTTTGAATTCAAGTAACATTTATGAGCTGATGATGGATATTTTGATCAAAGTTATGACAGACAAAGAATAATGAGTTGCGGATAATTTATTTCTTGCGTTGCTTTTATACTTGAACTTTGTCTGCGTTTCACCTAATACGTTAATACGCTTTGAAAAATGCGTGAATCTGTTTATCACCCCAGCTATGATCAATTAGTAAATTAGACTGGTCTTTCTAGATTGTGTAAGGTAACCAGTCTAGGAGAAGGTATTCGGTCCCCTAACGAATGTGCACAGAGCCAACGTAGCAGGTAAGATATTAGAGGCCTGTGTCTTGCAGTGAAAAAAAAAGAAAAAAAAAGCTGATAATGGTTGGTTTGGTTTCTTTGTTTAATGACATATCAACAATTATGGGTTATTTAATGCAACACCCAAAGAAGAACCAGACACTGAACTATAAAAAATTTCTTATACTTTATATATTAATTCACTTGGGATCGGTCGGAAGAAGTAACATCTTGAAATATATATGAGTACTTTTTTTTTTGTTTGTCCCTTCCTACTATTGGGATAAAATAACCTTTTGAGTAACCTGAGATTATTACATGAATTGTGGTCGAGAAGACCTATATGAAAACATTATTCAAGAATAACCTGTCAAAAATGAAGGAGAGAAAGATGTCGGAAAAGATTATATGAATAAGGAAAAGTTATAAGCAAGAAAGAGAATAACTAAAAAAGAAAACCCGGTGAAAGGAAGAAATAAACATTTGCACATATTGAAAAAACTAAAAGAAAGAAACAATGCAGAGTGCCAGTGGCTGGATATCAATATACAATGTGTGAAAGATTGAAAAAGATATAAGACTAGAATGCCGGGAATTTCGCAATTCCTTACAATTGTTTATGATGAAATAGATAACGAAAAATGAAATATGAAGAATTCTGTAGAAGATATTTGTAAATACCTTATTCCATTTTTGGATATGATATTGGCCAGGGTTTGTTCATATCTACCTTATGTGCACACACACACACACACACATATGTATGAGTGCGCGCGCGTATATGTGTGCGTATATGTATGTGCCTTATATATATGTGTGTGTGTGTGTGCGTGTATATGTATATATGTGTGTGTATATGTGTTTTTCTTATATATATGTGTATGTGTGTGTGTGCGTGTATGTGTGTGTTGTTGTTATAATATGTGTGTGTGTGCGTTATATGTGTGTTGTTGTTTATATATGTGTGTGTGTGTGTGTGTGTGCGCGCGCGCGTATATATGTGTGTGTTGTGTGTGTGTGTGTGTGCGCGCGCGCGTATATGTGTGTGTTGTTGTTATGTGTGTGTGTGTGTTGCGCGCGCGCGTATATATATATATGTGTGTGTGTGTGTGCGCGTATATATGTGTGTGTTGTTATTATATATATGTGTGTGTGTTGTGCGCGCGCGCGTATGTGTGTGTTGTGTTGTTGTTATATATGTGTGTGTGTGTGTGCGGCGCGCGTATGTTGTGTGTGTTGTTGTTATATATGTGTGTGTGTGTGTGTGGCGCGCGCGATATGTGTGTGTTGTTGTTATATATGGTGTGTGTGCGCGCGGCGTATATGTGTGTGTGTTGTTATATATGTGTGTGTGTGGTGTGGTGTGTGTGCTGCGCGCGCGTATATGTGTGTGGTTGTTGTGTGTGTGTGTGTGCGCGCGCGTATATTGTGTGTGTTGTTGTTATGTGTGTGTGTGCGTGCGCGCGCGTATGTGTGTGTTTGTTGTTATATATGTGTGTGTGTGTGTGCGCGCGCGTGTATATGTGTGTGTTGTGTTGTTATATATGTGTGTGGTGTGTGTGTGGCGCGCGCGTATATGTGTGTGTTGTTGTTATATATGTGTGTGTGTGTGTGTGTCGGCGCGTATATGTGTGTGTGTTGTTTGTTATATATGTGTGTGTGTGTGTGTGCGCGCGCGTATATGTGTGTGTTGTTGTTTATATGTATGTGTGTGTGTGTGTATATGTGTGTGTTGTTGTTATATATGTGTGTGTGTGTGTGTGTGCGCGCGTATATGTGTGTGTTTGTTGTTTATATATATGTGTGTGTGTGTGTGTGTGTGCGTATATGTGTGTGTTGTTGTTATATGTGTGTGTGTGCGCGCGTATAGTGTGTGTTGGTTGTATATATATATATGTGTGTGTGTTGTTATGGGTCCAACTGGAGAAAATTAAATATTATTATAAAAAGGTTCGCAAAATGAATACTGGTTTTGAAAAACTTCTATTTTTTAAAAATTTTTGATCAGCTACAAGTCTTTCAGATTTTATAGTATCTTTTTCTGGCTTTGTTTAACAAAAGCGGTTAAACAAAGCCTGAAGGAGACACTATAAAACATGAAACACGTGTAGCTGAAAAGTAAAAGTGTAAGTTTTTTTTGAAAACCAGAAATCATTTTACGGACCTTCTTTTTTTATAATTATATATATATATATATATATATATATATATGAGAGAGAGAGAGAGAAACATAAATAAAGAGGGCAATATGTATAAATATATAAAATACATATTGGGAGAAGCTAAAATTAGTGAATGAATGGTAAGATTCAGATAAAGGGTAAGTAGAACATTTTGAGATAATCATAGTTTTCAACACCTGTACAATTTCCATGGACAAAACGTGTTAATAATGAAAAAGATTTATCGAAGTACTTCAGACAGTTGAACTCTATTAATAAATATTTTATTATATTTCTAATAGCCATCCAATGTTTTTTTTTTTTTTTACTCTGCATAGCAAATGCTTAGAATCCTCTGGATAAATCAGCAACACTACATTACCTCCGAGAGATATTAGCAAAAGCTTGCATTCTCCTTCGGGGAAAAAGATTTTTAAAAGTTATATTTCCCTAGGTGAGAATTTGAACCAGAAACCACCTAAGGAGAATAGTAAAGACGATTGTTATTTCTAAGCTAATATTGTTCACCTGAAAGTTGACAAACATTTACGTATGGAATGACATTTCTGACTTGAGTAGCCCTGTCGACTGAGGCTTTAAATAGACCGACTGCACCTCTGCAGATCGATAAGACTCCCCAATTGGGCTACCTTCTGGCTGTGTGTGGCGACCCGTGATGCTTACGGATGAAATGCTGGTGGCTGAGTAGTCCACAGACGCACATATATATATATATATATATATATATGCTAGTGGTTAGAGTCATGGAAAATGGACTGGTCGATTCGAATTTAATTCCTAGACGAAGCTGTTGGCATTTCACAAAGCACTAATACCTTTGAGAAAGGTATGAATCCACATATTCTCCCTCCAGCTATGGGTTAAATAGTAGGGCAGACTGGGCCATTCAGCCTTGGGTAAGTAACCAGCCTAGGAGAGAGATAACTCTGAATTCAAAATTCCTGAGGTCGGTCGTTGATTGGGTTTGTGGCAACCCTTGATGCACCAATTCTTTCCTATTGACTGTACCAAAAAGTGTGGATGGTCCAACACAAGCTTTCACCACTATAAACAAATCACTGTGTGGGTGTTCATTGGATGAACACTCATACGTCGATCGACGGGAAAGTCCATCATATAATCCATAGCCTGATCACATAAATTAAATATTAAGAAAATGACAATTTCTTGATAATTGTGCCGTTTTGTTTTATTTAGTTTTGACGGATATTCATTATAAATAGATTTTAACGCCATACCCAGGACATAAAGAACATCAGCCACCACCCTCTAGCACTTATACGATAAAGAGGGTTGAGGGTTTTTTCCTACCGGCAATAGGGTAGGGGCAAATATATAAGGAAAAGAATCGCAGAAGTTACAGTATTAGCCTACCTTTTACCTGAACCTCTTACAGACCAAGTTAACAGAATCTATAATTATAATTTTTGATAAAAATTAGTTTTATTTAACCTTTTCTAAATACAGACACACACACACAAACTCATATTAGCAAGGCAGACACACATAGCAAACCAGTAAAGGTTATATATATATATATATATATATATATATATATATATATATATATATATTTATATGTTAATTTTTAAAAGAAACAACTGGGTCTTAAGAACACTCACACACACACCCAAATACACAGAGGCAAGACCCCCCCCACATACCAGCAGATGAATGTGATGGACATGGAAATTACACACACACACACACACACACACATCCACAAATAAACAAACAGGTTAGGCCAAACCTGGAATGATAATCAGACATTGTTGAACAGACATAGGCACATACACAGGTAAATACACACACACCTACACACGGATCATTTGGAAGATATGAGAAACAAAACAGAATGGACGGTCACTAATAACAGCTTCAGTTTCAGAACCACTAGGCATAAAATAACCTCTGACGAGTTGACAATCCGTTAAAATCAATCAAGCAATCATACGCTTGTATGCTAGGATCTTAAAAAGTAAGAACCTTCCAGAAGTGTAATGGTTAGAGTCGAGGGAAATTGACTTGTCGACCAAAGTTCAAGTCCTGGACGAGACTACATTTCACCTAACGCTAATACCCTTTGGAAAGATATGCATCTAACTACTCTTCCACCAGCTATGGGCAGATTGGGCTTTTTAACATTGGCTTGGTAACCAGTCTAGGAGAAGGAAAACTCTGAATTCAAATCTGTTAAACTCATTTTAAGAAAATTTACCTTGTGTCATATCCTGCTTTGGCGGAGGGGTTGGTAAATATATACATATAAATCGGTGCAAAAAGATCTTAAGAAATTCCTCAAAAATTTCAAATATGAACAATGTATGCCATTTTCTAACTTCTAGACATAAATTAACCCCAGATGGGATGACATGCCGTTCAAATCAATAAATCAATCACACACTAGTACTAGTATGTTAAAATCTTGAAAAATAAAGGACCTTAGGAGTTCCGTAGAAGACACAGTTATTTTCTAAACTTAGTCTATCACTTGGTTAAAGCACAAAGTGTCGATAAAATTCACCACATCAAATTGTATGTGCAAGTTTCATTCAAACTATGCTGTGCGACAGCCAACTTTAAAAAAAGTTGTCGCGGGGAATAAATGTAAATTATTTGTTATTTAGAAAGAAAACGAAATCCTTTTGTCTTTCCACTTTCCAAATATCTTATCTACTTTAAAAATCGATCCAGATCTCGCCATTTCTGGGAATACTTTGATCTGCAGCGTTCCATATCAGTACACAATTGACATTCAACAGGCTTTCTTGCACATCAACTCGACTGAAAAACAAGAAAAAAATGGACATTTTAACAGATAATTCGAAGGAAAAAACAAACACATTATCAAAATGTAAAAAGGAAACAGTTTTAGATTTCGGATAATTCGATATATTGGGTACGTTTTTCTTTAAGTTTTTGCTTTTCGGACAAGACATTCGATTTGCATAAAATTACAGCCAGCGCTTTTCCAGGGGATATTTAGCGAAAATTGAATTATAACTTTCATATGTTCTCTGTTTTTTTTTTGTTTTTTTTGGGAAAGGGTTGTTAATCTGTTTATATATTGTTAGAGTAAACGATCTTTTTTCTTTTTTATTTTTTTTTTTCTCTATACTTTTGTTATGGATGACAAAACAAAACTAAAGTGATAACGAGAAATTTGAATTTTCCTTAGGGAAATCCAGATAAACAAATTTTTAAAGTTATCATCACAGTCCTATACATATATACGCAAATGTGTACACACACACACACACACACATATATATGTATATATACAAAACACATACGCAAATGTGTACACACACACACACAAACATATATTATATAAATATATACACACACATACGCAAATATGCACACACACACACACATATATTATATAAATATACACACACATACGCAAATGTGCACACACACATATGCAAATGTGTACACACACACACACACACACACACACATATATATATATATATATATATATATATATATATATATATATATATATATATATACACAAACACAAATGTGTACACACGCACACATATATATATATATACATACATAAACACAAATGTGTACATACACATATATATATACACACACAAACACAAATGTGTACACACACACATATATATATATATATATATATACAAACACATACGCAAATGTGTCCACACACACACATATATATATATATATTATATATACAAACACATACGCAAATGTGTCCACACACACACACACACATATATATATATATATATACAAACACATACGCAAATTGTGTCACACCACACACATATATATATACAAACACATACGCAAATGTGTCCACACACACACACACACACATATATATATATATATATACAAACACATACGCAAATGTGTCCACACACATATATATATATATATATATCCGTTTAATTAAGCGTATTCGCATGTCACTTGTTTGTGTGTGGTATGTATAAGATCGGATGCACATGCCCTATTTGTACGTGTGTGTATATTGGCATACACGCACACATGAACGCATGTAAATTGCGTGATGTCATGATCCCAGCTACGCGTGTATGTGCGTATGAATTATTTGTGTTCGTGTTTTCTGACGTGTGAGTATTTGTGTATTAATGCGTTGTAGGTTGAGATTGTCTTGTGTTTAACATTACAAGAATATCAGAAAAAATTGAATGAGAACACTGAAGTGTGTGTGTATATAATATATATATATTATATATATATATATATATATATTATGATATGAGAGAGAGAGAGCTTACTGAAGTATATATATATATATATATATATATATATATATATATAATGTGTTATACTGAGAGAGAGAGAGATTACTGAATGCCATATATGTGTGTGTATACTGAGAGAGAGAGAGATTACTGAATGCCATATATGTGTGTGTATACTGAGAGAGAGAGAGAGAGAGAGAGAGAGATATTACTGAATGCCATATATATATATGTGTGTGTCTGTGTGTATACTTCATTACTCGTTTATTGACTTGTAATAATTCGTGACATCGGCTGATGAATTTCGGTCAAAACAATGACAAATAAATATAGTATGAATGGTTTTAATACATTATTCAAGAAATATAGCTTTTTTTCCCTGTATCTAATTCAACTTTTTAATGCTTATATTCATAACAATATTATATGAACAAATGTTATTCAAACGAGCAGATTCATTTTGCAACTAATAAACAAGCTTTTCTTCATCATTCTAATAACATGAGTCGGGAATTTAAAAAATCTGCACGAACTATTCAATCTTTAGAATTCTCGACGATTTTACTATTTCTGAAAACATACATAGTTCATGATTTAAATTTTGACTTAAACTTTTAAACTAAAATGTGTTCAAGTTTTATCAGTGTCAACTAAGATATTAGAATTTCGTATAAAACCAAAGTAATATAATCATGACGGTCTTTCTAAAATGGTATGTTATCGAGTAATCCCGATAGATTAGATTGCAATGAGAAATTCGAATTGTTCAAATGAGTATGGTGTTATTCAATAGAATATACTGTAGATTTTGTTTTAAGAATTTTACTCAGTCCTAATATTATTGACGAGTTGAAGCTTTATATATATATATATATATATATATATATATATATATATATATATATATATATATATATATATATATATATATATAATGTGTGTGTGTATTTGGGCAGCATTCTTTCATTTATACATGTAGAATTAAACAAAAGACACATCTCCTGTTTAACAATTTTATTTTTGATCTTTTAGAGTTTTCTGGCCAACTTTTTAATGTTTGGATGGAATTCGTGGATTAGTCCACCAAAGTTCAGGTCCCGAGTACAATTTCTCTCCCCAGACAAGTCGGCTTAATGAGACCAATGTAGTATACAGCTTTAAATGTCCCCTAGGAGATTGCAGTCTCCCAGAAAATGAAAATACATACATTGGATTCACCTCAACCAAATTGTCACGTCGTCTAACCCTCCATTTAACCGATAATTGCTCTATTTCACAACACCTAAATTTACATTCATGCCCCCACTCTAATTACCAAAATATTCTAACGGAAAATATACACATTCTGCACAAAGAAAAAAATAAACAAAAACTCCAAATAATAGAAGCTTTATACATAAAACAATACAAACCATCCTTAAACAAAATTAATTTCCAATGCAGTACACACATTTTAAAATGCCTATAACACCTTTCTTACCAATTCTTCTCCTTCCAGCCTCTACATTAATATAATTTGAAAAACGAAAAAAAAACAAAACTGAAACACATCACCCCTGATGATGGCACTACGAAGTGCCGAATGTACTCGGGACCTGAACTTTGGTGGACTTATCCACGAATTCCACCCAAACATTAAAAAGTTGGCCAGAAAACTCGAAAAGATCAAAAATAAAATTGTTAAACAGGAGATGTGTCTCTTGTTTAATTCTACATATATATATATATATAATATATAGGGATGAGGGCTGTTGATTTCGCAGAAATCTCAAGGGTCTTGTTATAACGGATAGACCTATCTTAAACAGCCTTTAGATATATTTGTATTTGTCACAAAAAATCCATTCCACAAGTAGGTTGTACTGATAGTCCTGTGGATACAGGTCAAGACTAATGAAAACCCGATCATTTTTTTTATTCTAGCTAGATGCAGCCTGCATAATTTAGCCCCAGTGAAGATACGTGATATATCAACTTAGTACTGTATGTGGATGATTATTATTATGTATAGGAATATATAGACACTTTTTTTTTAATTAAATGGTATCTTAAATCATAAGGGCAAAGAAATAAGATTATTTTTTTGAGTGTATTATATTGGTTCTTTATAGACAAGCAGTTCTGCTGACGCCATATTTTACTTGTACTTGCTATTCGAAAAAAATCTTAATAGTTGTTTTTCCAGAATACTAAAATTGATCTTTTAGCACATGCATATGATATATGTGTGTGTGTGTGTGTGTGTGTAAAAGCAGAAGTGTTTTCCATATAAAAAAATTTTCTTCGGAAACAGTATATATTCTACTTCAGATCCGAAAATATTTTTTCTTCAAAAGCGACAAACATCAGTTTTCAAAAAATAGCAAACAATCTTCTTCATAAACTTCAATCATTCAAACAATCTATCATCTGACGATGATGTCGAGGTCAATCATGATTTCTGTTAAAATTCGTTTGATTGATCAGTATTGAACTTGGAACGTGGTTTAAATAGCAGATTGGGGCAGTTCCACTCTGTACTTTGGCCAAGCTCATTGCCAGGATTCTCATTGGCTGCTGGATTTATTGTG
This sequence comes from Doryteuthis pealeii, assembly GCA_023376005.1. Classification (NCBI taxonomy): domain Eukaryota; kingdom Metazoa; phylum Mollusca; class Cephalopoda; order Myopsida; family Loliginidae; genus Doryteuthis; species Doryteuthis pealeii. The sequence goes on along the minus strand of CM042137.1, from coordinate 142,668,926 downwards.
GATACTTTGATCCACATATATTAAAGACAAGACTGTTTTCTGGCAGTTGGCACAAAGTCTGTATTTGGTTACAGTCTTTTTTGTATGGTGACTTGATGCTAGTTACAGCCTTGCTGTGAAACTGAGCATGATTTTGATTCTACCATTTTGAACAAAAAAAAACTTCTTATCCTGATAAAATGTCATCCTGCACAATAGCTTCCGGTATTCTTAGTAATATTCTATTTTGCATCACAGTGTAGACATGTTCGTTAGAGATTCTACCAGATCTTTAGATATTTCGTATTTTGTAGTGTGGACAATACAAGTTTAGTCATATATATAATTTGGAAAAAAGGCGACAAAAATTGAGTAAAAGTTGCGGAAAACAGTGAATAACAAAACACAGAAAAAATATATTCAATTGATATTTCGCCTCTGCTGATTTCAGAGACTCCATTAGAATTATGGTAACCACATATGGTAAGTCGCAAGTTCTGGTAGTGGCATCATCTCATCTTTCACACACACACACATATATATATATATATATATATATATATATATATATATATATATATATATATATATACCAATGTTTTAAACAAAAACATTCCGATGACGATTGTGAAATCAGAGGCGAAATATTAATTAATAGTAACTGTGTTATGTTATCTATGGTTTACCTCACGTGTGTGTGTGTGTGTGTGAAAGCAGAATTTAAAAAGAAAAAAACGATGATGCGTCGGTCGGTCATGGGTTCAAACAGAAAACATTCCTACCCCGAAGAAACAGCATCCTGTACAGTTGCACCCAATACCCTCAATTATAGTGTATTTTGCTTCACAGTGTAGAAATGTACGTGGAAGGTTCTAGCAGTTGTTCAGATACTTTAGACAATTCGTCTTTTGTGCTTTGGACATTACAAGTTTAGTCAGGTAGACCGATGTCAAGCTGGCCATAAAAACATCAACATCCCACTTTAATATATGATTTTCCCATAGATATAAATGGAGTAGAAGATCTCGAAGGAGTTGTCGTCAAGCAACTAGCACGCATAAAACGGTCTAAATTGAGATAACCTTCTTGTAGACAACAAGCTGAGATCGCATAAATAATTCAGTAACAACAACGGTGAGATTTGATTCTGTCTAAAATGGCTCTGAAGAACTCTGCATGATTTCAAAGTTCTATGACCGAAAATATATTACGCAACTTCAAACTTAACGAATAAATATCCACCTTACATAATACTTGCGAATTGGCCTGTTGTCGGTATCAGCTGATCAGCGGGGTAGTCTATCCGATTTCTGCTAGCGTTAGACCAGGGAGATTGTTTTTGCTGAGGTGGAGCGGATCACCTATCGCTAGATACCCACTTTACCGCACAGATACTGTGCTACTCATGCGCTGAGTTGACTGGGGAATGGTATCGAACCTTGTGATTCCTAGACGAGTGCTTTACCGACTAACCGGCCTCAATAGAGCGATGTTAACCACCGGATATAAAAATCTTTAGAAAACGAGTAAATATCGAGTTATAAATTACTTAGTTTTGAATTAGAAAGACTAATGAAATTAAATACGAACACAAAAACGATTACATTTAATTTTGATTAATTCTAATTGATTTCAATATAAAATTCAGCATAGGATTTCTTTTAATACGTTTTAGAATAAAACAATGATATTAGATAAATATTAGGTTTTATAAAAAACGGTATGGAAATTATTCACACCATATACTATGTAAATATTCATTTCTTAATGATATATAACACACACCGCAATATTTTAAACACATTGATAATATGGGTGTTGACCCGTGATGCTTAAGGACAGAATCCTGGTGGTTGAACAGTCCATTATATGCAACACTCCACTTTGGTCCTTACTTAGGCTAGACAGGCGGTCGGAGTGGCCCATTCTGTTCTATCCGTTGGCCACGTCAAGTCCTAGCACCTATATGATTTTCCACACCCTATTGCACTTATGGCAACCCTCAAACACTTTTCTATTTTATACCTGCTAAAAGGCGATGCTTGAGGGTTTTTGAATGATGTACATGACGTTAATCTGCATCTAGTTGTGAGGTTTCAATTCTGGAACTCTGATGATTGTGAAGTACAAATTTATTTCCATTACTCCCATGTCCACCCTGGCCCGGAGTGTTAGTACCTGTTCAGAATCCCATCTATAGGTTAAATAGATTAAAAAATGTCTCAAAAATTTGTTTAAAAAAACTGAGTTTGAAAACCCAACGAAAATGAATAAACCAAAATGTCTACGGCAGAAAATAACCTAACAAGGGTTGACATGCCGTAAAATCTTACCAACTTACGAATCAGATTTTTTTGGAATCCAACATAGCAAGGCGTCTATGTAATTATACTGCAGGATATTTGGGAAAACATATCTAATACGACAACAGATTTTTTTAATTGCCTTTTCCATCCATCCAAATTGTGTTTAGGATTATTCAAGCAGATTGAAAAGGCCAAATTCAAAAGTTGAATTTCTTTGATAAAAGCCTTTGTTGAATTCTACAAACTTATGTAAAATAAGTATCATATTGATCTTGTTTAATTACATATAAGCACCATATTATATCGCCTTTAGGATCAGGAGTGATCCAAATCATTAGTTTGTCAAGTCATCTATATAGAAATGTGCGCTTGCTTTTTCGAATGCTTTTGGGTACTACTCTCTCTCTCTCTCTCATATATATATATATATATATATATATATATATATATATATATATGCACACACAACTATACATATACATGCACACACATGCACATACACACACACATACATATATATATAATATAAGGGCGCTTCTGTAATTTTGCATCATGTCATGTACTTGTTATTTGAAGTTTTATTTTCTATTTTATAGTTTTCTATAAAAACCTTTTCCATCATTAGGAATAGACTTATTGGAACATCAATATGTAAAGAGAGAGAGGGTGGGGAAGATAGACATAGATAGGATTGTGAGTCTGTGTGTGTGTGTGTACACAATTCGATTTTGCCCTTTGGTTATATCTGATTTTCCAAATGGTGAATTTTCACAGATTGTCTGCCCATTATTCATATTACCAAAATTCTTCCATTGATTTTCATGGGAGAAATATCTTAGTTACTTGGAAAAGTTGTGCAATACAATTTTCGACACTTAAATTTTCCCTATTTCATCGATTAACAGGGGACCATTAGCCGAGCTTTTATGAAACCATTTCTTTATAATAATCACACATAATGACATATATAAGTAAGAATATTTGTTTTTTTTTTTGTTTATATCAATTGATTGGGATCATATGAGAGGCTTCATGTAACGGTTATTGTCATTGGGAATGAATTATACTAAGTCAATTTCAAATCCTGGCGGAGGTAGTTTGCGTTTCACTTTATGCAAATAACCTTGGAAATACACGCTTGCCTCTTTCTCCACAAATTATGTGTAAATAGTAGGACGGAAAAATCAAGTCTGAATTCTACGCAGCTGTTCACCACCTTAAAAATTACATACTGTTTATTTCTGCCCGTGGCGAACATATATATCATGTGTTTCTCACCTATTTTTACAAAATGCCTACTTAAAACATTATTTTCTGTCAAATCGTCTTCAACCTTATTAAATGTATGCAATAACTGAAATCAAAATTAACATTAATGAAAATCATTTTAATCGTTTTTACTTTAAAGGCAAATCTTTTATATATTACTAGCAGCAGCTACCCGGCGTCGCCTGGGTAGAGAGGGACTTTTAAAGTTAGCCCCACGGATCCATTATTATTGAATCGTGAGTTGAAGCCTCGTGGGATGCCCCATTTAAACCCCTATATAAAAAAATAGACCTTACATTGATCCAACTTCTCTGAAAATAAATGTCAATGTCTACTATCTAAAATATTAAATGGAAAAGAAATAAATGGTTTTGTCATTTAAATTTTATTTTTTAATTATCTTCACGAATATAAATCAAATATCTATCATTGTTCCTTAAAAAACAAGCCCTGGTGATATTTAATGTGTATATATATATATATATATATATATACTTTGTCGTTACTCGTTTTATTTTTGAAGTTTCCTCCGGACATACATATAAACATAACTGCTCTTTATATATGTATAGATTCCACTTGTGCTTCCGTATGTTACACCCTGTTCTCAGCTCAGAAAAATAATAGACCATTCCAATAAATAGAACAATATAAACGTAAAACACAGAAAAAATAAAAAGAATGGAAGTAGGGAAGAAATAATTCATGTAACAGCGAGAAAACGTCAACTAAATCCCGATCGTTTACACGAAGAGAGTTCAAAACTGTTGAATACAATTAGAAATATACTAGGATTTACCTTTAGACAAACCGAACTTGTGGATAGACCGCAGGTTGATAATCTAAATGTTACAGTGTTTCATGACTTTAGCGAAATAGTTCAATGCGTCAGAAATATAATAATCTTGATTTAATTGTTTCTCACACTTTTTCAATTTCTGAGTAAATAAATAAATTGACTTGTATTTAGAAATGAAAATAAACAGAAAAAAAAATATTTCGTATCGTATTTCCAAACATCAAGAAATTAGAAGTTTTTCAATACAATATAGAAATATTTCCGAATAGAATATTTGTTTTTTTCTTTAGATGATCTATAATGTATACTCGGTACAAATATTTAAGTTTTAATGCAATACATTATATTAAAATAGATAAACGAAATTAGAACGAATATAAACATATTACACTTATTTTAATGTTATGTAAGCAAGAACGAACTCATAAGTGACGTCCTCCTGTGGAAGCTAGCACATGGGCACGCCAGTGTGGGCCGATCAGTAAAGACGTACATTGCCCAGCTCTGTGCGGATACTGGGTGCTGCATAGAGGACCTCTCGAGAATGATGAGAGATAGGGACGGATGGTGAGAGATTGTCATGGACACCTGTGCTAACAGCGCAACATGATGATGATGATGTTATGTTAATTGATTTCTATATGAAAATATATATAGGATTGCTTTGAATACGTTTGAGAATAACATAATTGTATTAGAAATCAGTAATACAAAATGATTATTTACCAAACTTAGTTTTGTTAAAATCATTATGCAAATTATTCTCACCATATACTATAAATATATATTTATTTCTTAGAGATATATAACATATATTTCATGATTTTAAATGCAGTAGTAAAATGGGCAGTTTTGCGGCAAATCTAACTCAGCTAGACTTAAATTGATTCATCGTTAGTAAATAAGATGCTTATTAAGATTAAATAATGACGATTTCATAATCGTTGAGAGTATAACTTAAATAACTAAAGAAATGGTGACGTAGTTTCGGTTACAGACGGACAGTTACATAATCTCCATTATTATAAGTTTTTCTTTGAAAATACCAAGCTGTCGTACATTCCTGTCTAAAAGTGATATTTAAAAAAAAATACATATGCTATATTACACATACAAAAGACGATTGAGTCATTCAATATATATTTGAAAAAAAAAATCAAGAATTTGAAGACTCTCTCGTCGTTTATATAGAACTAAAAGCTGGCTACCCGGCTTCACCTGAGTTGATGAAAAAACAAACAAATAACCCCCCCCAAAAAAAAAACAACAAAAAAAAAAGAAAAAACGTGATGTAATGGTTATTAAGTTAGTCTTGCAGATCTGTTAGTACTGAATACCGAGTTTGATCCTCGTTGCATGCCCCATCAGAATCCCCATTTAAAAGACCTTGCGTTAATCCGGCCTGGAAAAAATAAATAAAAAGAAAATGGGCCGTTTTGTGCTTCCATACTAATTTGTTTAACTCTGATAATCATTCACATTTTTAAGTAGAATTTTAATGCCATTTTAATTTCTAAATATCTTTCTGGATATAAATCAAATTTCATATTTTTTGCACAAAAAACTTATATTCATTAACAATAAATGAGAGTATATATTTACTTTGTGATTAACTGTTTTATTTTCGTGATTCCCTCCGGACATGGATACATACATACATATACTCCAACTGCCATTTATGTACAGAGTAAAAGCGTCTACCCGGTGTCGCCGTATAGAGGGAAAGTTTGTATCGCTGATCCATTATTTCAGAATTACTTGTTGGATACTCATAAGATGCCCCATAAAAAGCCCTATCTAAGAAAGACCCCGTGTTTATCCGGCCTGATGAGCCGTCAGAATAAAGTAATGCATAGGCACTCTGAAAATAAAATTAATGTCCCTATTCAAAATATTAAATGCAAAAAAAAAAAACACAAAGAAAACATGCTGTATTTCTAATTCTATTATATTTTTTTTTATTATCTCCACGAATATAAATGAAATCTTCACTACTTCTGTACAAAAAGCAAGCCCTGGAGATAGTGAATATATATTTACATTGACGTTAATTGTTTTATGTTATTAGTTTCCTCCAGTCCTACACACAACCGCTCTTTATATATGTATAAATAGATAATGCAATGAATGGTTAAAAGGGAAAAAAACATAAGAGACTCTAATGATACTTTACTTTCTGAAATTCTTATCACTATTCTTAAATAAATATAATATTAAACACATTATTATCAATAATAACAGGCGACTGATTGATGAATTGAATAGGGATATTGAAATTTCGATGTGCATGGAACTCTATATATTGCAGCTTTTCTTATAAAAAATCGATGAATCGAGGCAATTCGGATATACTGATGGTTTATGGGAGTTTTGTCAAAGCAAGGAAAATTTATATAGAAATGATTTTTCAGTAAATCAATGAAAACAGACAATAAAAGGAGAAGCAATATACATAGAAATAACAATACTTTCTTTTTCAATGATATCGGGAGGAACAGATGGTGTACTTTCTATGACAGATCGTTAAGCTAGTCTAGTGTCCTCTCTGAAGAAATAAATACTTTATCTATTCACAATTTAATGTGTAAATCCTCCGCAATTTTTTCGTGTTAAAAGTACATGAAAATAAATAAAAACTTTCAAGATGATTTATAATATAATCTATGAACAACAAAATCAAACCTTTTATTATAAACAGAATTCGACTCTAGTAGATATGTGAGCAGAACAGATACTGAAACAGTGAACAGTCCATAACCTGCAACAGCCAACCCTTTTCATCATGTATGTTCTAGAAGGCGGTGGCTGAGGTTCCTATTGTTGTGGGTATGACGTTAGGTCTCCTATAACCCGGGTTTATAGTGCCTGTTAGGGTTTCATCTTAAGGTTAAATAGAAAAAAATGAATTTGCCAAAAATATGTTTAAAAAATTGAGTACCGATCAAAAATGAATAAAACATACGTCTTCGCATAAAATGTGTTAACATGCCGTAAAACCCTGACAACCAGCAACCAGCCAAATAATTATCTATTAATTCCGGATTTGTTAAAACCAGTATGCAAATTAATCTCGCTATCTTTTATTTAAATCTTTATTTCTTAGTGATATATAAGACACATGGCAGAATTTTAAACGAACATGGCTATTTTGAAGCAGATATAACTCATGTTTTCTAAGTAGATCTCGTTAATAGTTAAAATTTATTCAATATATCAATGATTTTGATTATAATATAAATGCTCATTGATAAACGTACGCAATTCCTGAGGGTATTAAGACATAAACAATGTCGTAGTTTCTGTTACAGACAGGAACTGAATGTCTACTTTAATTAGATCTCATGTAGTTGAACGTTTAAGATACGTGGAATCATTCTCAGATACACTTTTACTATACTTGACGTATCAAAAGCTTGAAGGAAATCAGCCATTATTACATTATCAACTTCATTCGGGGAAAAGGAATTTCGCTGATTTTTATAAAAGGTTCCCGGGTTTGATATTATACGGCCTTGATATTATACAGCATTATCGTGATATACGATATACCCCAAATCACCCCTCATAGATATGAACTTTAACAACAACAGTAGGCACTTCCTGTAAAAATTGGCAATCAGAGACGAGCAGAGAAAAGCATTTAAGATCGTTTGTAACTGCCTTCGAATCAATTGCAAGTTGAAAGTTCTGCCAGCAAGACCTACATACTAGGATTACAAAGAGACCTACATATCCTAGACCCTTTTCTACCTGAGATTACAAAGAGACTTACAAATTGTACACCCGTTTCTACATAGGATTATAAATATACCTAAGACACTATTTCCTACCTAGGATTTCAAGGAACACTACAGATTAGAATTAAAGGAGACCTTCAGACACTAAACCCGTTTTAACCTAGGCATACAAGCAACACTACAGATTAGAATTACAAGGATTAACAAGCTAAACCCCAACCATGGCCTCAAAACATTTATCTGATTGAAACACTAGTAAAAGGAAAAATAATAAAGAAAGATTGATTACAAAATGAAATAAAATATCAGCTTTGGGGTAATCCTTTCTTAAATAACAATTGAATATCAGCTTTTTCCTGTGTGTATTATCCGAAATCTGATATCGATGGTAATCGATATTCTAATCTGTCTAAACAATAAATATTCGTAAAATCTTAAATGAATATATCGTCACACTATGATTCTCCAGCTAAGTTACACACTAATTTGCCGCCTTAAATTAGTTTTGAACCGTATCACGCATGAACTGAGGTGAAGCAATAATGTCGGAGAGCCAAAATAAACATTGATGGTGTTTATGGGATAGAATCTTTGGGCCATATGACCTTAAGGCACCCCTTTTTGGTCTCGATTAAGAAAGGACATGTTTTCCATTTACACCGTCAATATCCGGTTGTTTCTAACAAACAAGGTTAGGTTTATAATTTTGAAAAATTCTAAAAATCATCTGTTAAATCAACCGGATATTGACAGTGTAAATGGAAAACATGTCCTTTCTTAATTGAAATCAAAAAGGGGTGCCTTAAGGTCATATGGTTCGAATCTTTAAATGAAAGAAATTGCGAATAAAAGTTTGAATCGAAGGGGAAATGTTTTCGTAACGAATCGTGAAATTGGCGAAGGAGTAAATCATTAAAAACTTTCAATGAAGTAATTTTAAAGAAAAATATGAAGGAATCAAAGAACTGGTAGAGTTTTACACAAGATTGAAATTATGGAGCATCTAGCGAGGGACAAACTCGCTATTCAGTAGTAATGTAACTAGCAAGAATATGCGCTCTCTGGGCGTAAGTAGGTACATTTTAATGTAATGAAAAATATTAAATTAGAAAAACTAACGAAATTGAATAAGAACGGATATAAAAATATTGCACTTATTTTAATTGGTTTCTATATAAAATAATTGATATGATTTATTTTAATACGTTAGAGAATAAAACAATATTAGAGTTCATTAACACCAAATAATTATTTATCAAACACGGCTTTGTTAAAACCAGTAAGCAAATTAACCACATCATACACTATATAAACATTTAGTTTTTTCAGTAATATATCGTTGCAGGATATTAAACACACGAATAACGGGTGGTTTTGAGGCAAATCTATCAGATTTTTATTGAGACCTCGAAAATGAATAAGATTCATGTCTTTGGGGGTTCTACCACTCTGCATGGGATACACTCAGCATGTTAATGATTTTGACTATAAATCAGATACTCATTGATAAACCTACGCAATTTCTAAGGGTATTGGGACGTAAGCAGTGACGTAGTTTAGATTACAAACTGACAGACATTGAATCTCCATTATAATAAGATAATTGTCCCCCATTAGAAAACAGTTCAGATTGGATATTAAAATATGTCACAGCAAGACTGTGGAAGCATTCGAAATTGTGGCATTTTTGCTCGTATCAACGAAGGCAAATACGCAAACATATTACTCTCTGTCAATCACTTAATATATTGTTAATAAACGGTGGGATATTTTCTTAGTCTATCAACATTTGTCAGTTTCCATTCACAATATACAAGAGACGTACAAATGTTCTAAAACTCGCACACAAAGTGTCACTTTCTATGTATTTATTACCAAAACTAATTAAACTTCATCTCTTGATTTAAGTACAGCTGCGGCCCATACAATGGGAAAGCGTGTGCTACTATTGAGAATTCTGGGATATGGAGGTTATCGCCCTTGTCTACGAGCCTCTGTTTCTAACCAACCAATCACGAGCCAGCATACTTTGGCGGCAAAGCCGAATAAGCAAACTCGTCCTCTTCTGATCCTGCTTCCAAAGGGAACAGACCTTAAACAGGGCCGCTCCCTCTCTTCCTCAGCAACCAGAATCGGAGTCGAACATCAAACAGAACGTCTATCATATCCGAACTATCAGAAGGCCGTAGCAAGGGCTTCGATAATACCCTATCTCAGGACTCAGATAAGTGACGAATCAAAAACATTTGTGCAGACGAACTAAAGTTTGCAATCCTTATTGTTATTCTGTAATACACGTCTTTTATTCCTACTAGCAAATATTTGCACCCTCCGGGTGCAAGTATTTACGTTTTAACGTAATAAAATATATTAAATTAAAAAGACTAATGAAACTAAATAAGAATGCTGATAAAAAGATTTCAAACAAAGGAGAATATAATATATAATTAAAAAAAATAGAACAATTGAAACTTACTCTTGAATCACTCCCGTCTTTCATTGCTAAATTTTCCTAATTTAACTATTTAGTTAAAATAGAAAGTAAAGAATAAAATAGCAGTTATTTCTTCTTGTTAGTGAATTTTTTAAAGATTTTTCCACGAGATTTTTTCTAATATTCAATAAGATAAAACCGAACAATTAGAAATCAATAATACACAGCATATATTTATCAAAATCAAATTTGCAATATCAATATGCAAATTAGTCTTCCCGTTCACACTCTAAACCGCTATTTTGTTATATATATAAATACAATTGTATGTTCACAGTATGTTGATAAAGCCAACAGTATTAATAATGTAAAACAATGTTATTAATAATTAAGGTTTAAAAATAAAATCAGGGAGAATGTGACGTAAATAACTAAGGGAATTATGAATTGAGTAGTAATAGTTTCGGTTACAGACAGAAAAATACTCAATCTCCATTATAATAAGATTTCTAGTTGTTTGGTTATTTCTTTAACTCTTAACCTGTCTGCCAAACTCGTGGTTAACTCCATACTTCAAACCTTGGAGTGCTGTCGTTCGTGTCTAATTTATTTATACTACAAATAAACAAAACCGAGGCCCAAGCAGTCATATATCATCTGGGTGAGGTTAAATCTTTTTGAAGACCCTCGGTGATATATATTTCCCAGCCCCTCCGTACGATTAGCATGCGACACAGTCAATTTCTTAAGCGCAGTTTAAAAGATTTGAATCCAATGTTTTCTTTCTCCTAGTCTAGTTACCTAGCCAAGTGTAAAGATTCCAATCTGCCTATTTACCCATGCATACCTTTCCCAGGGATATCAGCGCTATGTGAAATGCAAACAGCCTCATCCAGGATTTTAACTTGGGTCAACAAGTCCATTTCCTATGATTCAAACTATTAACCTGGTAAATCACTGGAGAACTTCTTGATTGAATAATTAGCTTTCTAAACATTGTTTTACTGCAATGCAATTCTAAATTTTGTATTTTATAGGCTATGATAATCAGCTTTTAAATGAATAAAATATGAAACTTATATTAATAGTTTATTTTATGCTAAATTCTATAATGAGATGTGTGTTTTCTGTCTGTAACCGAAACTATATTAATATTTAAGTCACAATTCGCTTTGTTACTTTATATCACATTCTCCATGATTTTATTTTTATTTAAACCTCAACTATTAATAAAATAGTTTTACATTATCAATACTATTGGCAATATCTACATACTAACAACATGCAATTGTATTTATATATACATCAAAATAGTGGTTTACAGTGTGAACGGGAAGGCTAATTTGCATATTGATAGGTAAAAAATTGATTTTAATAGATATGGGCTTAGTATTATTGATTTAGAATTGTTTGGTTTTATCTAGATTAATATGGGCAAAAATCACGGGGATAAATATCACAATAAATCCATTAACAAGAATAACATTAATTGTAATCTTTACTTCCTATTTTAACTAAATAGTAAAAAATTTAGCAATGAAAGGCGGGAGTGATGGAAGAGTAAGTTTCAGGGGTTTTCTCTTTTTCGATTATAACCCCCTCTTTCAAATCTTTTTATCTGCATTGTTATTTTGTTTCATTAGCCTTTCTAATTTAATATAAAACTTTATTACATTAACACGTAAATATTTGCACCCGGAGGGGGCATATATTTGATTGTCAATAAAATGAAAATAATCAACATTTACAAAGTTTCCAAAATCAGTAATATTTTATGGGAACAATATCTTCAGTTTTTTTTTTTTTCTATTTCCATATGAATATTCGCAATGCCACTGGTCCGTGGTATTTTAAGTATTATCAACGTGCATTATCAATCCGGTGTGATGAACATTGCAAAGTAAAAAGAAAAACCAAATGAGTTTGTATACACAGCGACAACAGTTCCTCTGCCATCAGGTGAGAATGTTTGTTTCTTTCTAGCAAATTTTAAGAATAAAATTGCAGTAGAAAACAAAAAGAAAGAACATATTTTGTGATTGAAGTTTTTAAATTCATGACTCTGAGCCAACTAATTTGGAGCCAATGAAAAAGAAAATAGAAGTCGAAAAATCAATAACAAGGTGCAGTAAAGATAACCAAAAAATCTTTATTTTTTTCTAAAAATAAAACTCAATTAATTCTGCAAATAAAACGAGTGTTTAACTAACAGTGAACGTCTGCATATGGGGAAGTTCAAGTTAAATAAAATTACATAATGCACATATGAGGAAAAGAAGTTAAACAAAACAGTATTCGGAAAATTATATACATATATATATGTGTGTGAAGATAGGGGGGTTGGATTAAAATCCGACAGTATGAGGTAAAAGAAAAGTAAACAAATAATAATGACTCAAACAAGTAGAAGTAGGAGAGAGATATTTCGTCCTTCTTCAGTCTAACGTAGATGATGATGTTCTTCGAGTAGAAGGACGAAATATTTCTCTCCTACTTCTATTTGTTTGAGTCGTTATTATTTGTTTCCTTTTCCTTTTACCTTACGTCATTATATATATATCTTATTATTATTATAATGGAGATTGTGTGTTTGTCTGTCTGTAACCGAAACTAAATCACTATTCAAGTCACAATTCCCTTTGTTACTGACGTCACATTTACCATGAATTTATTTAAACCTCAATTATTGATAAAATTATTTTACCTTATTAATACTGTTGATCATATCTACGTACTAATAGCATGTAATTGTATTTATATATACAACAAAATAGCGGTTTACAGTGTGAACGGGAAGGCTAATTTGCATATTGATATCTAAAACTTGATTTTGATAAATATATGCTTAGTATTATTGATTTCTAATTGTTTGGTTTTCTCTTAACGAATCTGATCAAAAATCTCGGGGATAAATCTTAAAAGAAATCCATAAACAAGACGAAAGAACTGTAATTTTATTAAATACTTCATAATCTAACTAAATAGATAAATTAGGAAAAATGAAAGACGGGAGGAAAAGAAAATGATGGAAGAGTTAAATCTAAAGCTGTTCTACTTTTCGATTATAACCCTCAGTTTATCATTTTCTAAATAGTTTATAATTTGATACAATATTTTATAACATCAAAACCTAAATACTTGCACCCGAAGGGTGCATATATTTGCTAGTATATATAAGTGAGGGTAGCGTTGATGTGCACCCAACAGCGCCTGATAAGTTTTTTATTGCCTATGCGATTAGGTCTAAATATTGCATAGGTGAGAAACTGTCAGTAACCAGGTACCGTTGGATCCATGTAAACTCTACCTTAATGCAAACATAAATGCTCTATCAATGATATTGAGCACTGTTTACTTAAAAATATAGCACTCATATACATATATATATATATATATATATATATATATATATATATATATATATGGGTGGGATTGTAAAGTAACTCCCTTCCCTATTTTAAAAATATTATGATTGATTTTTTATTCATTATTTTTAGAAAATAGATATGAGAACACACATACCATGGAGTTTTATTCAAAATTCTATATGGCCACTAACATTCGCCTTGTTGGGATTACCTTCCTTTGCCTGGAAGAGTTATCTTCCCGCTGGGGTTTCCGTGCGACTACCACGAGGTCTGGTATTTAAGCGTGAGGTTCAAACCTGCCTCTTTAGTGTTTCGTCACGAACTCACATGGGCTAGACACTGTCTACCCCTTTCTGGGTGGGGGATTCTGCCCCCCAATCACTGGTAAGTGAATTATACTGCATGGACTATCCATTAACTCCTATATTTTATGTTCCTTTAGGTATCATTTTATACTTAAACATTGTATTTCCATTCTTGAATGTTCCTTTTATTATTTCTATTTTATGTATTCTTTACTATGTATCATGTATTCCTATTTTATGTATCGTTTCCATGTGCCTATTAAAGTCCATCTTGTTATATGTTTAACACCCTAGTCGGAGATTGTTTCGTTCAACTAGTTATAACATTATTATAACCTTGAATCTTACAGCCTCCATTCTTTGGTTTTGTAGAGTAGACTTGCTTCTTCAACCAAGCCCAAGTGGTTTTTAATTAGAAATAGTTTATATAGAAGGTTACTTTTCAATCACCTATATAATATAATTTGCTATATTTATAAATTTTAAGTGGTCAATATTGATGAAATCTTATTATAATAGAGATTGTGTGTTTTTCTGTCTGTAACCGAAACTATATTCCCACTCAAGTCACAATTCTCTTAGTTATTGACATCCATTCTCCATGATTTTATTTTTATCTAAACCTCAATTATTAATAAAATTCTTACATTATTAATTCTGTTAACTATGTCTACATACTGAAAACATGCATTGTATTTATATATACAACAAAATAGCGGTTTACAGTGTGAACGAGGTTAATTTGCATATTAATATTAAAAAATCGAATTTAATATTATGCGCTTAGTATTATTTATTTCTAACTGTTTGGTTTTATTTTAATGAATATAAGCAAAAATCTCTTCAATGAATCTTAAATGAAATCCATTAACAAGATAAAATAACTCATTTTATTCTTTACTTCCTCTTTTAACTAAATACTTAAATTAGAAAAAATATCAATGAAAGACGAGAGTGATGGAAGAGTAAGTTTCAGTTGTTCCATTTTTATTATACTCCCTCTGTTTCAAATCTTTTTATCTGTATTCTTATTTAGTTTCATTAGCCTTTCTAATTTAATACACTATTTTATTACATTAAAACTTAAATACTTGCACCCGGAGGGTGCATATATTTGCTAGTATACCTAAATATTGTACGATATGGATTTATCTTTATCATCGAGACATGCTAAGTTATTAGCCTGCCTGACAACATTATTGTGTCCATGTGTAGATAAACAATAATATCAACGTTTATCTAAGGAAAATTTCCTTACGCTTGTTTTGTTAAATGCTACAAAGTTATTCTGAGCAGATTTATATTAATTTTAAACAAGTGGCTTGAGATTTAGAATACAGCGACTGCACCTCTGCAGTAGGTGTATTCTAAAGCCACATTTTGCCTGTGGGTGATGACCAGTGATGCTTATGGGTGGAATCCTGATGGCTGAGAAGTCAATGACATGCAAAACTCCACTTTGGTTATTACGTAGGATAGGTGGGCGGTCAGAGAGGTCTCCTTGGATCAATAGGTTAGTCCCGTCAAGCCCTAGCACATAAATCATTGTCTCAAACCCATTGCTCTTATCGGAAGTCCTTACCCTTATTTATTATATATGTATCAGAAGGCGATGGCTGATGATTTTAGTGTCCCGTGTATGACGTTAAATTCTGTCTGATTGTGAAGTTCCAGTTCTAGTGCTCTGGTGAATGGGAGTACTTCTTCGTCACCATTACTACCTGGTCCACTCTGACCCGGAGTGGTAGTACCTGTTAGGGTCTCTCCTATGCGTGAAATCTAAATAAATGAGTTTAAAATATTTAAAAGGATTAATTTAAAAAAAGAAATTAAGTACCCATCAGGAATGAATAAAAAATAAAATGTCTTGGCATAAAATAACCCAACAAGGGTTGACATGCTGTAAAATCCAATTTTGATTGGGAAAAATAGTTTTACAAATGGTTTTAAAAATCGATTACCCATCAAGAATGCATAAAATCAAAATATTTTCAGCGTAAGTTAACCCAACGAGGGTTGACATGCTGTACAACCCAAATGTTTGGGTTTTAAGGGACAAAAAATTAGACAAACGACTGGTGAAAATGGATACAAATGTATTGAAGAAAAATGAGTAGAAATTACAGAAAAGAAAGTGGAGTTGCGTTCGACCATACATTTGCGAACTGACTCGCGTTGCTTGTGTCAAACCACAATTGTCCCTGCTACTTATAATAGTAATCGGCGCATTCCATTTATGTACATCACCTATGTTATATCACCTTAACACCAACCAACCTAAAACTTGTTTTATGGGATTGGAGACTTTATCAGTCAACCCTATACATAACATTAAGTCCACCAAAATAGAATGCGATCGGTATCATCTCATGATGTAAGAGTCTTAACGCATTGGCCGAAACAAAACTTATAGATCTTCGTTTTTTTTCTTTTCTCCTTTTTCTTTTTTTTGTTGCTTCTATTTTAGAATTGTTCCAAAAGTGAACGGAGTTTTAGAGACACGAAGCCAGCATTGACTTTCCTCTGTTAGTCACTTCTCAATCATTTATCATTGAATTTCTTCTCGCTACACTTGTCCAAGTTAGCGTGCAGCTAACAATGGCTGGCTTGTTGGCTGGCTATTTTGACCTGCCCAATTTCGTCGTGGAAACAGATTTGGCCAAAACGGATTTGCTGGAAGAATCTGTCCGGTTGCACGCTGCTTCGCTTCACAAAATCTATTACTCTCTTCTCTCATTCACCTGTTTAGAAATGTCGATCCGTCTAATTCAAGTCAGTCCAATAGTCGAATTAATGAGATAACGCTTACAGGAGCGAAAATACAGTCACTTTCTAAAACGATCTCCTCAATAGGACAGCCATCCCGGAACTGCGACAACAATCTGTATTTAGTCCGGCTTTTATTTCGATTCAATTGCCTAATCGTCCCCTCGTCGTTGATATGAATCAGGATGTTTGTAATAGTATCCAAATTAATTTTATCTACGTCTATTCACATATTTTAAATGTCTTATTTTCTTTTCTTTTACAACTTTAGCTTCGCATATATTTCTCTCCTTTAATTACACAGGTTTTCTCTGATCCCTATAATCTAAGCTACACTGGTTGCTTGGCCAGTTGGATTTTACGGCATGTCAACCCTACGAGCTTTGTTCATATATATATATTATATATGAGAAGAGAGAGAGAGGGGGAGGGAAGAGAGAGAGAGGGGGAAGAGAGAGGGGGGAAAGAGAGGAACAGAGAGAGAGAGGGGGAAGAGAGGAGAGAAGAGGGGAAGAGAGAGAGAGAGAGGGGAGAGAGGAACAGAGAGAGAGAGAGAGAGAGAGAGAGAGAGAGGGGGGGAAGAGAGAACAGAGAGAGAGAGGGGAAGAGAGGAACAGAGAAAGAAAGAGCGTGTGTGTGTATATGTGTATATATATATAAGGTAGCGTGGGCATGGAGTCAACGGTACCTGGTTACTGACAGTTTCTCGCCTTTGCGATTTCAGACCTCTCCCTCTCATATATTATATATATATATATATATATATATATATAATGCTAAACACACACAGATTAGTATAATTTTCTATAGTCTGCAGCACTAAATGACAAGGATCATATTCGCAACAGTACACCATTATACGATTTCCCCTGCACACACTAAGATACTTATTTTTATATCTAAGTATATCTATGTATATTTAAAAATTTATTAGCAGTATGGACGTTTGTGTCAATCTACCTTTCAAAACTGGAAAGGCTTTACTACCTGAAGTACCTTAACATAAACAATGACACAGACTAGATTAATTATTGAATGTTATTTTATACTGAAGACGTTTAGTTTTATTCACTTGATGAGTACACAATTTTTATTTAAACTCAATTTTTCAAAACTCGTTTTTTTTTCTCTTCTATTAAACCAATAGAAGGGACCCTAACACGTACTAACACTACGGATCAGAGTGGACCTGGGAGTAATGGTGATGAAGGTGTACTTCCTATTCTCCAGAGCTCTTGAATTAGAAACTCACCATCAGATTGAATTGAACGTCATACCCAGGATATTAAGACAATCAGCCACCGCCTTCTATCACATATAATAAAACGTGTTGGGGCTTTGTCATTAGGGCAATAGGGTTAGGACAAATCATAGGTGCTAAGTCTTGACATCAGCTGATTGATCGGAGGTGGCCTCTCCGACTGTAGCCTAAGTAAGGGTCAATGTAGAGTGTGGCAGGTCATGGACTGCTCAGACACGATGATTCCGTATTTAATCATCAGGGGTTGCCACCCACGGCTAAATGTTAGCCTTATTATTAACCTTACCACTCTGCAGAGATGCAGTCGGAGTATTCTACAACCCCAGTCAACAGGGAAGGTAGCGTGGTCACTGTCGGACCAATATCAACTCGTCTTTTAGTGTTTCAAAGTTTTCTTCTCTCCGTTCTGTCGCTGATATTTTTTGAGAAGAAAGGAATAAACAACGGACACTTCATGGTAGCCACTTCTTCATTATTCTAGGAACGTTACTGACAGAAAAAGCTCATCACCTCGAACACAGCTGCCAAAATAGTAAGTGTTTGAATTAGGAAATCCAATTAGTGTTTATATATATATATATATTATTATTGAACAACACGGAGTATTTTCTTCATTTTTTGGATTTGTATCTTTTCCAGTCTTCTTGCGATCTTTTTTGAGTTTTGATCCAATTGATATATAATATTTCCCATACTTATATCTCGAGCGCTTTCGACTGTTTCGTCAGTCGTCATCATTTTTACTTTCAACAAAATAGCATTTAAAGTTAGAGACAACGTAGTAAATATCTTCAATAACTAACACTTAAATTACACCCCCTTCTTTAAAAAATGATAGACTCTCCAAATATAATAAGAACATAGATAAAAGAACTAAAAACCAAATGATGTACCCCATGATGACGACTGGCGAAACAGTCGAAAGCGCTCGGGATATAAGTATGGGAAATATTATATACCAATTTGATCCAGACTCAAAAAAGATCGCAAGAAGACTAGAAAAATACAAATCCAAAAAAACGAAGAAAGAATATTCCGTGTTGTTCAATATCACATGCCTAGAAAATAACTTGCTGCCAAAATACACAACATATATATATATATATATATATATATATATATATATATGTGTGTGTGTGTGTGGAAGTAATGGATGTACACTGGCAGGGTAAATGTATAAAAAAAACATAATTAACATAGGGTTTCGTTAACTCTATCTCAGTGAGACTGTACTAAGTCAATATATAGAGTATTATTAAGAGAGTGCTTAATATATGTGATACAGCAATAATAATACTAATCTAGACAATCCAAACTACAGCATTGTAAAGATCGAATAGAATAGTCAGAAGAGGCCAGGAGACCTGGGGGACTTGCTGTAACTCAGCCTCCAGTGAATCACCGGCTACAGCAAGTTTGAAAAATTCGATGATAATAATAATAAATAAATAAATTAGTGTTGATATATATCTAAGATGCATAAAAGCATTCATGTGATTAAATATATGCATATATATATATATGTTTTTCCTGGTAATTAGGATCTTTTCATGTGTGGTTTAACCGTTGGGATACAGGTAAACCATTGTAAGAGCTCAATGTGCCTAGTGCCGGTGAATGGACGTACAGAGCAAAATATTCAATAAATCAATGAAAAAACTTTACAGTTGCTTCATTTAAATAATTCATTTCAGCCGCATTACTGCGGCATCTTCAGGTATGAGCAAAAGCATGGATATTACTGAAATAATTCCCAAGAAACAATGGTTTAAATCTCTTCAATTTTTGGTGGCGTGTGTCTTATTTTAGGAGGGTAGCAGGGGTGGGCTAGACAATTTGAATTAATTCAATTTTTCTAGCCCCTTCTACCCTCCTAAAATATATATATACTTGGGTTTTCAGAACATTCCAATCCAATTTTAGCTGCGGGGGGGGGGGCGACATCTTCCGGCTTTCGTTATCACTTGGGGATCTGGTCCCGGGATGCTAGATCAAACTTATCATGTTACTGATAGTGCAGTGTGTTGAGTATCTGGCCGCCATCCTTGGCCAGTTGTAAAGAACTTAAAGTAAATAAGTAAGTCCCGAGTTATAGAACCCTTTGGTAAGTGAATAAGTCCTGTGATATAATCATATGTTCCGTCGTCCACGAAGATTCAAGTAGTTGTGAGTAGCTAAGATTAGAACAGTCGGTATAAGTAACAATATCAGCAGCAGAACCCTGCCAGTGATTGGACAAGAATATGGTCACATGACTATCGCCCAGTCTATAAATAAGAGTGGGCGTCTAGCACACACCTTATATACCGAAAAATTCAACACAGTGAAAGAGACATTGATCTGTCAATTCACGCCCCGGTAGCCATTTGCTTATAAAGCTACAATAAAGCACCAATATTTTTCCAGACCATCTATTTATAAATATCCGTGTTCCTTAATTGTAAGACAGTTATGATTTTAGAACACCCTCTGGCAAAAATGGGACCATCCAAATCGTCCTAGATTAAATACAAAAATATAAATAGACAATCTGGTGTTGCTTATCCAAAGCATTCTCAATTTCTTATGAGTGTTGTCACCTCATCTAAATAATAGCGCGTTCCGTTATAAATAAAGAAAGGGATGAAAAAGGACATGGTACACGCGGAATATATAATCAGACAGAAAAAAAGAGGATAGAGTAAAGATATACAGCAGGGTGAGCTTTCGGAAACGATAACGCTATGCTTCAATGGAACATAATGAAAAAAAATGAAAAGAAAGAAAGAAAAAAATGAGTGAGAAAGATTTAAATCAAGATTATATGGTTTACATATTGAACTATTTATCAATAGTACTTAAGTAAACATATCAAACATTGTTATTAGATTACCATACTGTTGTATATCCACAGTTTTTGGCAGTGCTATTTGATATAATAGATCTTATGATAATTTTCTGTGTAATTTGGTTAAATCGAGGAAAAATATTTGAAAACATATAGTGAAAAATGTTACTTTTGATAATACTTTGAAACATAGAATTTGTTGCCGGTCATATTAGACATTTTAGAGAAATTTATTTGCTGATTCTAAATATACCAGTTTTTCTCTATCAACTCTGGGGAGCCTGGTGTAATGATTAGAGTCGTAGGAAATGGACTCGTCGACGCGAGTTGAAATCCCGCATTTCACACAGCGCTAATTTCCTGTGGAAATGTATGTATCCAAGAATTCCCCCTCCCCTCCAGCTATGGGTTTATTTACCCATAGCTGGAGGGGGATTCTTGGATACATACCTTTCCACATACCTAAGGCAGACTGGGATTTTTAATCTTCGCTAGGTAACCAGTTTAGAAGGAAAACTGAATTCAAACCTATTAAACTCCGCTTAAGAAATTGACCTTGTGTCGCATCCATGTCGTGCGGTGGGTTTGGTGAATATATATATATTATAATAATGTTACACAGTAATAACCTACTCGAGTTTCACCATAATCTTCAGGGTTAAATCCACTTATTAGGTAGGTTATTACTGTGTACCATTATTATAATACATTTACTCTACTCACGTATTGAGCAGTTTATGTTTTTGTTATATCGCTGTCTTATCATTGTGAAACTTGCATCAGCTAACCATTGTGACCATTTTCACCGGTAAGTCACCTTTTCCACAAATAATATAATATATATATATATATATATATATATATATATATATATACTGTGGTTACTATGATATAATATATCCCTAACGGTTATGTATACAACTAGTCGAAAACAAGCATTGACGTCTAGAATTGGTTTGTACATGTAGAATTTATTCATTTATAATCAAATTACATCATCGAATCAGATAATAATGAAACAAAAATCATAGAATGTTATCTTTGATACACTGTCCATTTATTCAGACATCTCACAAAAGGATGTTGCTTCAAAGAATTATTGTGGTGAGCATCAACAGGGTAATTATATTGAATAGACCAGCAATAATTCGCCATCAGTGTCCCCGATATTTCTCTTCCGTATTTGATAATTCTTTATGGGATCGTTTATCCTGTTCTTTACTTTCTATGGTTTTCTGTGAAACGATCCAATCGGGTGGAGTGATGTTACAATTGAATACTAAATTTGACGGAAAGAAGATTGTATGCTCTACACTAGTTTAGAGTAATTATCAACTTTACAGTTTAATCATTAGGAAAGGTATGAATCCAACTTTTCTCATTCCATCTATAGTAGAGCACATTGGTCTCTTTAATCTTCGTATGACAACCGGTCTAGGAGAAGGAAACTGAATTAAAACCTTATAAACTGATTATAATTTGACCCAGTCTCGTATTCTGTTCTTGTGTAGAGGTTAGGTAAATTCACATTTATATTAATGTTGTGACCTCCGGAGTGACAACGTTACTAATAAAATTGTGACCTTTTGAGTGACAAGTGTTACAATTAATGTTGTGACCTCTACAGTGACAAGTGGTACTATAAGTGTAATCTTATTATCATAGGAAATGGATTTGG
The DNA here is from genome assembly GCA_023376005.1 of Doryteuthis pealeii. NCBI lineage: Eukaryota > Metazoa > Mollusca > Cephalopoda > Myopsida > Loliginidae > Doryteuthis > Doryteuthis pealeii. Next base: position 142,646,197 of record CM042137.1, on the reverse strand, counting down.
CCACCTGAATTCAAATATTGGATGAGGCTGTTTGCATTTCACAATGCATTAATATGTTTGGGAAAGGTTTGAATCCAACTATTTATCCCACTGTTACCTCACTATATTATATATATATATATATATATATATATATATATATATATCTCAGGAATAAAATAGGATAATAATAGAACTAGATAAAAACGTGCAATTCAGAGTTTCATGTTTTTGATCGACATCTGAACTAGTATCCTACACGTATGCAATGTGCGCGAATGTATGTGTTAGTGCTCGTGTGTGTATGTGTGCAGTTTAGACGTTACTTTATACGCATAAAATGATGTATTCTATATGTCGATATGATCCTATATGCATAAGTATTTAGATAGAATTACCCTATATTTCCATTCAAGTTTATCGATGTTTATTATTCTTTATTTTCTTACTGTGTATTCTCTGATCACCTCATTATCCCTGTTAATCTCTTAAGAATAAGCCATTGACTTTTTGTTTCGGGAAAAATATCACTATAATTTATTTTTTTTCTCTTTCGTTCATCCTTGTTGTATTAATCATAATGCTCAATAAATAGAATGTCATGTACGAGTTTCTTTATCTCTCCAGTTTCTGAGATTAGGTTTTTTTTTTCAATTCATTCCATCGATTCGTTGCCTTTATCGTTGTTATTTTTGACAGCTTTTGTCCAATATATTATCTTATCTCTACACAAACCTACCAAAACGAGCAGGATGTGACACAAATACAATTCATAAGCGGAATATAGATAGTTTGAATTCAGTTTCCTTTTTGTCTGGATTTTTGAGATGAGGTTTGATATAACGGTCATGTAGAGCCAACTTTTTAATTTTATTAAGTAGTCACTAGTATCATCAAGCAATTTCCATTGCAATTTGTAACTTAATAAGTTCATGCTCAACTCCACCCCAATCCAAATATTAGAATTTCTCAAGGGAGATAAATATTAAATGCTAATTATTAGGTAGTTTTCCTTATCTATTATATATACTAGTACAAAATAAATAAAAAAACCCGGGCGATGTAAAAATAGATGTTTGAAACATATTGCCTGAGTTTTGGGAGTAAAAAATTCAATGGCAGTGAGTTTGTACCCTAAGTAAGTCAAATCATCAAATTCATTAAAGGATTAAAAAATAAAACAATTTGAAATGTAAACTTGAAATATGTATTAAAATAAAACACACTATATATAGATATATAATACCAGTCATGTATTTATTAAAACTTGTTTTAAAAAACAATGAGGACTGTCTAATGTTGCATGTTCAAATTTTGAATGTATTTTATTCTTGTCTTCATCTTTATTGTTATATATTTAACGTTTCGGTCAATGTGCCCCTTGGTCTTCTTCAAGGGTTTCTTGTTGTTGTGGCCTGGTTAGGGGCCAGAATAAAGACACAAGAGAGAAAATGACTCAAAGAAATATATTAACAAAGAACAGTAGTACAAACATATACAAATGACGGTTACACGCGAGGATGTCTTATCGGATATCCGCTGAAATATTAACTCTCGCTAAGGGCAAAACCTGCTTCTATTTATAGTTTGAAGAGTTCATGCGTGCATTGTAAATTAACATAACACTTGTCGACCTCGATAGCCTTCAATGTCGTAATCGGGAGCCTTCACGGAAATTCAAACCGAACCCTTTATTCAATCCACTGAGGTAGACTGTTCATATCCCGCTAACCATAACCAGTTACAAGTTTTAAGCTATGTTAAGTATTCTATGTTATTAGCACCCCTGTCCATTATTTTAATTCTTATATATGATCTTGTTATAAAAAAACAAGAAATCCCCAAATTTTTCATAAAATCTAGATTAGAATCAGATAATTCTAAGTGAAAGGTTTAGAACTTCATGTTAGCATAAATGATAAATGTCTATATGTAAAAGTACACAAATTGTTAAATTATGATTTTATGAATAAGTGTTTAACAGTCAAAGGTGTTTGACACGTTTCACGCTGTTGTTGTTGTGCTTGTTTGAGTATAAAGGAGTGTGTAAGTCTTGTATGACCCAGGAGTAATCGGGATATAATTTGTTCCTTTTTGAACATTTTAAAGGCTGGTCTCCAGGCTCCTAAAGTGAGTTTGATTAAGAAGAGTTTCTTGTGAATGTTTTTATTCTAGTATCGTTGCCATCTATCTATATAGAAAGGGCACTTGGTGTGTATGTGTTGCATAATCTATGCGGTTGCATAAGATTATTGTCAATCCCCTGTATTTCTGAAGGGATGGCCCTTTTCATGCCACGGGCGGTACTTTTCATGGAATATTACAGAAAGCCCGCGAAATACGTAAAGTCACGTGGGACCTGGTTGAGTCGGAGTTTCAGCTAGGACGTCAGGCAGAGAAGGATATCTGCTTTAGCTGGGACTCACTTGCACACGCGCGCTGTGTTTAGAGGAAGATGTTTAGTTAAGTAAATAAAAGTTTAAATAAATAATATGGTTTTGTGGTTGATGAATGTCTTGGCAACAAGACTGACCTAGAAGAAGAAATGAATCAGGGACGATCAACCAGCAAGAACAGAGAAATAGAAGTTATAGAGAAAGAATAGAAACGACTAGAGATCACCAATGGCCAAAGAAGCAAGTTATGCATTTCTCTAACTACTTGTGTCTATCTATCCCCCTCCCTCCAGTAAAAGAGCACTTGTGTATGTACCCAACATGGGTATATGAGTATGAGTATGTAACATATGTATGTCCGGAGAAAACCATGAAAATAAAACAATTAATGACAAAGTATATATATATATATATATATATATAACACGCAATCATTAGAGCTTGTTTTTGAGCAAAAATAATTAAGAGTTTATTCATATTCGTGAAGATATTTTAAAATTAGGATTTGAATAGCTGGAGAAGGGAAAGTCTTTGGTGGCGTCTGTGATTAAAACATTAAAAAAATGAATTATAATAAATCAATTATAAATTGAAAATAAATAGGTCTCTGTGTTTAGAACATCATGATAAATGTTTATATATAAAAGTACACAATTTTTAAAAATCATGATTTTCCGTTGATATACCTCGTAGCAAAATGTTTTATAAAGCCAACCTGAAACTTATCTTTTAAATTCATTTCCCTTTTGAAAATAGATAATATTGTCATTTCAAAAAGTAATTTTAAATTCTCCAAGAGAACATAATGACCGGTTTGAATTAACACAGACTTTTAAAATTTCGAAAACGTAATCATTATTACAGAATGTAAAAATGATATTTATATATTAATACTCGAATGGATGCGGGTGGTATAATGGTTAAAGTCATGGATAATGGACTCGTCGCCCCGAGTTCAAATCCTGAAGGTGGTAATTGCATTTCACTTAGCGCTAATACCCTTGGGAAAGGTATGAATCCTACTCTCCCTCCAGCTATGGATAAATAGTAGGGCAGACAGAGCTCTTTAACTTTGGTTAGGCAACCGTTCTAGGAGAAGGAAAACTCTGAATTCAAACCTGTTGAAATCCGCTTAAGAAATTGACCTTGTGTCACATCCTGCTCGCGCGGGTATATATATATATGGTACATGAAAACTTATAAACTACTAAAAGTAGAGGAATCATATGTAAAATGGGGAGGTGATATTTTATTATGAAATAAAATATAAAATAAAGGGGATACGAAGGTCTTTTCGACCGGTACGTTTTAAAGTATTTACACCGGTGACAATTAAAAGTCAGAATGTAAAGAAATTAATAAAAACGAATGGGGGTAAACCAGAGAGTGTGGGGGGGGGGCAAAAAATGGGGAAAGAGGGGTATGTGTGTGTACCCTAGATTAAACAAGGGTTATGAATACCTCCCAGTAAATAGATGGAGTGTCACGGTGTTTGTCTGCACAGAGTAGGTCTCTCTCTCATATATATATATATATATATATATATATATATATATATATATATATATATATATATATATTAATACTCGTATTCGTTAATGTTGCGACCTTTATCATTACTGAACTCTGTCAACACTATTTGCTTATAATGCTACAAGAGTGCACTGCTTTTTTTCCAGACCATTGTCTATCTATATATTAATACTTCCGTTCCTTAATTGTATGTGGTGATGCTTTTCCACCGAATTCTTATTTGAATGCGCGTCATCACCTCAGTTAAAAATGGACCATTCCGTTTTTATTATAGAGAAAGGGAAGAAAAAGGATATTCTACGCTACACAGAAAAATATAATAAGAAAGAAAAAGAGCAGGGAAAGACAAAAGGAAGGGTGAGCCCACAGAATTGATAACGCTAATCTGTTTCAATTGAACATAAAAGATGAAAATAAGTTTTTAAAAAAAGAAAGAAAAAAAGTGAGTATGTTAAATCAAGATTATTATACTTTTTAAATATTGAACTATTTATATATATAAATATATCAAACGATGTAATAATTAAATTATCGTACGGTGGTATATCTATTGGTCCTGCCAGTAATCATTATTAAAAATTAAAAAACCTGTATTTTTAAAATTTCTTGTTAAAATAATAGGTGATTAATTAATTTCAATGGACGAAGTTGCATTTCATATAGCGTTTATACCTTTGAGTAAGATATGAATCCTATTCTCCCTCCATCTATGGGAAAATAGTAGGCCGGGCTGGACTCTTTAAGCTCGGTTAGCCAGCCAGTCTACGGGAAGGAAAACTCTGAATTTAAACCTGTAAAGCTCTGCTTAAGACATGTGTCAAACCCTACTGGTTTATATATACTAATATATATATATATTAGATGTGTGTGTGCGTGTGTCAGTGAATAGTTGCTTTACAATTCTTTTTATTAGTATTGCCTTTTAATGGTAATTTTTGTTTCTTCAGTACAAGTCGTATTTACCAACCTCCTCCAGTTGGAATTATCCTGATGAGCCGTAAGGTGAAACCTAGGAAGGTAGTATCTGACTCCTTAGGCCCCAATATATATATGCTTAATTGAAGTCGTACCTAATTTTTGAAAGTTAATTAATTAACTTTCAAAAATTAGGTACGACTTCAAATAAGCACATATTCTCCCAAAAATTGTCGGCTAAAAAAAGCCATCTCAAAACACATCGCTTGTGTATTTACTTCTCATCATATATATATGTGTGCATATGTATATAATTTTAAACCAAAATATTAAACTGTATTCAGTATTAAAACAATAACTACAAGATTTGACATGCCGTAAAAGCTACCAAGCAACGATCAACATAACTTTTGAAATACATTTTCAGCTTTAGTTTTCTATTCTTCAAATATCAACAAACTATATCAACAGACTATTTACTACACGTAAACAAAACAGAGAAAAAAAATTAAGTTATTCATTGATTTGTCGAGTTGATGACTGGAGATCTGAATATTTTAAAGGAATTTAGTTTCGTCTCGATTCATAGATTATATTCTTCTTGTCTCTCTAAATTCAGAATCAATAAAATCCCTAAAACAAAACTGCGTATGTTTTGTTTAATATCAGATACGTCGTTTGCTACTGTTTTACATTCATTAAGGAAATGATTATTTTTCATAGTTCAAGACTGGTTAGTTTCTCACTTGTATCAATATCATTTTTAAAGCATTATGTTGTTTATTCTTTACTAGCAGGACATGTGGATATAGCACAGTATGATAATTTATTTGTTACAACGTTTGAAATGTTTACTTAAGAGCTATTTCAAATTGTTCAATATATAAGAAGTTTAATCTTAATTTTTTTCTTTCATTCTTTTCATCTTTTTATTATATTCGTTTGAAACAGACTAGCGTTATTGCTCCCGCGTGCTCTCCACCCTTTCCGTACTATTTCTTTCTTCCTTTCTTATATTTCTCTGTGTAGCATGTCCTTTTCTTTCTTTATAATTAAAAGGGAATGTTACATTATTTAGATGAGGTACGACTCTCATAAGAAATGATAATTCGGTGGATAAGCAACACCAGCTAATCAGGATTAAGGTTTTTGTATTTCATCTTGGACGGTTTCGACGGTCTCATTTTATTGTAGAGGGTTTTGCAAGATGATAACGGTCGTACAATATCTTACAAGGAACATGAGTATTAATATATATATATAAGGAGGTGAATATTCCTCCTAGTCCACGCCTGGTTAGTTAACCATGTTTGTGCTCTTTCTTACTTGAATCATTATATTTTAGAAGCATTACGTATTTTATTTTTATTTCTTCATGAATACCCCAAACGTGAACGATAAAATATGATATTAGTACCCTAATTCATTTATGGTTCATGTCGTAACAGCAACGGTAATGTTTTATCGAGAGCCTATACCCAATATAGTGGTGATAGTAATGAAAGAAGAATAAAAAAATTACGTGTATATATATTTACCAACCCCTCCACATGAGCAGGATGTGACACATGGTCAATTTCTTAAGTGGAGTTTAACAGGTTTGAATTCAGGGTTTTCCTTCTCCGAGACTGGTTACCTAGCCACGATTAAAGAACCCAGTCTGTCCTGCTATTTACCCATAGCTGGAGGGAGAATTAGATTCATACATTTCCCAAGGGTATTAGTGCCATGTGAAATTCAAATAGTTTCGTCCACGAATTGAACCCGGGTCGACGAGTCCATTTCCTACAACTCTAACCATTAGACCACGCGCCTCCATAAATTTACGTGTATACACGGAATTAAGTATATCTCCTCTAATAATTAATCTTTGAAATCAATTCCACGTTTTAAACGAATGTAGACGGTAGAGACGTGAAACCAACTGGGTTATATTACAACTTGCACACACTAATCAGCCGACATATTTTTTTCTTCTTGTCATTAAAAAAATAACAGCAGTCTTTTATCCAGCAGAGGATTGGTTGGTTGATTGAGTTTTACTGCATGTCAACCCTCGTTGGGTTATTTTATGCCGAAAAGGTTTTGTTTTATTCATTCTTGATAGGTACTCAATTAAAAAAAAAGAAACATTTTTTAAACTCATTTTTTCTATTAATGTTAAGTTTTTATGGGCCATACTTTGGCCTTCAAACAAGAAGGCTTGTCCAGCAGAAATCCTTTGATAATTCTCTCGGGTAAAGAATCCTAAGTTCCTTCGTCAAAGGTCGCAAGTATACTGTGAAAGAGTAGTGTATCAACCATGCATTATGTTTAGTGATTGGCTAAGGAATAGACCACGTGACCTCGCAGAGTCTATAAATTTAGGGTGGGAATTGGAGCATACCTTATATCCAAAAAATAAGGAAGCGCGTGGTGTAATGGATAGCAAGCTAGATTAGCAGACCATTGTTAGTGAGTTCGATTCTCACTGGGTGCCCCACACATCTGGCCTTGTGCCACATCTGAGCTAAGCTTAGTAAATAACTATATCCAAAAAATAAGGAAGTCGTGGTGTAATGGTTAGCAAGCTAGATTAGCAGACCATTGTTAGTGAGTTCGATTCTCATTGGGCGCCCATACTTCTGGCCTTGTGCCACATCTAAGCAAAGTTTAGTAAATAACTATATCCAAAAAATAAGGAAGTGCGTGGTGTAATGGTTAGCAAGCTAGATTAGCAGACCATTGTTAGTGAGTTCGATTCTCATTGGGCGCCCCATACTTCTGGCCTTGTGCCACATCTAAGCAAAGTTTAGTAAATAACTATATCCAAAAAATAAGGAAGAGCGTGGTGTAATGGTTAAAGTCATGGGAAATGGACTCGTCGCCCCATAACCCCACCTAGTCTATAAATTCAGGGTGAGAATTGGAGCACGTATTATATCCAAATAAATCCAACAATTAAACCTATGGATGGGACCCTAATAGGTACTACCCCTGCGGGTCAGAGTGAAACTGATATTAATGAGGATGAAAGTGTACTCGACATTCTTCAGAGGTCCGGATTTGGAATACCCAGGACATTAAGAGCGTCAGTTACCGCCTTCTAGCAAAATATAATAAAGGTTTGGGGGGGGTGATATAAGATCAATATGGTTGGGAGAATCATATAGATGATATGAACTGCTACATGTTGGTACTCAAATCGTGGCTAACTAGATAAAAACTTATATTTATCAATGCGAATTGCTAGCCTTCTAGAAGACCAAACTAGATATACTTAAACAAACACTTAGATAGATAGATAGATAGATAGATGAGCCAGCTAACATACAAACAAACAGACACCTAGACAGACAGATACCCAAAAGGTTTGATGTAGAACCACCCAAATTCCTACGCATATTTACAAATAAATACATTTGGGGCCGAGTTAGCTCAGTCGGTAGAGCGTTCGGATAGAAACCACAGGGTTCCTAGTTCGATACTGGCACTCGCCAACTCAGCGTATGAGTAGCACAGGGGTCTGTGCGGTAAAGTAAGGAGCTGACGGTAGGTGTGGCGCGCCACCACAGACGCTAAAATGTCTTTGTCTAGCGCTGATTTTGGCTGATACCGACTTTAGGCCACCCGCCGACTTTACGTTACTTATTACCCGTATAGATAGATACACTGATACTTGGACAAACAAACACATAGACAGACAGATAGACAGATCTTCAATAATGTGCGGTCTTCACCAAGACGATAATTCTTGTTGTTGCTGTTATTGATTTATTTGTTTTCTTTTCATGATTTAGATAATTATTCTACCCGTTCATTACCTGCTTACTGTGCTGTTTGTCCTTTTACAACAATCCTCAACGATTCATGAAAAAAAAAACATCCAGAAAATTACATCTAATCGATAAAGCAACAACATTAATTATTAGAGAGAAAATCTTTGAATACCCTCCATATCAGTGTGCTATTTCTTTTCTTTTGTTATTATTTTAACCCGAGTTCAACATTATCTGTTGCATTGAAAACTGTTACACAAACAAAAACATACGAAAATCAGTCTCGTAAAGAGAAATTGTTGCGCCTGAAGCGAAGTATTAATGATTCAAGATGGAAAGAAGAGAAATTGTCAGAGCAAATATCATTGGTATGGATTTGTGAACATATGTCATTGATGTCACTGAAATACACAGAGTTGTTTCTCATTTCCTTTATTTGTAATCCTGTCTAATCAATAACACCAATCTGGCTCCATTCTATCATCCGTAGGCGGATTTGATCGCACGATAGTCAGCAGGTTCTCAAAAGTAGTCACAGACCACACAAAAAACTAAAACACATAATATATATATATATATATATACACACATATATGAGAGATAGCGAGATAGAGAGTTATATATATATATATATATGAGTTCTAAAAAAGAAAATAGAATAATATTATATATTAATGTTATATAACAACTACAAACATATATACAGCTTAGTAGACAATTAGTATACCCCTGTACTAGTATATAATCTACTGAAGGAATGTCAACATGCGCATGAATATAATACTTCAATGAAATATATATATATATATATATATATATATATATATATATATATATATATGTCTACAAACAGTTTCTGGCCAATGCGATCTTCAGCTCAAATGGTCTGAAGATTACATAGGCCAGAAACGTTTAGTAGCGAGACGCTTTTAACTCCATGTTCACAAACGTAAGTGAATATATATATATATATATATATATATATGTACTTTTCCTACAGTATAGGCTTCATCATTGGAAAGTAACAAAGATTTTTTGATGACGAAGCAAAGGCTCTGTCGATTTCTGATTGGTCGATAGATGTCCAGTGACGAAGGGGAAAAGTGGTAGTGAGAGGAGAGTGAGAGAGGTCAGTCTGGACTGAGCTGTTTAAGAGAACAGACGAAAGATGGTGTCTGTTCTCCAAGACATTTTAATTTGGGATAAAATAAATGGGCTTAGAAAAAAACAAGAACGTCTTGCGTTTTTTTATTAAAAACTGAACGACACTAGACTAGATATTCTGAAGAGAACGACCCAAGAACAGCCGAAATTACCAGCCTAACAACCGATCCAGAAATACCAGCAACTCTGATTCAACCCCGAGAAGTAGAACAGGATAATGAGAAGATAAGTATAGAAGCATTACAATTACGTCATCACTCCTTTAAGATCGAACCCCGCAACGCTACAAATTAGGAACACGAGTATTAATATATAGATTAAAAGGTACGTTAAATATGTGAATGCTGGGGATAGGTTTCTTTGTTATTCTCACATTTCAAATTAAATGTAATATCATTTGGTTTTAATATTAATATTTCAGAAAATTTGAGAAATTATAAAATCCGGTCTTAATTTGTAAAACATGTATAAGTTTTCAATATCTTTTGTTATGTTTATTGATAAACATGCAAGCGACTTTTAAAGTAAAATTGTGATCTAATAACTGATTTATCGTTTTTGCAAATTATTAACTGACAAAACACATGCAGTGTAACACTTCAAGATATATTGACAACCAACCAAATTAATTTTCGTGTTTTATTTTCCTTTCATATATATATATATATATATATGTGTGTGTGCTTAATTGAAGTCGTACCTAATTTTGAAAATTAATTAATTAATAATTAATTAATTAGGCGGGCATACCTATTCAAATGTAAGGCTAAACAAATCGAGAAAAACCAATCTGTATGTACAGTCAGGGTTCGAATCACGCACAAGGCGGTCTTCCTATCTATAGCTCTGCTGATGAGGCCTAATAGGCCGAACTGTACATACAGAGATTGATTTTTGTCGATTTGTTTAGCCTTACATTTGAATAGGTATGCCCGCCTAAATAATTAATTATTAATTAATTAATTTTCAAAATTATGCACGACTTCAATCAAGCACATATTCTTCCAAAAATTGTCGGCTAAAAAAAAAAATATCGTTTGTTTATTCCCTTTTCATAATTATATATACTAGCAAATATATGCACCCTCCGGGTGCAAGTATTTAAGTTTTAATGTAATAAAATATTGTATTAAATTAGAAAGGCTAATGAAACTAAATAAGAATACAGATAAAAAGATTTGAAACAGAGGGAGTATAATAAAAAATGGAACAACTGAAACTTACTCTTCCATCACTCTCGCCTTTCATTGTTATTTTTTCTAATTTAAGTATTTAGTTAAAAGAGGAAGTAAAGAATAAAATGACAGTTATTTTATCTTGTTAATGGATTTCATTTAAGATTCATTGAAGAGATTTTTGCTCATATTCATTAAAATAAAACCAAACAGTTAGAAATCAATAATACTAAGCACATATTTATTAAATTCGATTTTTAAAATATTAATATGCAAAATTAGCCTTCCCGATCACACTGTAAACCGCTATTTTGTTGTATATATAAATATAATTGATTTATCAGTACGTAGACATAGTTAACAGTATTAATAATGTAAGACAATTTTATTAATAATTGAGGTTTAGATAAAAATAAATCATGGAGAATGTGATGTAAATAACTAAGGGAATTATGACTTGAGTAGGAATATAGTTTCGGTTACAGACAGAAAAACACACAATCTCCATTATAATAAGATATATATATTATATATATATATATATATATATATGTGTGTGTGTGTGTGTGTGTGTGTGTTTCTTATAGCGTACAATACATTTAAGGTACGTTTGTTACCATTGGTTTCAAAGCAGCATGTTTACCACAGGTGCGTTGTCTTGGTGATAAGTGTCTAACACGCTGCTTTAAACTAATGGTATAAATTGCATCTTAAATGTATATACCCAACGAAAATAAGTACAGCTCTTTTAACCGTAATCGGTAGTTTATTTTCAATTCTCTAATACTAGAATATATATATATATATATATATATATATATATATATATATATTACACCTTTGAAAAGAAGGAAAAACCTTCCTCTGAAAGGTAAACATTGAGCTCTCTTTAGGGATTTATAAAAATCACTGTATTTGCACATACTAAAACATGCAATAATTATATAGTGCGATTTTGAATCTCCCATGTAAATTCATCACTTACTACCAGTTTTTGGATACCTTACACTTATATATATAAGTTTGTGTGAACATGGATTCCGCACCTGGTAATTGATAGTTGTTCGCCTATACATCCTTCAGACCAAATGGGGAAATAGATTTAGCAGTTTGTTTATATACGCCGTGATTTGGTCTTTTAATGAAGGGTGGACAGATGGAGGACTGGACTTTGATTGGTCGGCTAGCCACTATTTTAAGAGCGCAAAATCAGCCTCTATTTAGAATATTGAGGCGCGCGGTGTAATGGTTACCATCGTAGGAAATGGACACAACGAATCGAGTTCAAATCAATTTTCACATAAGACCAATACCCTAGTGATAGATACGTATTGAAGTATTCTACTTCCAGTTATAGGAGGAGATACTGGGTTATTTAACCTTTAGGCAACCAGTCTAGGAGAAGGAAAATACTGGAATAAAATCTGTTTAACTCAACTGAAGAAATTGACCTTCTGTCACATCCTGCTCGTGCAGATGTGTTGGTAAATATATATTCATTCAAGATCATTATCTTTGTACGGCAAACCATGAATGATATTTGCAAAAATGAGCATCTTATTTCCAGCCAACTTATTCTCCCCCTCAGTAACCAATGATTATGAATGGTTTAGTATTTATTAATAATAATAGAATTAAAGGATTTTCCTCAACTTGAACTTTCTATAATTAAACTGCGCCTGTCACGTAATGATAAAGTTCTCCTAGGTATATTTACATAATTCCACGTACTCTGAAAATTGAGATATTTTCCTCATTTATTTCTGTAATCATGTAGACGTTTTCAATCCCTTGTGACGTATATGTTGCTGTGACAACCGCAACATATATCTCGAAATCTGGTTGGTTTTTCGGTATTAGATTTTGATCTTTGCAACGGAATCTTAATGTAAAAAAAATTAAGCAAAATTGGGTTTGTTTATTTAGAATAGTGACGTCAACATTTCCTAATAGTACTATTAGTGAACTTAAAAACACTGGTACTCATTTTCTATCTCTTTCTATATATCTCTCTCTCTCATATATATATATATATATATATATATATATCTTTTTATTATATATCTTTATATATATCTATCTTTAACCCTATCTATCTATAATATCTCTCTACACCCTCTCTCTCTCTCTCTCTCTCTATAATATCTCTCTACACCTCTCTCTCTCTCTCTATAATCTTTCTACACCTCTCTCTCTCTCTCTCTCTCTCTCTCTATAATATCTCTCTCTCTCTCTATATATCTCTACTCCTCTCCTCTTATAATATCTCTCTCTCTCTCTCTATATCTCTCTACACCTCTCTCTCTCTCTCTATAATATCTCTCCTCTCTAATATCTCTCTAAATATCTCTCTACACCTCTCTCTCTATATATAATATCTCTCTACACCTTTCTCTCTCTCTCTCTCTCTAATATCTCTCTACACCTTTCTCTCTCTCGCTCTCTCTCTACACCTTTCTCTCTCTCTAATATTTCTCTACACCTCTCTATCTATAATATCTCTCTACACCCCCCCTCTCTCTCTCTATCTATAATGTCTCTCTACACCCCCCTCTCTATATATATAATATCTCTCTACTCCCCTCTCTCTCTATATATATATATATATAATATCTCTCTACTCCTCTCTCTCTCTATATATATATATATATCTCTCTACTCCTCTCTCTCTCTTATATATATATATATAATATCTCTACTCCTCTCTCTCTCTCTCTATATATATATATATAATATCTCTACTCCTCTCTCTCTCTCTCTAATATATATATATATATATATCTATCCCTCTTCTCTCTATATATATATCTCTACTCCTCTCTCTCTCTCTCTCTCTTCTCTCTCTCTCTCTCTCTCTATACTCCTCTCTCTCTCTCTCTATACTCCTCTCTCTCTCTCTTCTCTATACTCCTCTCTCTCTCTCTCTCTCTCTCTCTCCTCTCTCTCTCTCTCTCCTCTCTCTCTCTCTCTCTCTCTCTCTCTCTCTCTCTCTCTCTCTCTCTCTATACTCCTCTCTCTCTCTCTCTCTATATCCTCTCTCTCTCTTCTCTCTCTCTATACTCCTCTCTCTCTCTCTCTCTCTCTATACTCCTCTCTCTCTCTCTCTCTCTCTATACTCTCTCTCTCTCTCTCTCTATACTCTCTCTCTCTCTCTCTCTCTCTCTCTCTCCTCTCTATACTCCTCTCTCTCTCTCTCTATACTCCTCTCTCCTCTCTCTCTATACTCCTCTCTCTCTCTCTCTCTCTAACTCCTCTCTCTCTCTCTCTCTCTCTCCTCTCTCTCTCTCTCTCTCTCTCTCTCTCTCTCTCTCTCTCTCTATACTCTCTCTCTCTCTCTCTCTCTATACTCCTCTCTCTCTCTCTCTCTCTATACTCCTCTCTCTCTATACTCCTCTCTCTCTCTCTCTCTCTCTATACTCCTCTCTCTCTCTCTCTATACTCCTCTCTCTCTCTCTCTCTATACTCTCTCTCTCTCTCTCTCTCTCTCTCTCCTCTCTCTCTCTCTCTATAACTCCTCTCTCTCTCTATATATACTCCTCTCTCTCTATATATACTCCTCTCTCTCTATATATAATATATATATATATATATATAATATCTCTCTATATTATATAATTGTTTACTTTTGTTAATTCAAAGTAGTATTTAGTATTGCGTAACTCCAAAATTCGTTCAAAACCAAAACCAGAACAATTTATATAAGACCCAACTGATTCTACCTTTGTCTAGAAAGTGTTCGGTCTAATAGTCTCATCAATGTTAATTTTATCAGTTTGTTTTGACGGCTTCGTTCTACAGCCTTCCTCGTTATGTCCTTGTTAAAATGATTTATTGTCACTTATTATTGAGTTGTTGAATTAAAAACCCTTGACACTTTTCGACTGATGACTTCTTTGGCCCCTCCTCTCAGTCTTAAATAGGGTTAAATATATATATTTTTTAAGTCTATAGTCTTACAATAATCTATTATCTTCTATCAGTGAGATATTCGGAATATTTTCCAACAAATCCTTAATATTTCCGTTGAAATATGTCTTTCTGACTGGAGCGAAAACCCCATACTCAATGAGGAAATGTTTGACAGTGTATGGTTTTTGGCATCTCACGCAAAGTTGAATCTAAAGTCGAAAACGAGAAGAATCATTTATGCATCGGAAATTTCTTGCTCAATTAAACATCTTCATAGAATTCATATCACGATTAATAAAACGTTTTGGACAATCAATAAAAATCTAAGAGATAAAGCTGAAATATCATTTTACAAAAGAGAAAAATCAAAACATAATGTGTTAACAGTCAAGAGTCACGATTTGCGTAAAGGTTATCGTAGCGTGAAATAAAATCGGTTGTTGCATAATTTATGTGGCTGCATAGATTATTGTCAATCCCCTGTATTTCTGCTGGGGTGGTCACTTTCATATCACGGGTGGTCCTTTCCATGGAATATTACAGGTAAGGCAGAAAGCCCGCGAATCACGTGAAGTCACGTCAGAGCTGGTTATCCCTTAGTACCAGCTTGGACAACAGGCAGAAAGCATGTCTTGCCTTAGCTGGAGCTCACCTGCACCGGCGGGCTGTGTTTAGTTAGAAAAAGAAGTTTAGTTAAGTAAATAAAAGTTTAAAGATATAATATGGTTTTGTTGGTTGATGAATGTCTTGGCAAAAAGACTGACCAAGAAGAAATGAATCAAAGATGAACAACCAACAGGATCCTAGAAATAGAAGTTAACATGAAGGGAAAGAATAGAAACAACTAGAGATAACCAATGGCCAAAGAAGTAAGTAATGCAAGTTATGCATAGCATATCTGTCTACCTGTTTATCTCTCTCCCCTCTCTGCAGTAAAAGAACACATTGTTTATATCCCCACAACATGTGGATATATAACACAGTGCCCCGACTTCAAATCCTGAGCGAGGCTGTTTGCCTTTCATTTCTCGTAAATGCGCTTATGAAAGGCATGAATCCATATCTACCTTCAGTTATGGGGAAAATAGGGTAGACTGTGATTGTTTTGGCTTGGTTGTGTAATCAGTTTTGTAGGGAAAAAACTCTGAATTAAAACCAGCTTTACTTCGCTTAGTAATTGATCTTGTGCCACTCTTGGGGATTTGGGTTAATAAAAACAATACCAAAAATTTCAATTGTCTGGATTGTTCATTTAATCTGATACAATGTTAGAATAGTAGAGCACCCAGTCTGAATAAAAGTTGTAATGAACATTTAAGGTTATTTTCTCGTTGAGTAACATGATATTACAGAGTGACCCAGAAAAAACAGAACCCGAATTATTTATTTTCCCATTAAACTAACCCTAAACCCCAACCCTTGTTGAACTTTAAAAAAAAAAAAAAATTAGACTTAACAGTTTTATTACAAAATTTGTGGGTTCTGTTTTTTCTGGGTCACTCTGTAAAAATTATGTTACTCAACTAGGGGGTTAGGGGTTATGGTTTAGGGTCAGGGTTAGTTTAATGGGAAAATAAATAAGTTGGGTTCTGTTTTTTCTGGGTCACCCTGTAATATCCTGTAACTCAACTAGGAAACAACCACATATAAAAAACGATGATGGTAATCCCTGCTCTAAGGCAACTATCTCATTTTCTATTTTAATAATACTCGATCACCGAGTCACGATAGTAATCACCAAGGTGAAAAGAGATACTCTTGTAATGGCCATACCTGCAAACCGTCTAAGATATTTACACTTAGTAGAAATTTACTAAGTTTAGTCTAGTGTTAATGTAAATTAACTGGAACCGAAAGTGAGGATCGAACTCATTACTTTAGTGAGATCTATCTGATTGATTGTTTCTCTCCATCCACCCCAAAAATATCTAGATTAAATATATCCTTTTAAAATATTAATCTTTATTTATCATTTAAGTGTGACGTTGTTTTCTTGGTTCCAGATATCTACAATATTACAGAGAGCACCATAGTTTCTGATGGAGTTCCCGATTGATGGTACCGTCAGATCAAAGTTCGCACAGTTATTTAGTTTTTCAACACAAAAGGCATTAATCCAATTGAAATTCTTCATGAATTAATGCAAGTGTATGGCAAGTCATGCGTGAATTTCAAAAACGTATACAAGTGGTGTAGGGAATTTGCATCGACGATGAGGTTCAATGCTTCCTCAACTGCATGGTGGCGTGCTGGTCTGACATAGGTGTACGCAAACTGCAACATCGCCAACAAAGATGCATAGACTAATATGGCGATTATGTAGAAAAATAGATATGTTACAACTTTAGAATATGAACATTATTGACAATAAACATTAAACGTTTACGTGATTTCGAAATATTTTGGAGATCCTAAATTTGGGATTACCCTCGTATAAGAAACAATAATCTGTTTATACATATATAAAGGGCAATTGGTTTATATATATATATATATATATATATATATATATATATATAGTGTTCGGGATAAATTTGACACATATTTGGCTATTTTTCTCCGTATGTTGGAGATATTGACGCACACTACCCATCATTTAAAAGCTTGAATCCTTCTTCATTCATATATGCGGTGACGGAATGGATGACTGGAACCCACTTGTATCATGATGATCTGCACCGGTCATCAAAATAAGGAGATTATGGTTGCTGCCCAATGTTCCCTGATCACTGTAAAAACAGTCAGGCATGAACTGGAGAATTTTAATGGAGACTACGAGGCTGTGGCTAGAAGAAAGCAACATAACATTATCTGATAACAAGGGTAGCCAATGGTAGGCCATATGTATGGCGGCAGTATTCGGCCCCCCGCCACAACTCTGGGAAAAGTCAAAAATGGTTGTCGGCGAAATTTTACGACTACACCAGTCCTAATGTTTGGCCTCCGAACTCCCCAAATCTTAATCCCATGGATTATATGGCATTGTTTGGAAAGACACTAATCAACGTGCTAGTATTACAAAATTCCGGTTAATCGACAGAATTAAGGTAGTTTTTTTATACCATTTCCAGGGAAACTGTAACATCAGCTTCCTCCAGGTTCCGGGGTATGATTGAGGTTTGTTAACACTAATGTAATTTCCGTGCCTGTTGAATTTCTTTACGATCCATTAAATTTTGAACTTACCAAGTACTTTTTCTTTTTTCTTATGAAACTGTCAAATTTCTCCTGAACACTATATATATATATATATATATATATATATATATATCGCATAGACGAGAAACGGACAGTTACCAAGCACCGTTAATTCCATGTATTTACTACCCTGTCTTATATAAGATCTATCAATGATATTCATCATTTATTACTTATAATTATTACACACACACACATATATATATATATATATATATATATATATAGTGTGTGTATGTATAAGATAGATACGTGGATAGATGTGCTATACGATAAAGATAAAAAAAGAAACAGAACGATTGAAAGTTATAAATTGAAATATATATTACCGAATTGATATGAACTTAGATAAGAACTACGATTGATGAATTGACTTATGAACTTAAGAACTAAAGTAGATATGAATATAGATATAGAAAAAGGGAAGAAAATGATAATTGCTTAATGTCTGAATTATATAAGCAATCTAAAAAAAGCTTTTTCCTGTAAATATATGAAAATGTTTGTAATCTGCTCGGATTTCATTGATGTTTACTAATCTTATCGTAAAGTTGCTGCAAGGGCAGAGGATATGGCAATGGGGATCATGGTGCGCTTTGAAAATAAGCCGCGTCCTTTATTAAAGGATCGATCAGTGTTTGATGTTTCTGCAGTCTGTGCCAAAAGCTGACTGATACTTTATATTATTTGCTCGAAAGCTATTTTAATGCTAATCAGCAGACGATATAAAGGAGTTCGATTTATTAGAATAATAATAATAATAATAATAATAATAATAATAATAATAAACTACAGCACTGTTGGGATCGTTACAATACTCAGAAGAGTCCTAGAGACCCGAGGTGACTTGCTGTTACTCAACTTCCAGTGAACTATCAGCTACGGCAGTTGTGAAAAACTAATAATGATAATTTTTTTTTTAATCGGAGTGAAAGTGATACCAATATTAGTTGGTGCACTTGGAACGGTCTTGAAAAGCTTACAAAAAAGACTAGATGAATTGAAAATCAGCGGAAGACCCTCTGCAGGCATGAAGAGACTTGTTGTCACTCAAAAGTGTCACTGTGAAGGAAAATAATGACAGTAATAATAATAATGATGATGATAATAATAATAATGTTTATAGTAAATAATAATGATGATCGTAGTAATAATGATGATATAATAATTGTAATAATAACAATGATGATAATAGCAAAAACAATGCTGATATAATGATAATAATGATGATGATATAATAATAATAATAATAATAATAATAATGATAGCAAAAACAATGATGATATAATAATAATAATGATAGCAAAAACAATGATGATATAATAATAATAATAATAATGATAGCAAAAACAATGATGATATAATAATGATAATAATAATGATAGCAAAAACAATGATGATATAATAATGATAATAATAATGATAGCAAAAACAATGATGATATAATAATAATAATAATAATAATAATGATAGCAAAAACAATGATGATATAATAATAATAATAATAATAATGATAGCAAAAACAATGATGATATAATAATAATAATAATAATAATAATAGCAAAAACAATGATGAAATAATGATAATGATAAGTTGGAGAAGGAGGAGTCAATTATAAATGCGCATATCGACCAGAAAAAACAATTCCTTCTGTTTCCATAACCCGCTAAAATTAAAGGTCAGTTTAAACTGCGGTCGATGATAATGGATATTTTCTTTTTGCAATAGACTGATGTTTATTCTACGATCGGATCAAATTATCTTAAATAACATCGACACTATGAAATGAACATATTGACGGCATTATACGATTAAAAAAACAAAAATAACACTTATATGTTGTCACTGATAAAATACAAAGAAACAGTTTAACGTTGTTTACATTCTAACAGTTGATATAATTAAAAACGGCTGAATGCCAAATCTTTGGAGATGAATTACCTTTATTATGGACTGTTAATTTAATCCATGATATTAAACAAATATATCAAATATGTTATTCATTTGAATGAGAACATGAAAAAAAAAGTACTAAAACACATTCAGAGTTTAAGAATCAAAACAAAAGTACTATTGTATGTTATCGGCCTTGCGCGTATTATATTGTATCCAACTAAATTCTTGCATACATCTCTTAAATCTCATAACTCATCATTGGAAAACAGTACCGATCGCTCTATATTGTCACGGCAGATAATCTCGGACACAAATTACATATATATTTTGCCCGAAATCTTAGATTTAGTTGTCCAGGGTTCCTGTAGAAGAGATGTCTTTACAGGCGGGAGCACATTATCAGAATGAAGATGATAATTGGGATAAGAAAGACGGCAAACACGGGATTCCGAATTGAGGAAGAAAAAAAAAATTTACATAGAAATATATGAATTTAACATTTTTAAAAAAAAGATGTTTATAATTGCTGACAGAAATCTGTTTCGACCGCTTTAATAGACCGGTCATCATCAAGAGCAACATATGAGAGAAAGACGGGATGAAGAATAATAGCGTTTTGTTTGTGCCCTTTATTCTAACGGTTGTTTCATCCCGTCTTTCTCTCATATGTTGCTCTTGATGATGACCGATCATAGAAATATATATAGAGCGATGTTCCTTTTTGTTTTTATTTGTGTGAAGTGTGAGTAATATGTCTGTGTGAAATCAATGAAGAATTACTTGTCTGTGGATTTCCAATTCGATGGTGGATAAGTCAGCGGTTTTTCTAATGTCTTTTATCTCTGCTGTTTTTATCACATTGTGTATTTTTCCAAGCCTGCGGACGCCAGCTTGACCAGTAAGTCGTGACGCCTTTTTTCTGTTTTTATATTTTTCGAAAAAAGAGCGTTTTAATTATATTTTTAAGCTGCCATGCCGCGCGCGTGCAATTAATACTACCGCTGCTGCTTTTTCGCTCAAACAAAGTCTCTCTCACGTAACAATGTTTATTATAGAAATGATGCAACATAGATTTATACATATTAAATTCCATTTTTTTTTTCACTGGACAATATATCTAAAGAAAGAGAGTATTATTCATAGTATAAAAGTGTATAGCACTAAAAACCATGGGTAGCAGTGTGGTGAATGAACACACGGTGGATCAACGATATGCTTCACAAGAAGCAGGAAGGATGAACCTCATACGTCAACGGACAGGATCAAACAGTTCAGTTAGACAACTAATGCTATTTATGTAATATAATAGAGGCGAGAAAGCCATGAATGTAACAGTGACGTGTAAATTAAAACGGAAAAGTTTTTAGGTGGAATATAAGAATTACATGTACATAAGAATGGAAATGTCTAAGGATGGATTATCCTAAAGCCTCATGTCATTTTTCTGTTGGACGAGACCTGACAAGTGGCGAAATGCGAGAGAGGAATAGTGAGAGGTGAGAATTGAGAGAGGCTGGTACGATGTGTTGACAGAGTGAGACGTGGCCTCTTACCCTCAGACTTTGGGGGGAAATAAAAGTCTAATGAGAAAAAGAAGTGGCCTTGTGTTATTACTTAAAGCTATAAATGGCACAAGGCAAGATATCTCCAGAATTGCCAGTCAACTGAGCATCAGCCCAGCAACCGGATTCAAGTCTCCCACGTTGACAGAAGATGAGATAAATATTATAGGGATTGGCCCCTATATATTTACATGCATGTGGAATCAAATACATTAAAATAATTAAGTTTTTTTTAAACAAGTAATTTTACAATTATTTAAGCTAAGTTTAGAAATATGTAAACAAAAGAGAATCAAATAAATATTAGTTTAGAAATATTTTAACAACAATAGAAATAATGGTCTAAATTCATCCGACAATTTATGTCACCAGAATTGCACAGATAACAAAATCATTCGATATTGCATCATTGCAACTACCAGATATTTGATGAATATTTTAGCTTAATGATCACGTAGACAATTACAAAAGAGAATTATAAAAATAACCTTTTAGCTGAAAGACCAGACAGTGAGAGATTACGCTCCTCCCGACTCGACAGTGGGAGCGAAAGTTCTCCCCCAACAACGACACAATGGGGAAAAGTCGCTGCCCGAAAACACAAAATGATATATCAGGTTGGTCTCGTAATTTTGTTTCCAATTTTCTCTCTCGCTCAACAAAAATAAATTTCAATCACAAGTTTCAATCACAGACAAAACTGCTACAATGTTGACACAACCAATCGCACAAATAGAAAACAATACATGTCACACACAACTATGTACAAACACATACAGTCTGCAACACCGCTGAAAGAAGAATTGAATATACCAATTGTAAATTAATGTATATAAAGTTTGTTTCTTTTATCAATTTTGTCTTTTGCTTTCTATGGAAACTTCATTTGTGTAGTCTTATACATTTAAATTGTGGGGACCCATAACTCGGATCTTCTTCAACTCCTCAACTAAACACTCACCAAACAACCACGGTCCCTAGAGTATACATCTATTATTTCAACATGAAAATGACATCATTCCATTCAGAAATGAGAGCCATAACACGACACTCGGCCCTAAGCCTGGTGAACTATTGATGGGTAAACTAAACAACCACCGAAAGATTTCCATGACCTTTGACCCACCCAAAATATCTCATGTCATCTTCACGAACTTCCATTCATTAACAGCGCAATAATATTACTTTTTAAAAAGAGAATGACACGCAATATCAAGTGTTATGATTTATGCAAGTGATCCAAAAAGGAGAGAAAACGCAATATGGAAATACATTAAATTTGCTATTTTATCGGAGTTCTTCTCCTTAGCCAATATATTTTTTCTTATTTTCTCATACAACAGCCAGTAATTTATCCCTACTGACCTCAAATAAATTCAGGAGAAAATACAAATAGGATCACAGGATTTCTAGTAATTTTACATATTATGTGGTGTCATGGGTTGTTGACAAGACCCTGTAGTTAGTTTGAAATAGGTTCATTGGAGTTGAAAGCGTAGGCGAGTAGATTTCCGTTGGATGACCCAAACTGACCCCTAGAGAGGCACGAATTTCGCGCGACATGAGAAAAACGTAACTAGTTAAATTTATTTTCAACCTGACGTTGAGCAGAGAGGATGCCTATCTCTCTGCTGAGGTTGTTAACTCCCCGCGCAGCGAAAAGGAATGGGTTAAATAAATCTTGATCAAGAAAATAAAAGTCTTATGAGTTGATTAATTGCATGACTAAAAACTAGCCCTTAAGAGAAGCCCTTAGAAGAGACTAGACGACAACATGATGACCAAAGAAGGGGAAAACATGGCGACTAGACGTAGCAAGAAGAAATAAAGAACAAGTAAGTCTCAATTCTGTATCTGTCTGTCTATCACCAGAGTTGACTCTCGTGTATATACCCAATGTTCGACGTACGATGTTGGGTGAATAAAGGGTATACAACAGTAAAATACCTCCTTAAAAAAATCTCATTTTATCTTCGTACAGAAACGTGACATCTTCACGCTCGACGGTAAGCCTCTAAAGCCAGTAGAACAATTCAGATACCTAGGTAGTAATATCTCATCAACAGAAAGCGATGTTGATGCAGGCATAGGGAAGGCATGGTCTGCTATATATAGAATGTCAGTTATATGGAAGTCAGACCTCTCCGACAAGTTGACGCGATAATTTTTCCAGGCCCTATGGATATCGGTGCTGTTGTATGGCTGCACTACTTGGACATTGACGAAGCGCCTGGAAAATAGACGGGAGCTGCACAAGGATTTTGCGAGTGATCTTGAACTAATCGTGGAAGCAACATCCCACAAGAAAGCAGCTATACGGCCATCTGTCCCCTGTTACACAAACCATCCGAGTAAGACGAACAAGACATGCCGGACACTGCTGGAGAAGTAAGGATGAACTCATAGGCGACGTCCTTCTGTGGAAACCAGCACATGAACATGAGTAATTCTATGTCAAATTATCCAGGCTATGTCACACACCCACTTCAATTTTTCTGAAATGTTGTCCAAGTGTGGATTAAGATAGAGTTAGCCCATTCCAAAAATTCGTAGTTATGTAGATCTTAACTCTCCAAATTTGAGGGGGGTCGTGAAAAATGGCGACTTTTGTAATTTTTTTTTTCTCTGTAAGATGAGTTCTAGAGCTTCCCTACTACTGAAAATTGGTTTACAAAAGCATTTTTGCCGAGGGAATCCAAAAATACTATCAAAAACATCTTAAAGTCAACCAATTTTAAGTTTTTGATGATTTCTGATTTTTTCATAGGATGATCAATATAAAAAAGTCGCCATTTTTCGCCAACCCCACCAAATTTGGAGAGCTAAATATTAACATAACTCCGCCGAATTTTTGGAATTGGAAGCTCAAATTTTAGGGATTGTCTAATGTTAACATAGTCCACACTTGGAAACAAACTCAGAAAAATTGAAGAGGGTGGGTGACAATTTTACTTTTTTGGATAATTTGACATGAGATTACCCATATGCTAATGTGGACCGTCCAGCGAATACCTACATAGACTAGATATGTACGGATACAGCATGCTGTGCGGGGGGGATTCCCGAGGTCAATGAATGATAGGATGGTGGGCGAGAGACTGGATATCCGCGCTGCTGGCTCGACATGATAATGATAATGATTATGATGATGATGACAGAGCTTTGTTTTTAATTTCATTCCCAGGCGGACAAACAGATGCACCATCAATATATTAGATTATTTCTTTGGTTGTATGTGTTTTACAAAAGAGATCTTTGATGTGATGATAAACACTTCAAGCGTTATAATCTTTAATGTCGGTATCTTGCCGTGTATGTGTTTCACTTCTGACGAAAATCCATGAATATTTAAAATGTTGTATCTAATCCATTAACAGAAATTCATTGAACTCTAAGAAAAATACGTAAATCATGATCAATTATTACATCAGTTAAAATATGTATTTGAATATAAAATGCAAATGCATAGCCAAAACCTTTGATATAAAAATGCATTACACATACTTTTAAATAGATATCATTTATCACGATATGGACGAGGAAGACATCTTCAATAAAACCTGGTTTAATGTGCCTTCTTTGTAAAGAGTTCTGTTTAAAAGGGGAATTACTTAACTCTGTTAATGATGATTATATATATATATATATATATATATATATATATATATTAGAAGGGTAACTTCCTTATTAATATCAAGTTTATACGTAAATGAATTTTCGAAATAACTGCTTTTAAGATTATCTAGAATAGAATTGTTAGTGGCCAGAGATAATAACAGCGATTATATATATATATATATATATATAACCAACACACACACACACCTTAAGATTTACTTCCGCTGTCGTTTATCGCAAAAAATTTATACACACACAACCATATACCTAAAAAAAAAATGCACAATGTTTCCTTTCGATACACACACTTACAGCGTCCCATACTCACGCCATAAAATAGAATATTTGACGTCATATTTCAAAACTGTCTCCTTTTTCAAACCTCAAAAATTTTTAAACGGACTGAATAACAAGGACTACCACTCGCTTTTCTCATTATTCTGTGATAAATAATTTCTTATCACCTTCCACATACCAACAAATGCTATGAAGATGATCTAATTAATAGATCGAAACACTGCAGCGTCGGCCAATAAACTCACCACTTAACCCATTTAAACCTGTGTTTTTTCATTTTTCTTAATATTCTACACACACACACACAGACACACACACATATATATATATATATATATATATATAATTTCATTGTCGATTTCATTTCACCAAATCTTTTCATGAAAAAGTGATTTGCAAAGTTCAAAAGAAATCCACTTAGTTTCCAAATCTCCACCGATAGAAAATTCTACGAATATAAAACATGTTGAAAAAAAAAATACATATTAACAACCAATGGAATACAAAATAAATCAGGACGGTACATAATAATAATAATAATAATAATAATAATAATAATAATAATAATAATATTCAGTAAGAGAACTAAAGAAAAATGAAGAATTAGACAAGACTGAAGAAAGGAAAATCTAAGATAAAATAAAGTAAAACAAAAATGAAATATGAAATCACTAAAAAAGGAAAAAAAAGAGATAGAAGCATGAGAGAAATGAGGAATAAAAAACACAAGAAAAGGGAAACACCCTAAATATAAAACATAAAAAATACTGATGTTGGGTTAATTTCAATTCATTCTCATTTTAATCTTGCTATCTTAATACAGTCCATTCTCCTCTCCGCATCTCTCTTCATATTTACCACTCTCTTAACCACCCACACTTCTGACTTTTTAAGAAAGACTAAAAAGCGCTCAAGAAATAAAGAGGGGGAAAAGAAAGAATAAAGAAATGAGGAAAGAAAAAACGAAAGATGGAAAGAAAATAATAATAATAATAATAATAATAATAAATAGCATTGGCATGTTTACATCAAGAAAACTGATTTTAAGGGAATGTTTAGTTCCCTAAGATCAAAGACAGCAAAAAGAAAAAATGTTTTTTTTTTTTTTTTTTTCTATAAATGATCATCAGTTTAATGTTCAACTGTAATATCGACATTCTAAATAACATGTTTTTTTTCTCTCTTGTGGTAACTAACTTTAAACACGCATTTATTTCCATAGAAAAAAAAACTTTTGCAGCTGCAAATTTAGAGGTAAAGGTCGAAATGCTTTCAATCAACCTTCATATTTAATAAAATTATTGGATCACCATTTTTTTTATTTAGTGTGTGTGTGTGTGTGTGTGCACCAAGGCTGGATAAATGTCTGGAAAGGGAGCAACAAACGCAACGTGCAGTTTATTGACCTGGTATAACGGAGGAGGGACGAGGCTAGGAGGTAACCAACAGAATCCAGAATTTTTAAGCAAGCTTTGCTCTTTATTTATGTATTGCATCCCCAAAGAGGATTGAATGGTCACCGACTAACAAAATAGGGGAACATCGTAGAGATATTGCACGTAACTGCAAAAGGGGATTTGGACACTTGACTTTTAATTCAGAGTGTGTGAATTTGTGCGTATGTGCCTGTATTTACGCATTTGTATATATGTGCTAGAACCGGCCCTCGCAAACTCAGCGTATGAGTAGCAGAGGGATCTGTGCGATAAAGTGATGAGCTGATGGTAGGTGTGGCGCACCGCCTCAGACACCCAAACAATCTCCTTGGTCTAGCGCTAGTGAAAAGGAGATAGACTCCCTGGCTGTCACCGACTTTAGGCCACCACGACGACTATACTTACTTAGAGTGTCTGTGCGTGCGCATGTGTTTTATCAACTCTCTGTATAAGAATAACCAGATGAGAATTTTAGCAAAGAATAAAAATAAAATATATAAATAATTGATTGAATGAATGAGCGATTTTAAGGGCATACCAACATGCCTAGAGTCATTTTTAGCCGAGAGGTTAACTGTCCGTAAAGGTGAGAATAAGCATGTACAGATATACGTATGTAAGGGTAGTCTCCCTTGGCTGAGGGTTTTGGTAAATCTCCTGTGTCTGGAGACGCTTTTTGGTCACGTCACACAGGAACTCGAGGAGGGAACCCTCTTCTTCTGATACCACTGAACAAGCCTGGATGTGCTTGTCACCTCTCTCCAGCAGACACCTATGGTGCATGCCAGACGCCACAGACACGACACTGCTCACAGTAAGTGGTTTCCACCTATTTTGTATATGAATACTACAGTGTATGTTTGGACTCTTGTGACATTTTATAGTCTGGGGAACTTCGTTCCCCTATACATGTTATAATAAAGTCTTATTAACGTAACTAACGTGTTTGTCGTTTTCCCAACCGAAGTGTTCCGCATTGGGTATTTATCCTTTAGGTAACCCAATGTTTTATAAGAACCAGAGTTAATACTCTGTGAACCCCTTATACGTATATATGTAGCCACTCCAACAGACACACTTAAATCATTGATTTTTCAACATAGTCCCACTGCGGTTCATACACTTCACCCATCAGGGTTGAAGTACACTGATAACATTGGTAAAAAAAGTCATCACCGCAGACATAATATATTATGGACTCTAAAATCATCAGTACCACACACACACACACACACACACACACACACACACACACATATATATATATATATATATATACACAGGATGTTCTGAATAAATTTGACGTATTTATATTGTTATTTTTCTCCGTAGGGGGTATTATCGCACACTACACACCATTTAAAATGTTGGACCGTTCTTCATTCCTATACGTGATGACAGATAGAATGGATGACTGGAACCCACTTGGATCATGATGATTTGCGCCGGGCATCAAAATAAGGAGATTATGGTTGCTGTCCTGTACACTGTAAAAACCACCAAGTATGAATTGGAGAATTGCAATGAAGACTACGTGGCTGTTATTAAATAACCTGATCTTCCATCTGATGAGACTGGATTTTGGGGAGCTATATTAAATTAACTTAGATTTATAAAGGCCCCAATTTTGGTCGAAATAAATTTATTATGGAATTAGGGTGTTGAGTTTTTCCTTCCATTCTAATATAAATATTGCTCTGTATATAATCTAAAAAGTGTATTATACATTGAGCTCTCTTTAGTGATTTAAAGATTCACAGTGTATCTTAGAAATCACATATAGAATCATCCATCACTACCAAGTTTTGAATACCTCTCATATATATATATATATATATATATATATCTTATTATAATGGAGATTGTGTGTTTTTCTGTCTGTAACCGAAACTATATTACTACTAAAGTCACAATTCCCTTCGATATTTACATCACATTCTCCATGATTTTATTTATATTTAAACCTCAATTATTAATAAAATTGCTTCACCTTTTTATTAGTGTTGTCCATATCTACATACAAATAACATGCATTTGTATTTATATATACAAAAAATAGCGGTTTACAGTGTGAATGGGAAGGCTAATTTGCATATTGATATTAAAAATTGATTTTATTAAATATGTGCTTAGTATTATTGATTTCTAATTGTTTGGTTTTATTTTCATGAATATTAGCAAAAATCTCTTCAATGAATCTTAAATGAAATTCATTAACAAGAAAATATAACTGTCATTTTATTCTTTATTTCCTAATTTAACTAAAGAGTTAAATAAGTAAAATTCAGCATTGAAAGACGGGAGTGATGAAAGAGTAAGTTTCATTTCTATTTTTCTATTATACCCCCACTCTGTTACATATCTTTTTATCTGCCTTCTTATTAGACTTTCTAATTTAATACGATATTTCATTACATTAAAACTTAAATACTTGCACCCGGAGGGTGCATATATTTGCTAGTATATATAAGAGAGAGAGAGAGAGAGAGAGAGACACAAAAATGTTGAAAACATGAGGACATCCAAGTTCGGGGAAAATAGTTCACAGAGCGTTCGTATTAACAGTGTCGATGGATTTTGTTAAATAGACCAATATATGGTAAGGATTTCAGTTGGAGTTGACAATCACACAATATCATGTCTATTGTACCCTAACCTGATCTTAAGCAACGTTGACTTTCCGAGATAATAGAGGGGTGTATCCATTTTGTTTCCGATTAATTAAAAGTTTTGTAAAGACATTACCAACCGCTTCAAGGTGGCTAATACCTATTTAATCTCCACACACGGATTTCGATTTATTTCCTTGCAACAATAATATCAAAATTTCATCAACCCAATCCTGGGGGAAAAGATCATCCAACTAAACGTCTTATATCGGATGATGGATCTCTGCAGCAAGACTGTCACTCCCAGGGCGAAAATATCAATGAGAATACTATCAATATATATATATATATATATATATATATATATATATATATCGAACATATAAAATTTATTCTAAATTACAAATTTTCCCAGCTTGTTAGAAATATATATGAATTAAACAACCACCGTTATTTAGCGTCACCTTAACAACAAAAACAAAACAATTGTTTAGTCAAATAATATATAATCTTGATAATGGTTGGGAAAAGAATCGAAAGGACTTGGTTTACCAATTAACTCTTTCAAGATGAACACATCAAAAAAATTGTTAGAAAACTTTAAAGAAACAGACCCAAACAAACCTTGAAAAACAATAAGGATTTTATTTTGTTTAACCAATTATGTTTGGAGATATATATATATATATATATATATATATATATATATATATATATATATATATATATAGGAGAGAGAAAGAGATTAGAGAGGAAGAGATTAGAGAGAGAGAAAGATAGATAGAGAGAAAGAAAGTAGATAGAGAGCAATACAGAGAGAGAGAGAGAGAGAGAGAGAGAGAGAGAGAGAGAGAGAGAGAGAGAGAGAGAGAGAGAGAGAGAGAGAGAGAGAGAGAGAGAGAGAGAGAGAGAGAGAGAACATTTTTATTTAAACATTTCGCGTGAGTTTCTTTATGTCGGAGTCGAGTTGATAGAGGAGGAGCCTTAAATTATTCTCCCTAGCGCTTTCAATCATATCCATTAAAAGGCTTCGGAAATTGCTTCACTCCATTCGAGTTTTTCCTAACCACTATAGCCGGTGATTCACTGGAGGCTGAGTGACAGCAAGTCTCCTTCGATATCAAAGACTCTTTTGGTGTACTTTAGCCGATCTTAACAATGCTGTAGTTTGGATGGTCTTGATTCTTCGTATGATTATTATCATTAACATATTAAGAAATAGTGCCGGATATCATTTATAGAACATGTACATCTAGGTTAGGGTAGCATGGACATGAAGTCAACTGTACTTAGTAACTGACGCGAGAAACTCATTTGCCAAGCGCAGTTGACTTCATGTCCTCGCTACCCTTTATATATATATATATATATATATATAATATATATATATATATATATATATATACAGCAATCGCATAATCTTTACAATCCATTGGCGTCCCTCACAATCCTACCACCAGAACTCTTCTTCTCATGAGCACTCGAGCAGATCCACAAAGTTTGATTCAAATCTAACTAAGGAAGAACGTCCTCTACACTGGAACGATTGCGAAGGACATGTATATATATATATATATATATATATATATTAACCATGTTGTTAGAAGATTAACTACGAAAACGAATGAAAAAATCCCCAAAACGCAATAACTTATCTTATTTAACAGTTTTTGAATACCTAAAATACGGCATCGTTGTGAATAAAAATCTAAGCAAAATTCAATTCTCCATGAGATTATCTTCATGATAATTTCCATACGCCTTCTTTAATGGATTCAAATTAACAAAATTATTGAAGGGGGTGGCATGTGACAAAACAATAAAAACAATTGTTTTCAGAGTTTTGAGGAAAAGTCTCTTTTAAATAAATTCACCTTTTATAGTTTTAGATTACTCAATCTGTGCTACTCATACGCTGAGTTGGTGGGGACCGGTATTGAAACTGGAACCTCACTATTTCTAAGCGGGTGCTCTACAAAGTGAGGTAAACTGGCCCCCAATATATCAGCATTAAATGATCCAAAAAGAGTTGATATGCCTTAAAACAAACCCATTATCTTTTTTTTTTTTGCTTTTAAATACGACAAACTGTATTGAAATCCAGTAATTAGACCATTTGTGAGGATTTTTTTAAAAAGGTGCTTTAGCAGGTGCGTGTTTTGTACAAATGTTTTGTAGCGGCTCTCATTTATTAAGGGTTATTATGAAGTGCTAATAAGGATAATGGTCAAATACTTAACTATTTCTGTTTTACTTCTAGGGGCTGGAATCTGGTTGTTGGATCTGATGATCTCCCAAGAGCAATGAATCATAGGGACGGTTGGCAAGAGATCGTCATAGATACCCAGACTACTAGCGCGACATGACGATGATGATAATGTCAGGTCATTTCGGAATCAGAGTGAACTTGATGTTGATGACAACACAAATGTAACACTATGGTGTTATGGGTTGATTGGCGACCTATTAATTAAGTACTAATTAATTAAAACTACCCTAATTATTAATTATGGTGGTTTGTTAAAATTAAAAGTAATAATAATAATAATAATAATAATGGTGGTGGTAATAATAATAATAATAAATGTTTATATTGGAGGTATATATATAATTTAAACGAAAAATCATCACGTAAGCATAAATTATTTAGATTATGGAATTTGATGTTATATCATTCAAATTATGCCAAAATAAAATGAAATTTAATAAATAAGATTCCAGTTTTTGACAAGTTCGTCAAACAAATGTCAAAAACTTAGATAAATTAAAACAATGTTTGGCCTTGACTCGTGGAAGTTGGAAAAACCCCCAAAATGGAAAGATACGAGCTAGGCTGGCACAAGACCATTTAGACACGTAGGCAATAGTATCGAGTGGCTGGCCAATCAGAGACATATGTTAGGGGTGGGAGGTCTGGATCCCATAAATAACAGACCGTCAGACGAACAGAAGCGCTAGGTCAGCGAGAGACAGCGGACAAACCGAGAAGGACCGGAGAAAGAGAGCTTGCCATTGGCTTCTGGGGCC
>CM042137.1:142501537-142613624 GCA_023376005.1 Doryteuthis pealeii | reverse complement strand
TCAGTATTGTGTTCTTTCTAGTTATTATCTCTCAGTTCTGTCTTTCGGATTTTTTTAATCTTCCGATAACGTATCTGATTCTGGTTATCAATTATCTAGTGCGCGTCGCCGAGGACAATAATACTTCCTGTTTTATATGTAATGTTGTATCCACATCAAGCTCGAGCTAAGTCTGTGTAGAGACAATGGAGCTATGTATCGAAGAATTCCCCCTCCAGCTATGCGTGGTTTAATTTTTAGCGGACTATGAGCTGGCAGGGGGGAATTCTTGGGATACATACCTTTCCACATACCTAGCAGGACTGGGATTTTTTAACCTTCGCAGGTAATCCAGTTTAGAAGCGAAAAACTGAATTCAAAAACCTATTAAACTCCGCTTAAGAAATTGACCTTGTGTTCGCATCCATGTCGTGGGTGGGTTTGCAGAATACAAATATATATATCAATAATGGCTACACAGTAATAACCTACTCGAGTTTCACCATAATAATCTTTACAGGGTTAAATCCACTTTATTTAGGTAGGCTATTACTGTGTACCACTTATTATAATACATTTGCTCTACTCACGTATTGAGCACTTTGTTTTTTGTTATATCGCTGGGTCTTATGTGAAACTTGCATCACTAACCACTTGTGACCATTTTTCACCGGTTAAGTCACCTTTTCCACAAATACCCCAAATATATATATATATATAATATATACTGTTGGTTACTATGATATGATATATCCCTTACGGTGTATGTATACAAAACTAGTCGAAACAAGCATGACGTCTAGAATTGGTTTGTACATGTAGAATTTATTCATTTATAATCAAATTACAATCATCGAATCAGATAATAATGAAACAAAAATCATAGAATTGTTATCTTTGATTACACTGTCCATTTATTCAGACATCTCAACAAAAGGATGTTGCTTCAAAGAATTAATGTGTGGTGAGCATCAACAGGGTAATTATATTGAATAGACCAGCAATAATTCGCCATCAGTGTCCCGATATTTTTCTTCCGTATTTGATAATTATTTATGGATCGTTTATCCTTGTCTTTACTTTCCATGGTTTTCTGTGAACGATCCAATTGGGTGGGAGTGATGTTACAATGAATTACTAAATTTGACGGAAAGAAGATTTGTATGCTCTGCACTAGTTAGAGTTAATTATCAACTTTACAGTTCGGTCATTAAAAGGTATGAATCCAAACTTTCTCATTCCATCTATAGTAGAGCACATTGTCTCTTTTAATCTTCGTATGACAACCGGTCTAGGAGAAGGAAACTGAATTAAAAACCTTATAAACTGATTATAATTTGACCCAGTCTCGTATTCTGTTCATTGTGGAAGGTTATGTAAATCACATTTATATTAATGTTGTGACCTTCCTGGGTGACAACGTTACTAATAAAATTGTGACCTTTTTGAGTGACAAGTGTTACAATTAATGTTGTGACCTCTAACAGTGACAAGTTGTACTATAAGTTGTAATGTTATTATCATAGGAAAAGGATTTGGCCACCTGAATTCAAATATTGGATGAGGCTGTTTGCATTTCACAATGCATTAAATATGTTTGGGAAGGTTTGCACAACTATTATCCACTGTTACCTCACTAATTATATATATATATATATATATATATAAAATCAGGAATAAATAGATAATAATAGAACTAGATAAAAACGTGCAATCAGAGTTTCATGTTTTGATCGACATCTCTAGTATCCCACACGTATGCAATGTGCGCGAATGGTATTTGTTAGTGCTCGTGTGTGTATGTGTACAGTTTAGACGTTACCTTTATACGCAATAAAAATGATGTATTCTATATGTCGATATTGATCCTATATGCATACGTATTTAGATAGAATTACCCTATATTTTCCATTCACGCATCAAGTTTATCGATGTTTTATTATTCTTTTATTTTCCTACTGTGTATTCTCTGATCACCTCATTATCCCTGTTAATCTCTTAAGAATAAAGCCATTGACTTTTTGTTTCGGGAAAAAATATCACTATAATTTATTTTTTTCTTTTTCATTCATCCTTGTTGTATTAATCATAATGCTCAATAATAGAATGTCATGTTACGAGTTTCTTTATCTCTCCAGTTTCTGAGATTAGGTCTTTTTTTTTCAATTCATTCCATCGATTCGTTGCCTTTATCGTTGTTATTTTTGACAGCTTTTGTCCAATATATTATCTTATCTCTACCCAAACCTAGCACAACAAGCAGGATGTGACACAAAGACAATTCATAAGTGGAATATAGATGCTTTGAATTCAGTTTCCTTTTTGTCTGGATTTTTGATATGAGGTTTGATATAACGGTCATGTAGAGCCAACTTTTTAATTTTTTTTAAGTAGTCACTAGTATCATCAAGCAATTTCCATTGCAATTTGTAACTTGATAAGTTCATGCTCAACTCCCCCTCAATCCAAATATTAGAATTTCTCAAATGGAGATAAATATTAAATGCTAATTATTAGGTAGTTTTCCTTATCTATTATATATAGTAGTACAAAATAAAAAACACCCTCCGGGCGATGTAAAAATAGATGTTTGAAACATATTGCCTGAGTTTTTGTATTACAAAATTCAATGGCAGTGAAATTATCAAATTCATTAAAGAATTAAAAAAATAAAACAATTTGAAATGTAAACTTTAAATATGTATTAAAACAAAACAAACTATATATAGATATATAATACCAGTCATGTATTTATTAAAACTTGTTTTAAAAACAATGAGGACTGTCTAATATTGCATGTTCAAATTTTGAGTGTATTTATTCTTGTCTCCATCTTTATTGTTATATATTCAACGTTTCGGTCAATGTGCCCCCTGGACTTCTTCAAGGGTTTCTTGTTGTTGTGGCCTGGTTAGGGGCCAGAACGAAGACACAAGAGAGAAAATGACGTAAAGAAATATATTAACAAAGAACAGTAGTACAAACATATACAAATGACGGTCACACGTGAGGCTGTCTTATCGGCTATCCCCTGAAATATTAATCCTCGCTTAAGTGCAGAAACTGCTGCTATTTATAGTTTGAAGAGTTCATGCGTGCGTTGTAAATTAACAAAACACTTGTCGAACTCGGTAGCCTTCAATGTTGTAATCGGGAGCCTTCACGGAAATTCAAACCGAACCCTTTATTCAATCCACTGAGGTTGACTGTTCATATTCCGTTAACCATGACCAGTTACACGTTTTAAGCTATGTTGAGTATTCTATGTTATTATCACCCTTGTCCATTATTTTAATTCTTATATATAATCTTGTTAGAAAAAACAAGAAATCCCTATATTTTGACATAGAATTATCTGATTCTAATCTAGATTTTGACATAGAATTATCTGATTCTAATCTAGATTTAGCATAAATGATAATGTCTATGAGTAAAAGTACACAAATTGTTATGATTTTTTATGAATAAGTGTTTGACGCGTTTCACGCTGTTGTTGTTGGGCTTGTTTGAGTATAAAGGAGTGTGTAAGTCTTGTTTGACCAAGGAATAATCGGGATATAATTTGTTCTTTTTGGAACATTCTAAAGGCTGGTCTCCAGTCTCCTAAAGTGAGTTTGATTAAGAAGAGTTTCTTGTAGATGTTTTTATTCCAGTATCGTTACCATCTATCTATATATAAAGGGTACTTGGTGTGTATGTATGTATGTCCGGAGAAAACCATGAAAATATAACAATTAATGACAAAGTATATATATATATATATATATATATATATATATAAGACAAGCAGGAATATTTCTTATATGTTGTTTATTCTCAACTAGTTTCGACCTTAGGTCATAGTCAGGAAAAATTTCTTATTTGAAGAAATTGTTTATAGATTTTTTGAAAGGGAGTATTATAGAAGAACTATAAAAATTGAAGTGTTTTTGAGGGTTTGACATGCTATTAAAATCCGGGTAGACGAGTGTGTTACCGACAGTATGAAATTTAACATTTTTGAAAAAAAAAACATCATTTGTTTTTTCAAAAATGTTAAATTTCATATATATATATATATATATTATATATATATATATTGTTTGCCAACATCTCAAAATCCGCTACAATGGAGAGTGAACCGACAAAAAAGGTATACACATCGGCATGACCGACAAAAATATGGCGCGAATGCCCACATTGGTGAATAATGTAACAACTTTCGTTCTTTTTTTTGCAAAAGTAAGGTTTTTTGTTTTTGAACTGATTTGACATTTTTCTCCGACTCAAACACCACGGAGTAAATGAGCTCTGATGATGATTTTTGTAAAATCGAAATATTGATCAATATCAGCTATGATTATATTATAAATTGTTTTCTCTTTAACAGCATTGTGTGATGTTTTCATTCCACCTTTTCATACTCATATATATATATATATATATATATATATATATATATCTCACACATGCAATCATCAGAGCTTGTTTTTCAGCAAAAATAATTAAGAGTTTATTCATATTCATAAGATATTTAAAAATTAGGATTTGAATAGTTGGAGAAGGGAAAGTCTTTGGTGGCGTTTGTCATTAAAACATACAAAAAATCAATTATAAATTGAAAATAAGTAAGTCTCTGTGTTTAGAACATCATGTTAGCATAATGATAAATGTTTATATATAAAAGTACACAATTTGTTAAAAATCATGATTTTCCGTTGACATACCTCGTAGCAAAATGTTTTATAAAGCCAAGCCGAAACTTATCTTTTAAATTCATTTCACTCTTGAAAATGAATAAATCTGCGTATTGTCATTTCAAACAGTAATTTTAAATTCTCCAAGAGAACATAATGACCGGTTTGAATTAATACAGACTTTTACAATTTCGAAAACGTAATCATTATTACAGAGAGTAAAAATGATATCTATATATTAATACTCGAAATCGCGTGGTGTAATTGTTAAAGTCATGGGAAATGGATTCGTTACTCAGAGTTCAAATCCTGGATGTGGTAATTGCATTTCACTTAGCGATAATACCCTTGGGAAAGGTGTGAATCCTACTCTCCCTCCAGCTATGGATAAATAATAGGGCAGACAGGGCTCTTTAACCGTGGTTAGGCAACCGTTCTAGGAGAAGGAAAACTCTGAATTAAAACTTGTTGAACTCCGCTGAAGAAATTGACCTTGCGTCACATCCTGCTCGTGCAGAAGGGGGTGGTAAATATATATATACTCGTATTCGTTAATGTTACGACCGTTATCATTACTGAACTCTGTCAACACTATTTGCTTACAATGCTACAAGAGTGCACTGGTTTTTTTCCAGACCATTATCTATTTATATATTGATACTCGCGTTCCTTAATTGTACGACTTTAATCATCTTGCAACACCCTCTGGTTAAAAATTAGACCGTCTAAATCGTCCGAGATGAAATGAAAAAATGTAAATCTTGATAATCTGGTGATGCTTTTCCACCGAATTCTTATTTGAATGTGTGTCATCACCTCAGTGAAAAATGGACCATTCCGTTTTTATTATAAGGAAAGGGAAGAAAAGGAATATTCTACGCTACGCAGAAAAATATAATAAGAAAGAAAAAGAGCAGGGAAAATCAAAAGGAAGGGTGAGCGCACAGAATTGATAACGCTAATCTGTTTCAATTGAACATAAAAGATGAAAAGAAGTAAAAAAAAAAAAAAAAAAAAAAAAAAAAAGTATGTTAAATCAAGATTATTATACTTTTTAGATATTGAACTATTTATATATGTATAAATATATCAAACGATGTAATAATTAAATTATCGTACTGTGGTATATCCATTGGTCCTGCTAGTAATCATTATTAAAAATTACAAAACCTGAATTTTAAAAATTTCTTGTTGAAATAATAGATGATTGATTAATTTGAATGGACGAAGTTGCTTGCATTTCATATAGCGTTTATACCTTTGAGTAAGATATGAATCCTATTCTCCCTCCAGCTATGGGAAAATAGTAGGCTGGGCTGTACTCTTTAACCTCGGTTAGCCAGCCAGTCTACGATAAGGAAAATTCTAAATCTAAAACTGTCAAACTCTGCTTAAGACATGTGTCAAACCCTACTGGTTATATATATATATATATGTGTGTGTGTGTCTGAATAGTTGTTTTACAATTCTTTTCATTAGAATTGCCTTTTAATGCTAATTTTTGTTTCTCCAGTACAAGTCATTTTTACAACCTCCTCCAGTTGGAATTATCCTGATGAGCCGTAAGGTGAAACCTAGGAAGGTAGTATATGACTCCATAGGCCGCACTATATATATATATATATGCTTAATTGAAGTCGTACCTAATTTTTGAAAGTTAATTAATTAACTTTCAAAAATTAGGTACGACTTCAATTAAGCACATATTCTCCCAAAAATTGTCGGCTAAAAAGGCCATATCCAAACACCTCGCTTGTGTATTTACTTATATATATATATATATATATATATATATATATATATATATATATATATATATATATATATATATATATATATATATATATATATATATGTGTGTGTGTGTGTATGCGTGCATATCTTATAATAATGGAGATTGTGTGTTTGTCTGTCTGTAACCGAAACTAAATCACTATTCAAGTCACAATTCCCTTTGTTACTGACGTCACATTTACCATGAATTTATTTAAACCTCAATTATTGATAAAATTGTTATACCTTATTAATACTGTTGACCATATCTACGTACTAATAGCATGTAATTGTATTTATATATACAACAAAATAGCGGTTTACAGTGTGAACGGTAAGGCTAATTTGCATATTGATATTTAAAATTTGATTTTAATAAATATATGCTTAGTATTATTGATTTCTAATTGTTTGGTTTTGTCTTAACGAATCTGAGCAAAAATCACGGGGATAAATCTTAAAAGAAATCCCTAAACAAGACGAAAGAACTGTAATTTTATTAAATACTTCATAATCTAACTAAATAGATAAATTAGGAAAAATGAAAGACGGGAGGGAAAGAAAATGATGGAAGAGTTAAATCTAAAGCTGTTCTATTTTTCGATTATACCCCCTCAGTTTATCATTTTCTAAATAGTTTATAATTTGATACAATATTTTATTACATCAAAACCTAAATACGTGCACCCGAAGGAAGGTGCATATATTTGCTAGTGTATATAATTTTAAACCAAAAATATTAAACTGTATTCAGTATTAAAACAATAACTACAAGAGTTGACATTCCGTAAAAGCTACCAAGCAACGATCAACATAACTTTTGAAATACATTTTCAGCTTTTGTTTTCTATTCTTCAAATATCAACAAACTATATCAACAGACTATTTACTACACGTAAACAAAACAGAGAAAAAAATCAAGTTATTCATTGATTTGTCGAGTTGATGACAGGAGATCTGAATATTTTAAAGGAATTTAGTTTCGTTTCGATTCATAGATTATATTCTTCTTGTCTCTCTAAATTCAGAATCAATAAAATCCCTAAAACAAAACTGCATATGTTTTGTTTAATATCAGATACGTCGTTTGCTACTGTTTTACATTCATTAAGGAAGTGATTATTTTTCATAGTTCAAGACTGGTTAGTTTCTCACTTGTATCAATCATTTTTTAAAGCATTATGTAGTTTATTCTTTACTAGCAGGACATGTGGATATAGCACAGTATGATCATTTATTTGTTACAACGTTTGAAATGTTACTTAAGAGCTATTTCAAATGTTTCAATATATAAGAAGTTTAATCTTAATTTTTTTTCCTTCTTTTCATCTTTTTATTATATTCGTTTGAAACAGACTAGCGTTATCGCTCCCGCGTGCTCTCTACCCTTTCCGTACTATTTCTTTCTTCCTTTCTTATATTTCTCTGTGTAGCATGTCCTTTTCTTTCTTTATAATTAAAAGGGAATGTTACATTATTTATATGAGGTACGACACTCCTAAGAAATGATAATTCGGCGGATAAGCAACACCAGCTAATCAGGATTAAGGTTTTTGTATTTCATCTTGGACGGTTTCGACGGTCTCATTTTATTGTAGAGGGTTTTAGAATACCCCAAACGTGAACGATAAAATATGATATTAGTACCCTAATTCATTTATGGTTCATGTCGTAACAGCAACGGTAATGTTTTATCGAGAGCCTATACCCAATATAGTGGTGATAGTAATGAAAGAATAAAAAAATTACGTGTATATATATTTACCAACCCCTCCACATGAGCAGGATGTGACACATGGTCAATTTCTTAAGTGGAGTTTAACAGGTTTGAATTCAGGGTTTTCCTTCTCCGAGACTGGTTACCTAGCCACGATTAAAGAACCCAGTCTGTCCTGCTATTTACCCATAGCTGGAGGGAGAATTGGATTCATACATTTCCCAAGGGTATTAGCGCCATGTGAAATGCAAACAGCTTCGTCCAGGAATTGAACTCGGGTCGACCAGTCCATTTCCTACGACTCTAACCATTAGACCACGCGCCTCCATAAATTTACGTGTATACACGGAATTAAGTATATCTCCTCTAATAATTAATCTTTGAAATCAATTCCACGTTTTAAACGAATGTAGACGGTAGAGACGTGAAACCAACTGGGTTATATTACAACTTGCACACACTAATCAGCCGACATATTTTTTTCTTCTTGTCATTAAAAAAATAACAGCAGTCTTTTATCCAGCAGAGGATTGGTTGGTTGATTGAGTTTTACTGCAGGTCAACCCTCGTTGGGTTATTTTATGCCGAAGAGGTTTTGTTTTATTCATTCTTCATAGGTACTCAATTAAAAAAAAAAAGAAACATTTTTTAAACTCATTTTTTCTATTAATGTTAAGTTTTTATGGGCCATACTTTGGCCTTCAAACAAGAAGGCTTGTCCAGCAGAAATCCTTTGATAATTCTCTCGGGTAAAGAATCCTAAGTTCCTTCGTCAAAGGCCGCAAGTATACTGTGAAAGAATCAGTGTTTAAGTAGTGTATCAACCATGCATTATGTTTAGTGATTGGCTAAGGAATAGACCACGTGACCTCGCAGAGTCTATAAATTTAGGGTGGGAATTGGAGCATACCTTATATCCAAAAAATAAGGAAGCGCGTGGTGTAATGGTTAGCAAGCTAGATTAGCAGACCATTGTTAGTGAGTTCGATTCTCATTGGGCGCCCGATATTCTG
The DNA here is from genome assembly GCA_023376005.1 of Doryteuthis pealeii. Taxonomy (NCBI): domain Eukaryota; kingdom Metazoa; phylum Mollusca; class Cephalopoda; order Myopsida; family Loliginidae; genus Doryteuthis; species Doryteuthis pealeii. The sequence goes on along the minus strand of CM042137.1, from coordinate 142,604,466 downwards.
GCCTTGTGTCACATCTAAGCAAAGTTTAGTAAATAACTATATCCAAAAAATAAGGAAGAGCGTGGTGTAATGGTTAAAGTCATGGGAAATGGACTCGTCGCCCCATAACCCCACCTAGTCTATAAATTCAGGGTGAGAATTGGAGCACGTATTATATCCAAATAAATCCAACAATTAAACCTATGGATGGGACCCTAATAGGTACTACCCCTGCGGGTCAGAGTGAAACTGATATTAATGAGGATGAAGATGTGCTCCATATTCTTCAGAGATCCAGATTTGGAATACCCAGGACATTAAGAACGTCAGTTACCGCCTTCTAGCAAAATATCATAAAAGGATTGGGGGTGTTATATGATCAATACGGTGGGGAGAATCATATAGATGATATGAACTGCTACATGTTGGTACTCAAATCGTGGCTAACTAGATAAAAACTTACATTTATCAATGCGAATTGTGAGCCTTCTAGAAGACCAAACTAGATATACTTAAACAAACAAACACTTAGATAGATAGATAGATAGATGAGCCAGCTAACATACAAACAAACAGACACCTAGACAGACAGATACCCAAAAGGTTTGATGTAGAACCACCCAAATTCCTACGCATATATACAAATAAATACATTTGGGGCCGAGTTAGCTCAGTCGGTAGAGCGTTCTGATAGAAACCACAAGGTTCCTAGTTCGATACTGGCACTCGCCAACTCAGAGTATGAGTAGCACAGGGGTCTGTGCGGTAAAGTAAGGAGCTGACGGTAGGTGTGGCGCGCAACCACAGACGCTAAAATGTCTTTGTCTAGCGCTGATTGGCTGATACCGACTTTAGGCCACCCCGCCGACTTTACGTTACTTACATTACCCGTATAGATAGATACACTGATACTTGGACAAACAAACACATAGACAGACAGATAGACAGATCTTCAATAATGTGCGGTCTTCCCAAGATGATAATTCTTGCTGTTGCTGTTATTGATTTGTTTTTCTTTTCATGATTTAGATAATTATTCTACCCGTTTCATTACCTGCTTACTGTGCTGTTTGTCCTTTTACAACAATCCTCAACGATTCATGAAAAAAAAAACCCAGAAAATTACATCTAATCGATAAAGCAACAACATTAATTATTAGAGAGAAAATCTTTGAATACCTTCTCCATATCAGTGTGCTATTTCTTTTCTTTTTGTTATTATTTTAACCCGAGTTCAACATAATCTGTTGCATTGAAAACTGTTACACAAACAAAAACATACGAAAATCAGTCTCGTAAAGAGAAATTGTTGCGCCTGAAGCGAAGTATTAATGATTCAAGATGGAAAGAAGAGAAATTGTCAGAGCAAATATCATTGGTATGGATTTGTGAACATATGTCATTGATGTCACTGAAATACACAGAGTTGTTTCTCATTTCCTTTATTTGTAATCCTGTCTAATCAATAACACCAATCTGGCTCCATTCTATCATCCGTAGGCGGATTTGATCGCACGATTAGTCAGCAGGTTCTCAAAAGTAGTCACAGACCCACACAAAAACTAAAACACATAATATATATATATATATATACACACACATATATGAGAGATAGCGAGATAGAGAGTTATATATATATAACTCTATCTCGCTATATATATATATATATATATATATATATATATATATATATATATATATATATATATATATATATATATATATATATATATATATATATATAGAGAGAGAGAGTTCTAAAAAAGAAAATAGAATAATATTATATATTAATGTTATATAACAACTACAAAAATATATACAACTTAGTAGACAATTAGTATACCCCTGTACTAGTATATAATCTACTGAAGGGAATGTCAACATGCGCATGAATATAATACTTCAATGAATGTATATATATATATATATATATATTATGTCTACAAACAGTTTCTGGCCAATGCGATCTTCAGCTCAAATGGTCTGAAGATTACATAGGCCAGAAACGTTTAGTAGCGAGACGCTTTTAACTCCATGTTCACAAACGTAAGTGAATATATATATATATATATATATATATATATATATATATATATATATATATATATATATATATATATATGTACTTTTCCTACAGTATAGGCTTCATCATTGGAAAGTAACAAAGATTTTTTGATGACGAAGCAAAGGCTCTGTCGATTTCTGATTGGTCGATAGATGTCCAGTGACGAAGATGGGAAAAGTGGTAGTGAGAGGAGAGTGAGGAGAGGTCAGTCTGGACTGAGCTGTTTAAGAGAACAGACGAAAGATGGGTGTCTGTTCTCCAAGGCATTTTAATTTGGGGATAAAATAAATGGGCTTAGAAAAAAACAAGAACGTCTTGCGTTTTTTTAATTAAAAACTGAACGACTCTAGGCTAGATATTCTGAAGAGAACGACCCAAGAACAGCCGAAATTGCCAGCCTAACAATCGATCCAGAAATACCAGCAACTCTGATTCAACCCCGAGAAGTAGAACAGGATAATGAGAAGATAAGTATAGAAGCATTACAATTACGTCATCACTCCTTTAAGATCGAACCCCGCAACGCTACAAATTAGGAACACGAGTATTAATATATAGATTAAAAGGTACGTTAAATATGTAAATGCTGGGGATAGCTTTCTTTGTTATTCTCACATTTCAAATTAAATGTAATACCCTTTGGTTTTAATATTAATCTTTACAGAAAATTTGAGAAATTATAAAATCCGGTCTTAATTTGTTTGTTTGTTATATCTATATAACATCATGTTGTATAAGTTTTCAATATTTTTTGTTATGTTTATTGATAAACATGCAAGCGTCTTTTAAAGTAAAATTGTGATCTATTAACCGATTTTTCTTTTTTGCAAATTATTAACTGACAAAACACATGCAGTGTAACACATCAAAATATATTGACAACCAACCAAATTAGTTTTCGTGTTTTATTTTATATATATATATATATAGGGAAATTAGTATGTAAAATATCATGAATCAACTCGATTCAGATTCAAAAAGGATAGCCAGAAGACTGGAAAAGATATCTATACAAAGAATGAAAAAAGAATGCTCCGTGTTGTTCAATAACACATGCCTTGAGAATATATATATATATATATATATATATATATATATATATATTATGTGTTTCTTATAGCGTCCAATACCTTTAAGGTACATTTGTTACCATTGGTTTTAAAGCAGCATGTTTACCACATGTGCAGTGTCTTGGTGATAAGTGTCTAACACGGTGCTTTAAAACTAATGGTATCAATTGCACCTTAAATGTATTATACCCAACGAAAATAAGTACAGCTCTTTCAACCGTAATAGACCAGTTTATTTTCAATTCTCTAATACTAGAAAACACACACACACACATATATATATATATATATATATATATATATATCTCGTTGAAAAGAAGGAAAAACTCAAAAAACCTTCCTTTCAAAAGGTAAATATTGCTCTGTATTTAATCTTAAAGAGATTATTATACATTGAGCTCTCTTTAGGGATTTATAAATATCTCTGTATTTGCACCTGATAAAACATGCAATAATTATACAGTGTGATTTTGAAAGTCCCACGTAAGTCCATCCCTTCCTACCAGTTTTTGGGTACCTTACAATATATATAAGTTTGTGTGAACATGGATTCCGCACCTGGTAATTGACAGTTTTTCGCCTATACATCCTTCAGACCAAATGGGGAAATAGATTTAGCAGTTTGTTTATATACGCCGTGATTTGGTCTTTTAATGAGGGCTGGAAGGACGGAGGACTGGACTTAGAATAGTGGCTAGCCGACCAATCAAAGAGCGCAAAATCAGCCTCTATTAAGAATATTGAGGCGCGCGGTGTAATGGTTACCATCGTAGGAAATGGACACAACGAATCGAGTTCAAATCAACTTTCACATAAGATTAATACCCTAGTGATAGATACGTATTGAAGTATTCTACTTCCAGTTATAGTAGGAGATACTGGGTTCTTTAACCTTTAGGCAACCAGTCTAGGAGAAGGAAAACACTGGAATAAAATCTTTTTAACTCAACTGAAGAAATTGACCTTCTGTCACATCCTGCTCGTGCAGATGTGTTGGTAAATATATATTCATTCAAGATCATTATCTTTGTACGGCAAACCATGAATGATATTTGCAAAAATTAGCATCTCATTTCCAGCCAGCTTATTCTCCCCCTCAGTAACCAATGATTATGAATGGTTTAGTATTTACTTGACTAAAAATGAGGATCAAAGTGTAGTATCTGTTCCAGATTCTATGCTTTGAGACTTACCTTCTATACCCGGCCTCGGCTGGGGGTCCATTGTGCTTCGGCCTCTGGACCGGTAAAGTACAATTAATAGCGTCGATCCAGGGGGACCATCCCCCTAGATCGACGCAATTTTTATGCGCCCACGTAAAAACGAGACCTTGTGTCCAGCCCTCATAAGTGGGATGAGCAGGCAAATACCCTAAACCTTTACTAATACTAATAGAATTAAAATATTTTTCCTCAACTTGAACTTTCTATAATTAAACTGCGCCTGTCACGTAATAATCAAGTTCTCCTATGTATATTTCCATAATTCCACGTACTCTGAAAATTGAGATATTTTCCTCATTTATTTCTGTAATCATGTAGACGTTTTCAATCCCTTGTGACGTATATGTTGCTGTGACAACCGCAACATATATCTCGAAATCTGGTTGGTTTTTCGGTATTAGATTTTGATCTTTGCAACGGAATCTTAATGTAAAAAAAAAAATTAAGCAAAATTGGGTTTGTTTATTTAGAATAGTGACGTCAACATTTCCTAATAGTACTATTAGTGAACTTAGAAACATTGGTACTCATTTTCCGTCTCTCTCTAAATCTTTTTAAACCTCTCCCTCTCTCATATATATATATATATATATATATAATATATATATATATATATATATATTATATCTCTCTCAACCTTTCTCTCTCTCTAAACCTTTCTTTCTTTCTCTCTCACTCTCTCTCTCTAAATCTTTCTTTCTTTCTCTTTCTCTCTCTAACTCTCTCTAAACCTTTCTTTCTTTCTCTTTCTCTCTCTAAACCTTTCTTCTCTAACTCTCTCTCTCTCTCTAACTCTCTCTAAACCTTTCTCTCTCTAACTCTCTCTAAACTTTCTCTCTCTAACTCTCTCTAATCTCTCTAAACCTTTCTCTCTCTAACTCTCTCTCTCTCTAACCTTTCTCTCTCTAAACCTTTCTCTCTCTAACTCTAAACCTTTCTCTCTAATATATATATATATATATGCCTCTATATATATTATATAATTTTTTACTTTTGTTAATCTAATGTACTATTACCATGCTATGTTAAAATAATAGATAATGGATAACATAACCGATGCCCGCTTCCTCTTAAAGCCAGGTATCCCCACACTAGAAGCTAATACAATAATGTTTGCATTAACTGAATCAAATGAAATATGTGGACGGTTTTCAGCTTCAATTGGAAACATTTCCTTTTTTTTTTCAAATCATTGTGAAAGGAAAATCTTGTTGGAACAGTTTTTAGTATTGCGTACCTCCAAAATTCGTTCAAAACTAAAACCAGAAGAATTTATATAAGACCAAACTGATTCTACCTTTGTCTAGAAAGTGTTCAGACTAATAGTCTCACCAATGTTAATTTTATCAGTATGTTTTGACAGCTTCGTTCTACAGCCTTCCTCGTTATTTCCATGTTAAAATGATCCATCGTCACTTATTATTGAGTTGTTGAATTAAAAACCCTTGACACTTTTCGACTGATGACTTCTTTGGCCCCTCCTCTCAGTCTTAAATAGGGTTAAAAATATCATTTTTTTTGTCTATAGTCTTACAATGATTTATTATCTTCTATCAGTGAGATATTCGGAATATTTTCCAACAGATCCTTAATATCATTTCCGTTGAAATATGCCTTTCTGATTGGAGCGAAACCCCCATACTCAATGGAGGAAATGTTTGACAGTGTATGGTTTTTGGCATCTCACGCAAAGTTGAATCTAAAGTCGAAAACGAGAAGAATCATTTATGCATCGGGAATTTCTTGCTCAATTAAACATCTTCATAGAATTCATATCACGATTAATAAAACGTTTTGGACAATCAATAAAAATCTAAGAGATAAAGATGAAATGTCATTTTACAGAAGAGAAATAAAAAAAACACACAATGTGTTAACAGTCAAGAATCACGATTTGCGTAAAGGTTATCGTCGCATGAAATAAAATCGGTTGTTGCATAATCTATGTGGTTGCAGAGATTATTGTCAATCCCCTGTATTTCTGCTGGGGGTGGTCACTTTCATATCACGGGTGGTCCTTTCCATGGAATATTACAGGTAAGGCAGAAAGCACGCGAATCGCGTAAGAGATGGTTATCCCTTAGTACTAGCATGGACATCAGGCAGAAGACATTTCTTGCCTTAGCTGGGGCTCACTTGCACACACCCGCTGTGTTTAGTTAGAAGAAGTTTAGTTAAGTAAATAAAAGTTTAAAGATATAATATGGTTTTGTTGGTTGGTGAATGTCTTGGCAAAAAGACTGAACAAGAAGAAATGAATCAAAGATGAACAACCAACAGGAACCTAGGAATATAAGTCAACATAGGGAGAAAGAATAGAAACGACTAGAGATCACCAATGGCCAAAGAAGTAAGTAATGCAAGTTATGCATAGTTTGTCTACCTGTTTATCTATCTCCCCTCTCTGCAGTAAAAGAACACATGGTTTATATCCCCGCAACATGTAGGTATATAACACAGTGTCCCAACTTCAAATCCTGAGCGAGGCTGTTTGCCTTTCATTTCTCGTAAATGCGCTTATGAAAGGCATGAATCCATATCATCTACCTTCAGTTATGGGGAAAATAGGGTAGACTGTGATTGTTTTGGCTTGGTTGTGTAAGCAGTTTTGTAGGGAAAAAACTCTGAATTAAAACCAGCTTTACATCGCTTAGTGATTGATCTTGTGCCACTCTTGGGGATTTGGATTAATAAAAACAATACCAAAAATTTCAATTGTGTGGATTGTTCATTTAATCTGATACAATGTTAGAATAGTAGAGCACCCAGTCTGAATAGAAGTTGTAATTAACATTTAAGGTTATTTCCTAGTTGAGTAACATGATATTACAGAGTGACCCAGAAAAAAACCAGACCCAAATTTATTTATTTTCCCATTAAACTAACCCTAAACCGCAACCCATTGTTGGACTTGAACTTGAAAAAAAAAAGAAATTAGACTTAACAATTTTATTACAAAATTTGTGGGTTTTGTTTTTTCTGGGTCACTCTATAAAAATTATGTTACTCAACTAGGGGAGTTGGGGTTATGGTTTAGGGTTTAATGGGAAAATAAATAATTTGGGTTCTGTTTTTTCTGTGTCACCCTGTAATATTCTGTAACTCAACTAGGAAACAACCACATATAAAAAAAACGATGATTGTAATCACTGCTCTAAGACAACCATCTCATTTTTTATTTTAATTATACTCTATCACCGAGTCACGATAGTCATCATCAAGGTGAAAATAGATACTCTTGTAATGGCCATACCTGCAAACCGTCTAAGATATTTACACTTAGTAGAAATTTACTAAGTTTAGTCTAGTGTTAATGTAAATTAACTGGAACCGAAAGTGAGGATCGAACTCATTACTTTAGTGAGATCTATCTGATTGATTGTTTCTCTCCACCCCAAAAATATCTAGATTAAATATATCCTTTTAAAATCTTAATCTTTATTTATCATCATTAAGTGTGACGTTGTTTTCTTGGTTCCAGATATCTGCAATATTACAGAGAGCACCATAGTTTCTGATGGAGTTCCCGATTGACGGTACCGTCACACCAAAGTTCGCACAGTTATTTAGTTTTTCAACACAAAAGGCATTAATCCAATTGAAATTCTTCATGAATTAATGCAAATGTATGGCAAGTCATGTGTGGATTTCAAAAACGTATACAAGTGGTGTAGGGAATTTGTATCGACGATGAGGTTCAATGCTTCTTCAACAGCATGGTGGCGTGATGGTCTGACATGGGTGTACACAAACTGCTACAGCGCCAACAAAGATGCATAGACTAATATGGCGGTTTATGTAGAAAAATAGATACATGTTCAAACTTTAAAATGTGAACATTATTGACAATAAACATTAAACGTTTCCGTGATTTCGAAATATTTTGGAGATCCTAACTTTGGGATTACCCTCGTATAAGAAACAATAATCTATCTATACATATATAAATGGCAACTGGTATATATATATATATATATATAGCGTGTTCGGGATAAATTTGACACATTTATATTTGGTTATTTTTCTCTGTAGGTTGGAGATATTGACGCACACTACGCATCATTTAAAAGCTTGGATCCTTCTTCATTCATATACGCGGTGACAGATAGAACGGATGACTGGAACCCACGTGAATCATGGAAGAGAATAACTTGTATCATGATGATCTGTGCTGGCCATCAAAATAAGGAGATTATGGTTGCTGCCCAAAGCTCCCTGATCAATGTAAAAAGCAATCAGGCTGGAGAATTTTAATGGAGACTACAAAACAGATTATCTGATTGCATTTGTACAGCAGAATTCCTCGAAAATATGCAGAAAAAAGTGTTGGAGGACTATCAGATGCTTAGGAGGAGTTGCTAAACACTGTAGTCAAGCCCTGGATAACAAGGGCAGCCAATGGTAGGCCATATGTATGGCAGCATGTTTCGGCCCCCAGCCACAACTCTGGGAAAAGTCAAAAATGATTGTCGACGAATTTTTACGACTACACCAGTCCTAATGTTTGGCCTCCGAACTCCCCAAATCTTAACCCCATGGATTATATGGTGTTGTTGAGAAAGTCACCAATCGCCGTGCTAGTATTACAAAATCCCGCTTATTCGAAAGAATTAAAGTAGTTTTTGAGACCATTTCCAGGGAAACTAATATCAGGTTACTCCAGGTTCCTTAGTAGGATTGAGGCTTGTTAACTCTTGTGCAATTTCCGTGCCTGTTGACTTTCTTTACAATCCATTAAATTTTGAAGTTACCAAGTACTTTTTCTTTTGAAACTGTCAAATATCTCCCGAACACCATATATATATATATATATCTCGCATAGACGAGAAATGGACAGTTACCAAGCACCGTTAATTTCATGTATTTACTACACACGTGTGATATATATATATATATATATATATATATATATATATATATATATGTGTGTGTGTGTGTATGTGTGTGTATGTATAAGATAGATACGTGTATAGATGTGCTATACGATAAAGATAGAAAAGAAACAGAACGATTGAAAGTTATAAATTGAAATATATATTACCGAATTGATATGAACTTAGATAAGAACTACGATTGATGAATTGACTTATGAACTTAAGAACTAAAGTAGATATGAATATAGAAAAAGGGAGAAAATGATAATTGCGTAATGTCTGAATTATATAAGCAATCTAAAAAAGCTTTTTCCTGTAAATATATGAAAATGTTTGTAATCTGCTCGGATTTCATTGATGTTTACTAATCTTATCGTAAAGTTGCTGCAAGGGCAGGGGATATGGCAACGGGGATCATGGTGCGCTTTGAAAAATAAGCCGCGTCCTTTATTAAAGGATCGATCAGTGTTTGATGTTTCTGGAGTCTGTGCCAAAAGCTGACTGATACTTTATATTATTTGCTCGAAAGCTATTTTAATGCTAATCAGCAGACGATATAAAGGAGTTCGATTTATTAGAATAATAATAATAATAATAATAATAATAATAATAATAATAATAATGATAATAATAAACTACAGCACTGTTGGGATTGGTTACAATACTCTGAAGAGTCCTAGAGACTCGAGGTGAATTGCTGTTACTCAACTTCCAGTGGACTATCAGCTACGGCAGGTGTGAAAAACTAATAATAATAATTTAATTTTGTTTAAATAGGAGTGAAAGTGATACCAATATTATTTGGTGCACTTGGAACGGTCTTGAAAAGCTTACAAAAAAGACTAGATGAACTGAAAATCAGCGGAAGACCCTCTGCAGGCATGAAGAGACTTGTCACTCAAAAGTGTCACTAAAGGACAATCAGTTAACGCTGGTTTGAAAATCTAGTAAGAATAATGACAGCAATAATAATAATAATAATGTTTATAGTAAAGATAATAATGATGATACTAGTAATAATGATGATATAATAATAATAATAATTGTAATAATAACAATGATGATAATAGCAAAAACAATGATGATATAATGATAATAATTGTAATAATAAGTTGGAGGAGAAGGAGGAGTCAATTATAAATGCGTATATCGATTATCAAAACCAATTCGTTCTGTTTCCATAACCCGCTAAAATTAAAGGTCAGTTTAAACTGCGGTCGATGATAATGGATATTTTCTTTTTGCAATAGACTGATGTTTATTCTACGATCGGATCAAATTATCTTAAATAACATCGACAGTATGAAATGAACATATTGACGGCATTATACGATTAAAAAAACATAAAATGAACACTTACATGTTGTCACTGATAAAATACAAAGAAACAGTTTAACGTTGTTTACATTCTAACTGTTGATATAATTAAAAACGGCTGAATGCCAAATCTTTGGAGATGAATTACCTTTATTATGGACTGTTTATCTAATCCATGATATTAAACAAATATATCAAATATGTTATTCATTTGAATGAGAACATGAAAAAAAAAAGTACTAAAACACATTCAGAGTTTATTAAGAATCAAAACAAAAGTACTATTGTATGTTATCGGCCTTGCACGTATTATATTGTATCCAACTAAATTCTTGCATACATTTCTTAAATCTCATATAACTCATAATTGGAAAACAGTACCGATCGCTCTATATTGTCACGGCAGATAATCCCGGACACAAATTACATTTATATTTTGCCCGAAATCTGAGATTCAGTTGTCCAGGGTACAACTCCAGGGTTCCTGTAGAATAGATGTCTTTACAGGTGGGAGCACATTATCAGAATGAAGAGGATAATTGGGATAAGACGACAAACATGGGATTCCAATATGATGAGTTTAATAATAAACGAAGAAAATACAAAAAAAACAAAAATTTACATAGAAATATATATAGAGAGCGATGTTCCTTTTTGTTTTTATTTGTGTGAGATGTGAGTGATATTTCTGTGTGAAATCAATGAAGAATTACTTGTCTGTGGATTTCCAATTCGATGGTGGATAAGTCAGCGGTTTTTTAACGTCTTTTATCTGCTGTTTTTATCTTATCACATTGTGTATTTTTCCAAGCCCGCGGACGCCAACTTGACCAGTAAGTCGTGACGCTTTTTTTCTTTTTTTATATTTTTCTAGAAAAGAGCGTTTTAATTATATTTTTAAGCTACCATGCCGCGCGCGTGCAATTAATACTACAGCTGCTGCTTTTTCGCTTAACCAAAGTCTCTCACGTAACAATATGTTTATTATAGAAATTATGCAACAGAGATGTATACATATTAAATTCCATTTTTTTTCTTTCATTGGACAATATATCTAAAGAAAGAGAGTATTATACATACTATAGAAGTGTATAGCACTAAAATCCATGGGTAGCAGTATTGTAAATGAACACACGATGGATCAACGGTATGCTTCACAAGATGCAGGAAGGATAAACCTCATACGTCAACGGACAGGATCAAACAATTCAGTTAGGCAACTAATGCTATTTATGTAACATAATAGAGGCGGGTAAGCCATGAATGTAACAGTGTCGTGTAAATTAAAACGGAAAATTTTTTAGGTGGAATATTAGAATTATAGGTATATTAGAATGGAAATGTGTAAGGATGGATCATCCTAAAGCCACATGTCATTTTTCTGTTGGACGAGACCTGACAAGTGGCGAAATGCGAGAGAGGAATAGTGAGAGGTGAGAATTGAGAGAGCCTGGTACGATGCGTTGACAGAGTGAGACATGGCCTCTTGCTTTCAGTAGTTATGCCTTTGGGGAAAATGAAAATCTAATGCGAAAAAGAAATGGCCTTGTGTTATTACTTAAAACTATAAATGGCACAGGGCAAGATATCTCCAGAATTGTCAGCCAACTGAGCATCAACCCAGCAACCGGATTCAAGTCTCCTACGTTGGCAGAAGATGAGATAGGTATACATATATAATTTCAACATGAAAATGACATCACTCCATTCAGAAATGAGAGCCATAACACGACACTCAGCCCTAAGCCTGGTGAACTATTGATGGGTAAACTAAACAACCACTGAAAGATTTCCATGACCTTTGACCCACCCAAAATATCTCATGTCATCGTCACGAACTTCCATTCATTAACAACGCAATAATATTACTTTTTAAAAAGAGAATGACACGCAATATCAAGTGTTATGATTTATGATTTAAGTGATCCAAAAAGGAGAGAATACGCGATATGGAAATACATTAAATTTGCTATTTTATCGGAGTTCTTCCCCTTAGCCAATATATTTTTTCTTATTTTCTCATACAACAGCCAGTAATTTATCCCTACTGACCTCAAATAAATTCAGGAGAAAATACAAATAGGATCACAGGATTTCTAGTAATTTTACATATTATGTGGTGTCATGGGTTGTTGACAAGACCCTGTAGGTAGTTTGAAATAGGTTCATTGGAGTTACAAGCGTAGGCGAGTAGATTTTCGTTGGATGACCCAAACTGACCCCTAGAGAGGTGCGAATCTCGCGCGCCATGAGAAAAACGTAACTAGTTATATTTAGTTTCAACCTGACGTTGAGCAGAGAGGATGCCTATCTCTCAGCTGAGGTTGTTAACTCCCCTCGCGACGAATAGGAATGGGTTAAATAACTCTTGATCAAGAAAATAAAAGACTTGTGAGTTGATTAATTGCATGACTAAAAACTAGCCTTAGAGAAGCCCTTAGAAGAGACTAGACGACAACATGATGACCAAAGAAGGGGGAAACATGGCGACTAGACGTAGCAAGAAGAAATAAAGAACCAGTAAGTCTCAACTCTGTATCTGTATGTCTGTCTATCACCCGAGTTAACTCTCGTGTATATACCCAATGTTCGACGTACGATGTTGGGTGAATAAAGGATATACAACAGTAAAATACCTCCTTAGAAAAATCTCATTTTATCTTCGTACAGAAACGTGGCATCTTCACGCTCGACGGTAAGCCTCTAAAGCCAGTAGAACAATTCAGATACCTAGGTAGTAATATCTCATCAACAGAAAGCGATGTTGATGCAGGCATAGGGGAGGCATGGTCTGCTATATATAGAATGTCAGTTATATGGAAGTCAGACCTCTCCGACAAGTTGATGCGATAATTTTTCCAGGCCCTATGGATATCGGTGCTGTTGTATGTCTGCACTACTTGGACATTGACGAAGCGCCTGGAAAATAGACTAGATGGGAGCTGCACAAGGATTTTGCGTGTGATCTTGAACTAATCGTGGAAGCAACATCCCAGCAGCTATACGGCCATTTGTCCCCTGTTACACAACCCATCCGAGTAAGACGAACAAGACATGCCGGACACTGCTGAAGAAGTAAGGATGAACTCATAGGCGACGTCCTTCTGTGGAAACCAGCACATGGACATGAGTAATTCCATGTCAAATTATCCCGGCAATGCCAAACACCCACTTCAATTTTTCTGAAAATGTCCAAGTGTGGATTAAGATAGAGTTAGCCCTTTCCAAAAATTCGGAGTTATTTAGATTTTAACTCTTCAAATTTGAGGGGGGTCGTGAAAAATAGCGACTTTTTGTAATCTATTTTTGTCTGTAAGATGAGTTCTAGAGCTTCCCTACTACTGAAAATTGGTTTACAAAAGCATTTTTGCCGAGGGAATCCAAAAATACTATCAAAAACATCTTAAAGTCAACCAATTTTAAGTTTTTGATGACTTCTGATTTTTTCATAGGATGATCAATATAAAAAAGTCGCCATTTTTCGCGAACCCCCTCAAATTTGGAGAGCTAAAGATCGACATAACTCCGCCAATTTTTGGAATTGGACGCTCAAATTTTAGGGATTGTCTAACGTTAACATAGTCCACACTTGGAAACAAATTCAGAAAAATTGAAGGGGGTGGGTGACAATTTTACTTTTTTTGATAATTTGACATGGGATTACCCATATGCTAGTGCGGACCGTCCAGCGAATACCTACATAGACTAGATATGTACGGATACAGCATGCTGTGCGGGGGGATTCCCGAGGTCAATGAATGATAGGGATGGTGGGCGAGAGATTGGATATCCGCGCTGCTGGCTCGACATTATGATGATAATGATAATGATTATGATGATGATGACAGAGCTTTGTTTTTAATTTCATTCCCAGGCAGACAAACAGATCCACCATCAATATATTAGAAGATTATTTCTTTGGTTGTATGTGTTTTACAAAAGAGATCTTTGATGTGATAATAAACACTTCGAGCGTTATAATCTTTAATGTCGGTATCTTGCCGTGTATGTGTTTCACATCTGACGAAAATCCATGAATATTTAAAATAATGTATCTAACCCATTAACAGATAGAAATTCATTGAACTCTAAGAAAAATACGTAAATCATGATCAATTATTACATCAGTTAAAATATGTATTTGAATATAAAATGCAAATGCATAGCCAAAACCTTTGATATAAAAATGCATTACACATACTTTTAAATAGATATCATTTATCACGATATGGACGAAGAAGACATCTTCAATAAAACCTGGTTTAATGTGCCTTCTTTGTAAAGAGTTCTGTTTAAAAGGGGAATTACTTAACTCTGTTAAGGATTATATATATTAGAAGGGTAACTTCCTTATTAATATCAAGTTTATACGTAAATGAATTTTCGAAATAACTGCTTTTAAGATTATCTAGAAAAGAATTGTTAGTGGCCAGAGATAATAACAGCGATTATATATATATATATATTACCAACACACACACACACACCTTAAGATTTACTTCCGCTGTCGTTTATCGCAAAAGATTTATACACACACACACACACACACACACAACCACATACCAAAAAAAAAAAAAATGCACAATGTTTCCTTTCGATACACACACTTACAGCGTCCCATACTCACGCCATAAAATAGAATATTTGACGTCATATTTCAAAACCGTCTCCTTTTTCAAACCTCAAAAATGTTTAAACGGACTGAATAATAAGGACTACAACTCGATTTTCTCATTATTCTGTGATAAATAATTTCTTATCACCTTCCACATACCAACAAATGCCATGAAGATGATCTAATTAATAGATCGAAACACTGCAGCGTCGGCCAATAAACTCACCACTTAACCCATTTAAACCTGTGTTTTTTCATTTTTCTTAATATTCTACACACACACACACACACACACACATTATATATATATAATTTCATTGTCGATTTCATTTCACCAAATCTTTTCATGAAAAAGTGATTTGCAAAGTTCAAAAGAAATCCACTTAGTTTCCAAATCTCCACCGATAGAAAATTCTACGATTATAAAACATGTTGAAAAAAAAAAACTGTACATATTAACCAATGGAATACAAAATAAATCAGGACGGTAGATAATAATAATAATAATAATAATAATAATACCATTCAGTAAGAGAACTAAAGAAAAATGAAGAATTAGACAAGACTGAAGAAAGGAAAATCTATAATGAAATAAAGAAGTAAAACAAAAATGAAATAAAAAACAAAAAAAATATGAAATCACTAAAAGAGGAAAAAAAGCATGAGAGAAACAAGGAATAAAAAAACTCGAGAAAAGGGAAACACCCTAAATATAAAACATAAAAAATACTGATGTTGGGTTAATTTCAATTCAGTCTCATTTTAATCTTGCTATCTTAATACAGTCCATTCTCCTCTCCGCATCTCTCTTCATATTTACCACTCTCTTAACCACCCACACTTCTGACTTTTTAAGAAAGACTAAAGAGCGCTCAAGAAATAAAGAGGGGGAAAAGAAAGAATAAAGAAATGAGGAAAGAAAAACGAAAGATGGAAAGAAAATAATAAATAATAATAATAATAATAAATAGCATTGGCATGTTTACATCAAGAAAACTGATTTTAAGGGAATGTTTAGTTCCCTAAGATCAAAAGACAGCAAAAAGAAAAAAATGTTTTTTTTTTGTTTTTTTTCTATAAATGATCATCAGTTTAATGTTCAACTGTAATATCGACATTCTAAATAACATGTTTTTTTCTCTCTTGTGGTAACTAACTTTAAACACGCATTTATTTCCATAGAAAAAAAAAAACTTTTGCAGCTGCAAATTTAGAGGTAAAGGTCGAAATGCTTTCAATCAACCTTCATATTTAATAAAATTATTGGATCAACATTTTTTTATTTAGTGTGTGTGTGTGTGTGTGCTTGTATGTGCACCAAGGCCGGATAAATGTCTGGAAAGGGAGCAACAAACGCAACGTGCAGTTTATTGCCCTGGTATAACGGAGGAGGGACGAGGCTAGGAGGTAACCAACAGAATCCAGAATTTTCAAGCAAACTTTGCTCTTTATTTATGTATTGCATCCCCAAAGAGGATTGAATGGCCACCGACTAACAAAATAGGGGAATGCCAGGAGTTGGATAGTAACATCGTAGAGATATTGCACGTAACTGCAAAAGGGGATTTGGACACTCGACTTTTAATTCAGAGTGTGTGAGTTTGTGCGTATGTGCCTGTATTTATGCATTTGTATATATGTGCTAGAACCGGCCCTCGCAAACTCAGCGTATGAGTAGCAGAGGGATCTGTGCGATAAAGTGATGAGCTGATGGTAGGTGTGGCGCACCGCCTCAGACGCCCAAACAATCTCCTTAGTCTAGCGCTAGTGAAAAGGAGATAGACTCCCTGGCTGTCACCGACTTTAGGCCACCACGACGACTATACTCACTTAGAGTGTGTGTGCGTGCGCATGTGTTTTATCAACTCTCTGTATAAGAATAACCAGATGAGAATTTTAGCAAAGAATAAAAATAAAATAAATGAATAAATAATTGATTGATTGAATGAATGAATGAATGAGCGATTTTAAGGGCATGCCAACATGCCTAGAGTCATTTTAAGCCGAGAGGTTAACTGTCCGTAAAGGTGAGAATAAGCATGTACAGATATACGTATATATGTAGCCACTCCAACAGACACATTTAAATTATTGATTTTTCAACATTGTCCCACTGCGGTTCATACACATCACCCATCAGGTTTGAAGTACACTGATAACATTGGTAAAAAAAGTTATCACCGCAGACATGATATCATATTAAGGACTCTAAAATCACCAATCCCACACACAATATTATATATATATAATATATATATATATATATATATATATATATATATATATATATATATATATACCAACAGGGTGTTCGGAATAAATTTGACGTATCTATAGTTATTTTTCTCCGTAGGGGGTATTGTCGCACACTACAACACCATTTAAAGGGTTGGACCGTTCTTCATTCTTATACGTGATGACAGATAGAATGGATGGCTGGAACCCACTTGGATCATGATGATTTGCACCGGGCATCAAAATAAGGAGATTATGGTTGCTGTCCAATGCTCTCTGTACACTGGAAAAACCACCAAGTATGAATTGGAGAATTGCAATGAAGACCACGAGGCTGTTATTAAATAACCTGATCTTCCATCTGATGAGACTAGATTTTGGGGAGCTATATTAAATCAACTTAGATTTATAAAGGCCCCAATTTTGGTCGAAATAAATTCATTATGGAATTACGGTGTTGAGTTTTTCCTTCCTAATATAAATATTGCTCTGTATATAATCTAAAAAGTTTATTATACATTGAGCTCTCTTTAGTGATTTAAAGATTCACAGTGTATCTTAGAAATCACATATAGAATCATCCATCACTACCAGTTTTGAATACCTCTATATATATATATATATATATATATATATATATATATTATATATATATATATATAATCTTATTATATGGAGATTGTTGTGTTTTTCTGTCTGTAACCGAAACTATATTACTACTCAAGTCACAATTCCCTTCGATATTTACATCACATTCTCCATGATTTTATTTATATTTAAACCTCAATTATTAATAAAATTGCTTCACCTTTTTATTAGTGTTGTCCATATCTACATACAAATAACATGCATTTGTATTCATATATACAAAAAATAGCGGTTTACAGTGTGAATGGGAAGGCTAATTTGCATATTGATATTAAAAAATTGATTTTATTAAATATGTGCTTAGTATTATTGATTTCTAATTGTTTGGTTTTATTTTCATGAATATTAGCAAAAATCTCTTCAATGAATCTTAAATGAAATTCATTAACAAGAAAATATAACTGTCATTTTATTCTTTATTTCCTAATTTAACTAGAGAGTTAAATAAGTAAAATTCAGCATTGAAAGAGGAGTGATGAAAGAGTAAGTTTCATTTCTATTTTTCTATTATACCCCACTCTGTTACATATATTTTTTATCTGCCTTCTTATTAGACTTTCTAATTTAATACGATATTTCATTACATTAAAACTTAAATACTTGCACCGGAGGGTGCATATATTTGCTAGTATATATGGAGAGAGAGAGAGAGAGAGAGAGAGAGAGAGAGAGAGAGAGAGAGAGAGAGACACAAAAATGTTGAAAACATGAGGATATCCAAGTTTGGGGAAAATAGTTCACAGAGCGTTCGTATTAACAGTGCAGATGGATTTTGTTAAATACACCAATATATGGTAAGGATTTCAGTTGGAGTTGACAATCACACAATATCATGTCTATTGTACCCTCACCTGATCTAAAGCAACGTTGACTTTCCGAGATAATAGAGGGGTGTATCCATTTTGTTTCCGATTAATTAAAAGTTTTGTAAAGACATTACCAACCGCTTCAAGCTGGCTAATACCTATTTAATCTCCACACACGGGTTTCGATTTATTTCCTTGCAACAATAATATCAAAATTTCATCAACCCAATCCTGGGGGGGAAAGATCATCCAACTAAACGTCTTATATCGGATGATGGATCTCTGCAGCAAGACTGTCACTCCCAGGGCGAAAATATCAATGAGAATACTATCAATATATATATATATATATATTATATATATATAGCGAACATATTCTAACATTTATTCTAAATCACAAATTTTCCCAGCTTGTTAGAAATATATATGAATTAAACAGCCACCGTTATTTAGCGTCACCTTAACAACAAATACAAAACAATTGTTTAGTCAAATAATATACAATCTTGATAATGGTTGGGAAAAGAATCGAACGGACTTGGTTTACCAATTAACTCTTTCAAGATGAACACATCAAAAAATTGTTAGAAAACTTTAAAGAAACAGACCCAAACAAACCTTGAAAACAATAAGGATTTTATTTTGTTTAACCAATTATGTTTGGAGATATATATATATATATATATATATATATATATATATATATATATAGGGAGAGAGGGAGAGATTAGAGAGGGAGGGAGAAAGAAAGATAGAGAGGAGAAAGAAGATAGAGAGAGAGAAAGAAAGAAAGATAGAGAGAGAAGAAAGATAGAGAGAGAGAAAGATAGAGAGAAAGAAAGATAGAGAGAAAGAGAGAAAGAAAGATAGAGAGAAAGAGAAGAAAGAAGAGAGAGAGAAAGAGAGAGAAGAAAGAAGAGAGAAAGAGAGAGAAGAAAGATAGAGAGAAAGAGAGAGAAAGAGAGAAGAGAGAAAGAGAGAAAGAGGATAGAGAGATAGAGAGATAGAGAGAAAAGAGAACGAGAGAAAGAGAGATAGAGAGAGATAGAGAGAAAGACAGATAGAGAGAAAGACAGATAGAGAGAAGGAGAGAGAGAGAGAAAGACAGATAGAGAGAGAGAGAAGGAGAAGGAGAGAGAAGGAGAAGGAGAGAGAGAGAGAGGAGAGAGAGAGAGAGAGAGAGAGAGAAAGAGAGAGCACATTTTTATTTAAACATGTTTTGATTGAAAACCATGTAGCATTTCTTTTAGATCATTTTTTCTCTAGCTTTCGCGTGAGTTTCTTTATGTCGGAGTCGAGTTAAATTATTCTCCCTAGCGCTTTCAATCATATCCATTAAAAGGCTTCGGAAATTGTTTCACTCCATTCGAGTTTTTCCTAACCACTATAGCCGGTGATTCACTGGAGGCTGAGTGACAGCAAGTCTCCTTCGATATCAAAGACTCTTTTGGTGTACTTTAGCCGATCTTAACAATGCTGTAGTTTGGATGGTCTTGATTCTTCCTATGATTATTATCATTATTAACATATTAAGAAAAAGTGCCGGATATCATTTATAGAACATGTACATCTAGGTTAGGGTAGCATGGACATGAAGTCAACTGTACTTAGTAACTGACGCGAGAAACTCATTTGCCAAGCGCAGTTGACTTCATGTCCTCGCTACCCTTATATATATATATATATATATATATATATATATATATATATTGTAAAACAAGGTTTGTTTAGAATGGCTTTTTGCGATAATTTTTGGAGAATAAGTGCTTAATTGGAGTCGTACCTAATTTAGAAATTAATTAATAATGAATTAGGCGGGAATACCTATTAAATGTATGGCTAAACAAAATCGAGAAAAATCAATCTCTGTATGTACATTTCGGCCTATTAGGCTCATCAACAGAGCTATAGATCGGAAGACCGCCTGTGCGTGATTTGAAACCGGACTGCCAAGCTGACAGGCCGATCCCATAACCTCAACACTAAACGAACTTTCTTAGATTTTTATGATTTGTTTAGAGTAGGTTAACATCCACTTCTAGTGACTTTTATTACACGACGATATGATAAGTTATATATATATATTATATATATCACACACACACACACACACACAGCAAATCGCATAATCTTTACAATCATTGGCGTCCCTCACAATCTACCACCAGAACTCTTCTTCTCATGAGCACTCGAGCAGATCCACAAAGTTTGATGCAAATCTAACTAAGGAAGAACGTCCTCTACACTGGAACGATTGCGAAGGACATATATATATATATTAATATAATATATATATATTAACCATGTTGTTAGAAGATTAACTACGAAAACGAATGAAAAAAATCCCCAAAACGCAATAACTTATCTTATTTAACAGTTTTGAATACCTAAATACGGCATCGTTGTGAATAAAATGTAAGCAAAATTCAATTCTCCATGAGATTATCTTCAATGATAATTTCATACGCCTTCTTTTAATGATTCAAATTAACAAAATTATGGAAAGGGGTGGCATGTGACAAAACAATAAAAACAATTGTTTTCAGAGTTTTGAGGAAAAGTCTCTTAAATAAATTCACCTTTTATAGTTTTAGATTACTCAATCTGTGCTACTCATACGCTGAGTTGGTGGGGACGGTATTGAAACTGGAACCTCACTATTTCTAAGCGGGTGCTCTACAAAGTGAGGTAAACTGGCCCCAATATTTCAGCATTAAATGATCCAAAAAGAGTTGATATGCCTTAAAACAAACCCATTATCTTTTTTTTTTTTGCTTTTAAATACGACAAACTGTATTGAAATCCAGTAATTCGCCCATTTGTGAGGATTTTTTTAAAAAGGTGCTTTAGCAGGTGCGTGTTTTGTACAAATGTTTTGTAGCGGCCCTCATTTATTAAGGGTTGTTAGGAAGTGCTAATAAGGATAATGGTCAAATACTTAACTATTTCTTTTTTACTTCTAGAGGGTGGAATCAGGTTGTTGGATCTGATGATCTCCCAAGAGCAATGAATCATAGGGACGGTTGGCGAGAGATCGTCATAGATACCCAGACTACTAGCGCGACATGACGATGATGATAATGTCAGGTCATTTCGGGATCAGAGTGAACTTGATGTTAATGATAACACAAAAGTGAGACTCCAGATTCTCTAGCACTGGAGACTCACCACTAAATCCAGTATAGTATCTTATTAATAATGGAGATTCACTTTCGGTTTTTGTCTGTAACAAAAACTACGTCACTGCTTACGTCACATTACCCAAAATCGTCATAACATAGAATAAATACACTCAAAATTTGAACATGCAAATTTAGACAGTCCTCATTGTTTTCTAAAACAAGTTTTAATGAATACATGATTGGTATTATCTATCTATATATAGTTTGTTTTATTTTAATACATATTTAAAGTTTACATTTCAAATTATTTTTTTTTAATCCTTTAATGAATTTGATGATTTTACTTACTTAGGGTACAAACTCACTGACATTGAATTTTTTTACTCCCAACCCTCAGGCAATATGTTTCAAAAATCTATTTTTACATCACCCGGAGGGTGTTTTTTATTTTGTACTAGTTATATTAAAGACACCCATTTATTTTAGTAGTCAATGCCATCGGCATATTCTAAGCTCACAAACAGGAAAGTTAACAAAATTGACTTTTTTAAAGAGACTCCCAAAACGTATCATTTCTTCATTTGCATACCCCGAACAGAACAAGTATTTTCTTTTCAGAATAACCTATTTTGTGATGAAGCACGAGAAAGAATGCAAATATTGATTCAATATGGTTCAAAGTAAAAAGGTTCTTTACCTCAAGAGCAGATATCTAATTAACTTTATCCTAACTTATTTCATGGTTTCCACCCAGCGAAATTTGTCTTTTGAGAACCGTCCAAATTCCTTGGGGTAGCGGAATCAAAGAACTGTGCAACAGGTAAAATTACGGAAGACCTCAGCAAATGTCATTTGATGATGCAACATCAACGAAGAATCGAATGTACTGATTAAGTTTCTGAAGGCAAAAGCATAATTGAAACACAAAGACAAAACGAATCCTTCCCTACTTTTTCGGATTGCAATTTCTTAGCCTATTTATACAAATACCAGCAGAAAATATAAGAATAGATAAAACATAGAGAGAGAGGGGGGGTGAGCACAGGGAAGCGATAACGCTAATATGTTACAATCGAAAATAATGAATAGATGAAAAGAAAGAAAGAAAAACAAGGGAGAGAGTGTTACAGCAGGATTATTATACTTTTTACATATTGAAGTATTTTACAATAGACCTTAAGTAAATATAAAAACGTTTTAATAATTAAATTATCAAGTTGGCGAAAACTATTTGGTTAGAATCCAAAAGAAAAAACAGAACTTTCGACTCAACCTGGTATTATGATTAAAATAACTAACAATTAGTAACCTGGGATCGGATGCAAATATGAAAATTGAGATGTCGTTCCATGTTATTCTATAAATCAGTTAAAAACAAACATTTTTTTTTCAAAATGTTTATTATGTTTGCTGTTTCGGTTTGATACATTTGTTATTAGAGAAAGAAAAAAGCGAGAGTGTTAAATCAGAATTATTATATTTTTTAGATATTGAACTATTAACAATAGCTCTTAAGTAAACATATAAAACGTTGTGATAATTAGATTATCATACTGTGTTATATCCACATGTCTGCTAGTAAAGAATAAAATACATAATGCATTAAAATGATATTGATACAAGGAATAAACTAACCAGGCTTGAACTACGAAAAATAATCCCTTCTTTATTGAATGTAAAACAGTATCCACAGGTCTTGCTAGTATATACCTAATTGTGGCAATTCCTTTCTCCTTCCGTTATCACAAGACATAAGATGAATATGGAAACATGTGAATCTCAGAGTTTTAGTTTTTGAACCGGTTTCACACGCCTAAAATGTAATCCGATAAAATGATACATATTAGAAATTATTCTTATAAACTCAAAATGCGTAAAATGATAAAACTTAGAAAATGAACCAAATTAGAGTTCATAATCGAAAAAATTATTTTGTCAAGTCCTCATTTTCCAAGAACATTATTATTTTTTTTTTTAATCAACTTTATTGATATTATGAAGATAACGAAATACTAATTAGAATTCTTCTCTCCGTTCTATATAGAAATATTTATATAATCTTGGACCGCAATTATAACAGGCTTCACGGGGACACGCACACTCACATATATATGAGAGGGAGGGGAATTATATTGATAATTGAATAAAATTAGCATGACCAGATCCGCAAACACCGCCTGTGACATCCAAAGCACTGGATAGCTGTTTCAACCTTATTAGGTCTGATCAGCAATGCATAGCGCGAACACCGGCACTAGAGTTCGGACCAATGACCACTGTAAAGAAAAGAGACTCTACAACTGGGCTACCATCCCACGCCACAAAGTCAATCTTAGTCTATTTGAATTTTCAATTTTCTATATTTTTCATATTTATTTGTCCCATGCTATGGTTTTTTTTCTTTCATATATATTTTTTCGTATATATTCATAATTGTTTTTTTCTTATATATTCCTGACCAACTAATATATATATATAATTTGGGTTAATTTTAATTTTTGTATAATTCCCTCTTTGTGTGGTATCGTTGTTACTTGTGCAGTCATACGAATAGTATTTGACACGATGCTTCTTGGTATTCGTCATAGTTGTAAATGTTCGGCTGCTATATTCTGATATCAGCATTTCTCTTGGACACACACACACACATATATATATATATATATATATATATATATATATATATATCTCAATGAACCATAATTGGATAAACAGCATTATGAAGGGCGATGCATACTATTGAAAACAAAACAACATTGCTACGTAATAAAACGAATCCAACATATATTTCTAACAAAAGAAACCCCAAAAAGAAGTACTGCAATACATCCCGGGCTAAATAAATGAAATAAGTAATTCTGTAGAAGGGAGACAATCATAATTAGCATTGAAGTCAGTAAATGAAGTTAGTGATTAGAGAAGCACCTCTAGATCAATTATAAAAGCTGTAAGTTAGTGTTATTTTTACTACAGAATAACAAAATCTTCTAGTAAACCCTCCTAAAATAATTTATATAAATACTCAAATATCATTAATAACCAATACGAAATCAACAGTGGATGAACTCAAGGAAGTCCAAAAATGGCGAGGCTCCATTTATGGAGAGATCGCGTGTGGAGTATCCATTCAATGTAATTATTTACACGTTCACTCTGACCCGGAATGGTAGTAGCTATTAAGGTCCCATGTATTGTTAAAATAGATATGTTTGCTAATTAATTGTATTAGATTGGTATACTTGATATATTATAACCGCATTAAAACAATCTTAAGAAACTCTACAAAAATATAAATATAAAAGAAATATAAGTAAATATAGATATACGCAATTCCTTAACCTTTAAAAATAAAATAATCCCAGTCCTTTATTCAATCAATCAATCTAGTGTTAGTATTATCTGCGTTATTCGGACTATTGTCCTCATCTTTATTGTTATTTGTACAACTTTTCGACCGATATACCCTTCGGCCTTCTTCAGGTATTTCTTGCCGGAGTCGGGAACCTTGTCGGACTCGGGAACCTTTTTTTCGAATTCGGGAACCTTCTTTTTTTTTTTTCGAACTCGGGGACTTTATTCTCGTAATCGGGAGCCATCACGGAACTTTGAACTTAACCCTTTATTCAGTCCACGGGGGTATCCTGTTCTTATTCCGCTAACAATAAAGATGAGGACAATAGTCCGAATAACGCAGATAATACTAATCATCAAGCCTCATCTCAAACATTCAGAGAAATACAATCTAGTGTTGTTGTTGTTTCTAGTTGTCCTCCAAATTAAACTACGTGATATAATTGGAACATATAATACTCTTGTTCACTAATTTTTGGATCGTTATCATCTTGCAACACCCTCTGGTTAAAACTGAGACAGTCCAAATCGTCCAAGATGTCATACAAAAGTGTAAATCTTGATTTTCTGATGTCACTTTTTTTTCTTTTAATTGTTGTCACCTAAGCTAAATAATGGACCATTCGTTTTTATTATAAAGAAAGAAAGGAGGAAAATGACATGCTACACAAACAATATAAGAAAGAAAGAAATAGAGTAACGGAAAGATAGATATAAGTGTAAGCGCGCGGAAGCGATAATACTAATATGTTTAAATCAAGCATATTGAAAAGGAAAAGATAAGAAAGAAATAAAAAGAAGAAAAAACAAGTGAGAGAGAGAGAGAGTTAAATCAAGATTATTATAAATTTTAGATTTTTGCAATTGCTCTTAAGTAAACATATCGAACGCTGTAAAATAATTGAATTATCATTCCTTTGTTATATCCACAGGTCCTGCTATTATAAATATGAATGTACAATGTACGCAATTCCCTAACCCTTACGTATAAAATGAACCCAGTCATTTAAAATCAATGAATTAATCTAACCTTGTACAAGTTGTCCTACGAACTGCACTAGAGGACATATTGGAACATACATTCTTGAAAATGTGCTGTAAGATTACACTGGTAAATGTAGACACCTATTATGTGTCATCTTTCAAGGATATACAATAGGTGTGGATAAACCATATATGTTGTTGACGCTTACATGTAAATGTGTAATCCGCTATAATTTTATTATACACTTAAATTGAATTTCAGTAAGTGAGATATTTCAGTTATCGTAAAGAGAAAGGTATAGACGTTATTACAATTATTGGAACTGATATCATTACAGAATTACGCGTTAAAAATCTATTTAATTTTAATGTTTCAACACAAATTGAATTAATTAACATTCACACAAGAGTTGTTTTAAGGTTTACTTTAAGTTAATGCTGATATTTTTTAGATTATCTATTTAAACTAGTGTCCTCATCTAGGTCTTGGTGTTATATAATTTATGAGCAGTCATATATTGTGGACGTGCTTGTAGTTAGAATTTGAGTGGGGGCCTTTAGATTAAAAATAACGGGTCCCCATGGAAAATTACAGTGACGGTTAATAACCTTTTGACTCCTTCAAAACGAACCATTACAGACGCGTGAGAATAAGAAAGTTTAGTTAGCAGAAGCGGCACAGCTTTGAAGGAGTCGAAACGTGTTGTCAACTCCTCTCCGCGGCGGAATCAGGGCTACGAAATAAAACTTGATCAAGAAACACCAAGTCTTGTGATTAAATGTTAAAACAATGACCAGTCAAGCCCAGCCATGTAAGAATAATTGATAAAGAAGACTAACCCTTATCAGCAGATGCCCATCAGATGAAAGAATATGGTGGCTGACGATTTAGATGACCTAGACGGAGAAGCAGTAAGTAACAAGGCAGAAAAAGCGGTGTAAAAAGTAAGAAATTGTTGCGGTTTTCGGTATATAGTTATTTACTAAGCTGGGAATTAGATGTGGCACAAGGCCAGAAGTATTGGGCACTCAGTGAGAATCGAACTCACTAACAATAGTCTGCTAATCTAGCTTGCTAACCATTACACCACGTGAGGTGCCCTCAGTTTTCGGTATATAGTTATTTACTAAGCTTAGCTTAGTTGTGGCACAAGGCCAGAAGTGTGGGGCGCCCAATGAGAATCGAACTCACTAACAATGGTCTGTGAGTCTAGCTTGCTAACCATTACACCACGTGAGGTGCCCTCGGTTTTCGGTATATAAGGTGTGTGCTAGTTCTATACTTAAAGACTGGTCAAGGTCGTGTGATTGACTCTTCTAACCAATCACTGCAGTACTACTGGCCTGATAAGATACTTAACCCCCCCCCATATTGGTCATAATTCAAATTGCACCGTTGCAGGATGCTCATGGGTTTACTGGGATCTTTACCAATACTCACGAAGGACTTATATGATTACCAGTAACTGAGGACACTTTAATAACCAAAGGGTTCACATTGTCGATGGACTCTTTATCAAGGATTCCACCAGATAAGCGCTTTTGCTATAAGGCTAAGGAATGGCACTTAAAAACTTAACAGAACTATTATCTCTAATCTATCTCTCTATTATACACCAGAGATGACTGTCCACGTTTATGTACTCGATGAGGAACAAGGATATAACATTAGTGACATCCATGTGTTAAGTTTTTTTGTATCTTTCTAGGGTGAATGTAGCTATTCTTCATAACTATTTATCGTAGGTTATCTTTCACTCGGAGTGGTAGTACCTGTTATGGGTCAAATAGATCAGTTTGAAAATCACCATATTAGAGTGGAATACTTTATCATAGAGCTGTATACAAACTATTTGTATTAGAAATAATTACTTAATACCATATAACAGTAAAAAAAAAAACTAGTGTCCTCATGTTAGATTTTCTGTTTTTTTCAATCGACAACGTAACCTTCATCACTATTCCTCCTAAGTTACCTTGCTCTAGAATGATATCTATGTTTTCGAATAGATATGTTTGAAAATCCTTCATATTAGATAGGAAGACTTCATATATATTTTTATGGAAATTATTTGTACTAGCAAATATATGCACCCTCCGGGTGCAAGTATTTAAGTTTAAATGTAATAAAATATTAGATAAAATCAGAAAGGCTAATGAAACTAATTAAGAATTCAAATAAAAAGATTTGAAACGGAGGGGGTATAATCGGAAAATAGAACAACTGAAACTTACTCTTTCATCACTTCCGTTTTTCAATATCTAAATTTTCCTAATTTAACTATTTAGTTAAAATAGGAAGGAAGTAAAGAATAAAATGACAGTTATTTCTTCTTGTTAATGAATTTCTTTTAGGATTTATTGAAGAGATTTTTACTCATATTCATTAAGATAAAACCAAACAATTAGAAATCAATAATACCAAGCATATTTTTATTAAAATCAGTTTTTTTAATATCAATATGCAAATTAGCTTTACGTTTACACTGAAAACTTGTATTTTGTTGTATATATAAATACAATTGCATGTTATTAGTATTTAGGTAAGGCCAACAGTATTAATAATGTCAAACAGTTTCATTATTAATTGCGGTTTAAATAGAAATAGAATCATGGAGAATGTGATGTAAATAACTAAGGGAATTGTGACTTGAGTAGTAATATAGTTTCGGTAACAGACAGAAAAACACACAATCTCCATTATAATAAGATTATGTACAACTAGAAGGTTCAGTGGATAAACCATAGTATGATAATTTAATTATTATAAAGTTTGATATTTTTTCTTCAAAATTGACAAAGAGTTCAATATGTAAAAAATATAATAATCTTCATTTAACTCACTTCATTTTTTCTATTTCTTTCCTTCTTTTTATTATGTTCGATTGAATCATATTTGCGTCATCGTTTACCGTGTTCTCACTCTCTACTTTTTCCATACACCATTTTGTTCTTTTTCTTATTATATGTTTCTGTCTAGCATGTCCTTTTTCTTTCCTTTATTTAAAAAAAATAATAAAACGGCATGATCCATTATTTCGTTGAAGTGACGACGCTCATGAGAAATAAGAATTCGGTGGATAAGAAACACCAGATAATTAGGATTTATATTTTTACATTTCATCTTTGACGTATTGGACGGTCTCATTTTTAATCAGAGGGTGTTGCAACACACTCTGGTTAAAAATGGCCGTACAAATTAGGAACACGAGTATTAATATATAGATTATTAAATAAGAATAGTCAATTTGAAAACATAATTGATTATAACTTATGTGTCCGCTGTGTTCAGTAACTGTTTGGTTTTAATCTTTAATGATCTATCACCCTCGTCCACGCATGCGTGAAAACGGAGCTTAGACAGCCAGAGTGCGCACGCATATGGCTAATCTCATTCTTTTTAGCGTCACTCGTAGAAGTGAATAGTCGCGTGTGTATAGGCTTTGAACTGCGAAGGACTGACCACGTTAGATCTCCAGTTCGGAAATAAAACAGAAGTGGAAACCAACGGGGAGTTCAGAGTACATTAGGTTGTCAATGAAGGCATTAAACAACCCCTCGAGGAATTTCAAACTAAACCCCTTATTTAATCAATACACATTTAACTGGTACTTTTCTCTATACCTTATCGCGCGTAGAATTAGTGTTGCGTGGGAGTCGTAGGAAATAGACTCGTCGATCCGAGTTCAAATCCTCGACAAGGCTATTTGCATTTCACATAACGCTAATGTCCATGGAAAGGCATGCATTCAGCTCCCCTCCCTCCAGCTATGGATAAATAGTAGGGCAGACTGGGATCTTTAACTCTTAAGTCCGGAAGTCACATTCCTTTTCTTAATCCACCCCATATTAGAAGTTTTTGATTTAAGGAAATAACAGGTAACTTTAAATAAAAAGGCCATTTTTACCATTTTTGATAAATACTCCGAAGAATGGGTTCTGACATAGAAAATCCTCAACAGGATGTTAAGAGTTAACCATGGCTAGGGATCCAGTCTAGGAGAAGGAAAACTCTGAATTCAAAACTGTTAAACTCCGCTTTAGAAATTGACCTTGTGTTGCATCCTACTCGTGCGGAGGGGTTAGTGTATTATAATATCTTATTATAATGGAGATTGTGTGTTTTTCTGTCTGTAACCGAAACTATATTACTATTCAAGTCACAATTCCCTTTGTTATTTACATCACATTCTCCATGATTTTATTTTTATTTAATCCTCAATTATCAATAAAATTGTTTTACATTACTTACACTGTTGACCATATCTACATACGAATAACATGCAATTGTATTTATATATACAACAAAATAGAGGTTTACAGTATGAATGGGAAGACTAATTTGCATATTGATCTTAAAAAATTGATTTTAATAAATATATGCTAAGTATTATTGATTTCTAATTGTTTGGTTTTATCTTATTGAATATGAGCAAAAATCTCTTCAATAAATCTTAAGAAATCCCTTAACAAGAAGAAATAACTGTAATATCATTCTTTACTTCCTATTTTAACTAAACAGTTTAATTAGGAAAATTTACCAATGAAAGACGGGAGTAACGGAAAATGATGGAAAAGTTAGTTTCAAAGTTGTTCTATTTTTCAATCATACCCCCTCTGTTCAAAATCTTTTTATCTACATTCTTATTCAGTTTCATTAGCCTTTCTAATTTAATATGATATTTTATTATAAAATTTAACTAAAATACTTGCACTATGATGCTTGCCTATGATGCTTAAGGACGGGATCCTGGTAGCCAAGTATCCATAACATGCAACACTCCACTTTGGTCCTTACTAGGTGGTCGGTCGGAGAGGCCCTACTACGACCAATCGGCTGGTCACGTCAAAACCTAGCACCTACATGATTGTCCCAACCCTATTGCTCTTATTGTTGCAAGTCAACCCATTTTATTATAAATATGCTAGAAGGCGGAGGCTGAGGGTCTCAATGTCCTTGGAGAGACTTTAAACTGCATATGATGGTGAAGTTCCAATTATGTAGGTCTGTGGAATTTAGATTATCCCTTCATTATCATTACTCCCAGGTTCACTCTTACCCGCAGGGATAATATTTGTTAGGGTCCCATCTCTGTCAAATAAAAATTAAGTTCGAAGAAAATGTGTTTAAAAATATTGAATACCCATCAAGAATGGATGTAGTGTAATTATTATGGTCAACGGGGAATTTGGGGATTGAAAAGAAAACGGTAATCGGATTTCTGGAGAAAGAGAAGAAAAAGAAATTAGAACAAAGGTTAAAGTTTGGAAGGGTAAACACTCAACGAGGGGCCAATAATTTACCGACGAATGACCTCGGAACTAGAGTTAAAAATAAAAACAGAAGTTCTGGGTTTTGAACGGAAGCTGATGTGACCTTTACCCACCCCGGGACCAAAAGCGGAATGAGAGAAAAATCGGTCTTTTTCTTATATACATTTCTTATTAGAAATGTATATAAGTTTAATTAAGGAATTACATCGATTTAGTTAAGTGCAGGGTAGTGTTCTGATGAAATCATTTGGATTGAAACCGAGGTAGACCCTTTCTTTTATCCTCTACTAATATATATGTATAAGGCGTATAAAAAATTATCCAATTTTGTACTTTTTGACATACCTTGTAATCTGAAAATAAAATAACGTTCCATTCATTCTTCATTTCTATCTTGGTAAATATAGTTTTAAACTTGGTACATTTTCCACACACCTTATATTTTGAAAGAAATTAATGAATGGAACGTTATTTTTTTCAGAATACAAGGTGTGTCAAAAAGTACAAAAAATCTTGATACTTTTTTGACACTTGTATGCATAAGGAGGAACTTAAAACAAAGAAATTCATTTCGAACTACGGCGTCTTCATAACTTCATTTACAAGATAAATAAATAGAAAAAATTGACTCTAGACAACACAAGACAAGTAAAATATTCTTAAAAATTCTCTTTAATTATTGTTTTCTTCGTCAGTTTCTTCATTCTTCTTCGTATTCCTGATTTGCGAAAATGTATAACATAACACAATCAGTCTTAGGTCAGAGTTATGCAGAGTAACTGCTCATTAACCTCAAGGATTTAACGTCTCCATACAAGATTTCCCACTAGTCCTGAAAAAGGTTGCAAATGTGGTTTGAAAATTACATAGGCGAAAAACTGTCCAACATTATGTGGAAAAATATAAAAAACACTAAGTATTGCAAAGGATGAATATATATTCATGATGGTAATGTCGAAACTTAAAACACCATTAAAACAGTGTCGACATTACCAAACACCAACACACGGGAGGCTTGTGCAGAAGACCGTTCGACCTGGCGACTCCTCGTCAAACAAGGAACAAAAAGAGTGAAAAAGACAGGAAAGAAGCCGCCACGGAAAAGAAAGCCAAAAGGAGGGAGAGACAACAGCATCTCCAGCAAGCATCACTGTTTGTTTTCAGTCACTGCAGCAGATATTGCCATTAAAAAGATGGTCTGTTCAGCTACTCACGCAGTTGCAGATTTTTTAAAAATGGACACTACTCCATCGTCTTTAGTAGATCGAAGGATGCCAACACACAATGACGACACTATATCGATATTGCAACTTCTTCAGGACCCGTGGTGATATCTTCTGTGGAGACGTTAAGATTCTTCTTGAGGGAAGTTAATGTCTCCACACAAGATTTCAGGACATGTCCTGATGAAGGTTGCAAAAACCGAAATGTTACAGCGTCGACATTACCATCACGAATATATATTTCATCCTTTGGAATACTTCGTATTTTCTATATTTTTTTCCACAGGAGCCGGGTTAGCTCAGTCGGTAGAGCGTTCGGCTAGAAACCACAAGGTTCCTAGTTCGATACCGGTCCTCGCCAACTCAGCGTATGAGTAACACAGGGATCTGTGCGGTAAAATAAGGAGCTGATGGTAGGCGTGGCGCTCCACCTCAGATGCTAAAACAATCTCCTTGGTCTAGCACTATTGAAAAGGGGTTACACTCCCTCGCTGACTGGCTGATACCGACTTTAGACCGCCACGACGATTTACTTTTACTTACTTAGATATGGAGTTAGAATACTCTGACGTGTTTTATTCGTTTATTTATATATGATCTCGGGCCTTTCTTTTGTAATATATCTATATTTCTTTGGTAGCGAAGAGAAATGTTACTCAAGTATCAGTAGGGCATCTTTATGATCTTTTCATCGTTAACGGGGTGAGAGTTGCCTCCGGATGAACACCTGCGTCGACTCAGCTCGGTTACTTATCGATGCCGGCCGTAACACCGGGTCATAACGGCGTGAAACTATCCAACCCACAGATAGTAAGGAAAAGAACTTACTTATATCAAGGTTAGATATACAAGAAATTAATCATTTACCTGGGATAAGTCACTAGGCTTTCTCAACATCCTGGGACTCCTTAGTTCTTTCTCAAACCCAACACCATATCTGGAATAATTCGATTATTTGCAGTTGGATCAAAATTGGAAAATTTTGGCATTTCGGTCGAACTGGAATTAAATTGGTATACACCAAGCCTTTAACCCGGCTAACCTGATGTAAATAATTATTCTAAAAAAAATCGTTAAATCTTGTTATAAAGGTGATTCGGAGTCGGTATGTCTGTAACCGAAACTACGTCACTGAATGGGTCACAATACCCTCAGGAATTATGTAAGTTTATCAATGAGTATTTAATCTATAAGCAACATCATCAATATATAGAATAAATCTCATAAACGATGTCTCTATGAAAATCTGAGTTAGATATGCCTCAAAACAGCACATGTTATTAATGCCTTTAAAATCCTGTAATGTGAGTTATGTATCATTAAGAACTAAAGGTTTACATAATATATGGTCTGCTTAATTTGAAAACCGGTTTTATTAATATTTACTTGATTATTGATCTCTAATATTATTGTTTTATTCTTCAATGTATTAAAATCAATCATATAGAGGATTTTATATAAAAAAAAACAAATAAAATATAATTAAAATGAGTGAAATATTTTTAATGTATTCTTATCTAATTTCGTTAGTCTTTCTACTTCAATATTTTTCATTACATTAAGACTTAAATATTTACGTCCGGAGGGCGCATATTTTTGCTAGTTCTATATAATGTCATTTTCACCTCCATTGTTTAAAGGTTATGTCTTAAAACAAACATTCAAATATTTCGTTATTTCCACGGACGTTTAAATGATGTCAACGCACCTTTTACTCGGAGTTCAATTATTGTTCTACAATTTCCCGAAAATTCTACAAAACGTAATTTTCTCATTTATTCTTTCATTGTTTCAAGATTTTGTCTTGAATTAAAAAATCTAATATTTCGCTATTCCCTCATACAATTACACATTGTTAACGAACCTTTTAACCTGAGGTCAATACTTGGTCCCGGAAATTCTACATAAAGTAATTTTCTCATTTATTCTTTCAGGATTTTCTATTAAATTAATAATTGCAAAGTTTCGGCATATTTCCAATCCAATTCTGTGCCTGATTTTTATGACCTTTTAGGTCAACCATTTTGGAACAGTTGTTGGCCGAAAATATTTCTGACCAAGGTATTATTTTTTTCATAGTCATAACAATATTTCTATTTCTTCACGATTTTTCATGGAATTAAGATGTATATTTATGTGAACACAGGGAATGTGATTCATTATCTGGCCATAGTCCAACAAAAACTGTGTCTATATTAATTACCTAAGGCCTACTCTTTATTTTGGAGATGTTTGCTCTGACTGTAATTTTCTCCACCTCTTCTCTGAATTACTATTATTATATATATATATATATATATATATATATATATATATACCGACCCCTCCACATGAGCAGGATGAGACACAAGGTCAATTTGTTTTAGCAATTTAACAGGTTTGAATTT
Source organism: Doryteuthis pealeii (assembly GCA_023376005.1). NCBI lineage: Eukaryota > Metazoa > Mollusca > Cephalopoda > Myopsida > Loliginidae > Doryteuthis > Doryteuthis pealeii. Next base: position 142,569,293 of record CM042137.1, on the reverse strand, counting down.
AGAAACTTCTTCCGTCTTGACCGCTTGCCAACCAAAGGTTAAAGAGCTTAGTCTGCTCTAATATTTCCCCGTAACTGGAGGGATGGATGCACGTCTTTCCCACGGGTGTTAGCGCTATGTGAAATGCAAACAGTCTCATCCAGGATTTGACCCCAGGCCGACCAGTCCATTTCCTACGACTCTAACCATTATACTACACACCTACAACTATTATATAGGTTGTTCAGCTGTGCTGGGTGTATATGGATAAGGTTTGGCATAAAAATCTTTGTGAAAGAAGAGTAAACAAATTAAAGCTACATATTTGGGTTTACCAGGTGTCTCCCAATATGGAGTTATTGAACTGTGAAGGAATTAGTGAGTAGGTAACTCTTCCAATCAGTGACTATAATGATTAACCACAAAGATTACTCGATGATTTATCAAACATGTTGGTAACATCTGCAGTAGTGTATGGGGTTCAAAGCCGCACTTGATAATATCTTATGACACCAAATAATCCCCGACTCTTTTTTACACACGTCCTACCGCAGCAATCTGCAGGTAATTCGTGTCATTTTTGTGACAAAGTCTTCATCATGTAGGATATATCATATACGAATGAATGATTTAAAAAAATATCTAATGAAAACGTCAAGTGACAACTTGCGATACACTCGCTATCCTGCAATATACACAGTACACAGAATCGTGACCAGCTTAGTGTAACGATCATCGTCGTAGAAAATGAAATCGGCGCCCCAAGTTCAAATACCGGACAAGCTAGTTTGCATTTAATGAGCGCTAATGACTTTTGGGAGCCATGAATCAACCATATCTCTTCACATTCCAGCTATAGGAAAATAGTGAGGTATAATGGAGTCTATCTTTAGTTAGGCAACCAGTCTACAAGAAATGAACTCGCAATCCCTACAACCCTTATTCCACTTAAAATCCGGCTCCACAGACTGGCGCATTGCATGCGACTTGGAACATCAACTCGTTTTTCCAACTGAAATAAGGTTAACGGCCCAGTGACCTGATATTGTCATTTGGTCTGCTAATCAAAAGAACGTTTTTATCGTTGAATTAACAGTTCCATTTGAGGAAAATCTTGACTGTGCACATAAGTTGGAAAGATATGAAAATCTTAGCGAACAATGCGTCAGAAACGGATGGATAACGGATGTATTTGCTATCGAAAGTCGGGGATTTATTACCAACTCAACCTTGGCATTTTTGTCGAAACTTGGACTTTCCCCACCAGATAAGAGGAAATACTTAAAAAAGATCCAGGATAAATCTCTAACTGCATCAGCGTGATATGGCAATCCTACAATGTGACATCAAACCGAAAAGTCTGGTGTTATCGTGAGATACTGCTGGGGCGCTCTGGGTGAGGGTAATGATGCTTCAGCCCCGAAACCATGCCTGAATCCAGAGTCATCATCTGATGAAGGCTTTGTTGGTTCTAATTCTACTGTGTAAATAGCAGACATTGTATGAAGATTAATTTCAATATCCACTGGGACGTTTAAAGAAAAACAAATTAATCAATTCAAAATTTTGAATAGCACCTCATATAATATAAATGAGCGTATATTTTTGGTAAATCCTTGATGTTTTTTTTAATAACATCATCCTTTGCTGGTTATTTATTACCATATATATTCTTGTAAAAGAACGGTAGTGGTACCATCTATATATTAATGATATCAATACTCAGGTTCCTTAATCTTCAGACCGTTATCAACTTGCAACAACCTCTTGTGAAAACGAGACCATCCATATAGTCCAATATGAAATGCAAAAATGAAAATCCTGATTATCTGGCGTCTATTATCAGCCGAATTCTCATATAATGCTAAACAGAAGAAATAACAAAAAAAGAAAAGAAAAAAAAGAGTACGGGAAAGATAGAGAGGGGGTTAGTGCGCGGAAGCGATTACGCTAACCTGTTTCAATCGAAGATAATGAAAATATAAAAAGAAAAGAAAGAAAAAGCCTGAGAGTAAGCTAAATCAAGATTAAACTTTTTACCTATTAAATTATTTTTCAATTGTTCTTACGTAAACATATTAAATTAAACATTGTAATAATTAAATTATCATCATACTGTGGTATATCCACAGTTCCTGCAAGTTTAACTAATTAAGCTGGAGGAATGAGGTGGTCCTTCCCTTTCTGAAATGTATTAGTCTGAAACGTAATAGCACAACTAGAGTTTGAACTCGCCCTCTAAGATATCGCAGTCAAGTACGCTACCCAATACGCCACAGAGACTCACCATGTAATGTACCATTAATCAGTGTGTTAACATGTGTGTTCTGTTGGAGTAGTATGTTTATAGTCGGTTGCGTATTTTATCGAACCATTTTCAATATGAAACTGCACTTCCTGAACTTAATTATTTCAATGTCTCTTTTGATTAGAGCTTTTCAACTCTATCGTTATATTCATTAATTTAATTGACTTAATTTACTAAAGAGATTTTATATGTCCATTCGCATAGGCACTTCACGAAGAGATGACATAAAAATTAATGAACATCAACACTTTTAAATGATAACAAAAGAATAATACAAACAAAATATACGTATTACTTTTATTTTTAGGTGAAGTACTTCATATTATTCTAACATATATATATATATATATATATTGTAATACAGGTACAAGTGATAACCTACTCGAGTTTCACCATAATGATCTTCAGGGTTAAATCCACTGGATTAATCAAGATATTGATTAATTTCAATCGATTACACGTGCGTGTCTTTCGCAATAAACGGTTCGTTACGGGATAACAGACAGGTCCTGCTATGATATATATATATATATATATATATATATATATATATATATATATATATATATATATATATATATATATATATATATAAGAAGAGATTGATAATGCGCAGGAGAGTAGTTAATGCATATTATGTTGTAATAGAGATTAAACATTTAATCACATAAATGAATGTAGAAAACTAGCACAAAAGTATTACACGAATAGGCATCACTGATTGGGAAAGTAATTCACTTAGAATTGTGCAAAGGATGGAAATTAGACCATACTGACAAATGGCAGATCTACAAAACAGAATATACCATAGAAGAATGAAACGTTTAAACTTATATTTGACCGAGATAGAAACGGATCGCATAATACAGGTTAGAAGACCTAGCCAAGTTTTAATTAACAAGAAAACATCACTTGCCTTCTAGTGGACAATGACAGTGAAGGAAGACGAAAAGTTGTACAAATATCAAGATCATGGTAGAGAGCTTGAAATGATGCGGAACATGAAGATGATGATCATACCAACTGTAATTGGAGCCCTTAAAACATTCCCCTAAAAGTTTGGAAATGAGATTGGGTCAAGTGGAGATCAGAGGAAGAATCGAGATCATCCTAAACGCAGCACTTAAAATCAGTGTCCTGGTGATCTGATGGAAACTTGCTGTCACTCCGGCCCCCAATAAAAAGAAAATCACCAGTTAGAGATAGTGTTGTAAGGGAGGATATTTTCCCCCCTACAAGAAAGTTAGACTCGTCCAACGAAATACATGCATAATACGAACTACAGTCGTGTAGTAGAGTTCGAGTACTGGCTAGTTGCTACAGAGAATTGTGGAAACGATGCACATTGGATTTTATTTTATTATATCTTCTGTTTCAAAGATGCTTGTTATTCTCTTATATACAAGACAAAACAATGTGAAAATTAAGGAACCCATAGAGCCTAAGTATTGGATCGTACATATTATTCAATTCGCAACTAAATATTTAGCTGTCTGCTTGATCCTCAGTAAACCTCACAATGTGATTGGTCTAAAACATTTATCTCATTTCAAACACAAACAATAAATCGCACTGGTTGTACTGGTATTTCAAAACATTTACCAAAAATACAATCAATAACCTCTGTTAACCTTTCACCCGGCCTTCACCAGTGTGCCTCGGCCAATGAACCGGAAATGTACAAATAATAGCGTCGATCCCAGGGGGCTCTCCCCCAGGCAATATCTGCCCCCAAGGAGGCAGGGCTGGGTTTATTGCCCAGCGCCTGAGGCGCCCCGTTGAGGGGGAATGCCGAAGGGATCGACGCAATTTTTGTTCTTTCCCACCCATGAGCTTCGGCTTATGGGTGGGCCCATATTAAAACGAGGCCTTGTGCCCAGTCCATACAAGTGGGGTATGAGACATATATTCCTTTCTTCTGGATTTCAATGGCGCTATTTGATAATTCAGAGACAACAGTTTGAAATAGACTGTAGGTTTCTAGCAGACTTTTGTATTAAAGCAAGTCTTAAGCGAAAAATTTTGATTGATTTTTAAGTCAGAAACATTTTCTTCAATATTTGTTGATAAATATTGTACCAAATCCAAACCCCCGTTTATGTGTTCAGTTGTTCGTCTCAGAATAACTGTCAGTTTTCCGCTGTGAAGATTTGGGTCTGTTCCAAATTCGAAACTTTGAGCTCTTTTGTCCTGTCATTTCGCAAATCTCTCAGCATATCTTAAATAATTTGCGACATTTACAACCCAGACATTTTTCGAACCACCCTCTCCCCAAAAGCTCTTCACTCTACAGTGATCTTGCAATTTGGCACTCCTCCCTAGGGGGTTGACAGTATTTTAAACTTTCAGCACGAGCGATCAATGTAATTCGTTCATCTGTTATAACTTATTACATGATGTTGTGCAGTCCACCTATGCTTCTTTTTCGATATATCTGATGAGTATTTATGGGTTATATATATTTTTTTTTTTTTTTTTGGATGTTTTGTTATTTTTTTAGAAGCATTGCTGAATAAAGTATATATATATTAATATTTTTATATTTTACTTGAAGGCAATTACAATGCGAATATCGCATACATTCGATAATTATAGAAGATAACAATGACAAGTGAATTTCGCAAAGAATTACTCGGTGTGTAGAATATCGTACAGACTGTTTCAACTTTATTAAGTCTCATCAGCGATATATACTAGCGATTTCCCTCCTACAGAAATCGAAAACTGGGACTTCAGCAGGATAGTTTAGACACTATACTGTTTCAGCCACGATACAGCACCGAGAAATCCTTGCAAAATTAACCTGTTAATGAGACTAGCGTCTCTACCATATGAGGCAAGGGAGGCGCTTAGTGAATAATAACAAACTGCTGAAGTCCCGGTTTCGAGGCATTTGAACAAATTTCTACTGTGTCACTTACCACCTGACCCTAATTGATCCCTTAATTTTCGCTCTCCTTTATCTATTTGTAAAAAAAAATAAATAAAAAAAAGAAATTCATCTGAACACCGTGTGCATTAAAACCAAAGCAAGTTTGTTTTATCATGTGTTTTTTTTTAAATACAAATTTAACGTCATAACATTACATCATGTGAACACGATCCACGTCACATAAACGTTAAACAAGCCACAGTTTTAAAAAAAATTTAGCTTTATATTTCCCATCGCGTGAAAACGCGTCACGTTTATATAAGCGCTAAAAAATTACTGGCTTTTAAAATCTCAACCATTGGACTCATCTGATGATTGCATTACCATGAAACTTCAAGTTATGAGTGTAAATCCATAATATTACCATTGATATATATATATTACACACACACACATACATACATGTGTCTATATCATGTTTATAGAAAAATATTTTTTGATTGTTTGAGCATGAAGGAAATGACAGAAATAAAAGAAGAACAGCGTTGAATATTATGTTCAAATCTTTGAAAAGGAGGGACTCATACTCCTCAAAATATTGGTAAATAAGTGAAATTTAAAACAATGTGCAACTTAGTTCTTCATTTATTTCGCTTATGTCATGCATTTAAACAACCAAAAAATTATTTCCCCATAAATATATAATATAGGCTAGTACAAAATAAAAAATGCACTCCGGGCGATGTAAAAGTAGATTTTTGAAACATATTGCCTGAGGGGTGGGAGTTAAAAATTCAATGTCGGCGAGTTTGTACCCTAAGTAAGTAAAATCATCAAATTCATTAAAGAATTAAAAAATAAAACAATTTGAAATTTAAACTTTAAATATGTATTAAAATAAAACAAACTATATATAGATATATAATACCAGTCATGTATTTATTAAAACTTGTTTTAAAAAAACAATGAGGACTGTTTAATGTTGCATGTTCAAATTTTGAGTGATTTATTCTATGTTATGACGATTTTGGGTAATGTGGCGTAAGCAGTGACGTAGTTTTTGTTAAAGACAAAAACAGGAAGCGAATCTCCATTATTAATAGATATATATATATATAATACACACGCACGCACACATATAGGTTATAACCTAATTTATGTTTCATTATCGGTTTTGTCGTATCAGTACTGCTGTATGGCTGCACCACTTGGACCCTAACTAAGCGACTTGAGAATAAACTAGACTGGAGTTGCACAAGAATGCTGCAGGTCATCCTGAACAAGACGTGGAAACAACACCCTACGAGAAAACAGCTGTACGGCCACCTGCCACATATCACCCAAACCATCCGAGTAAGACGGACAAGACACGCGGAACACTGCTTGAGAAGCAAGGACGAACCCATAAGCGACGTCCTCCTGTGGAAGCCAGCACATGGACACGCCAGTGTGGGCCGACCAGCAAAGACGTACATCGATCAGCTCTGTGCGGATACAGGATGCTGTATAGAGGACCTCCCGAGAATGATGAGCGATAGGACGGATGGAGAGAGACTGTCATGGATATCCGTGCTGACAGCGTGACATGATGATTATGATTAATGAAATAATCGTAAAAGAAAAATGACCAGACAATTTATAAATGAATCAGAACTTCTGACGAGAATCAGATTATGTGTTTTCTGTCTAGTATAAAAGTGACGCTTCGTGATGCTTTATTATTTGAGTTATATTTGTGCAGTCAGGATCAAGCTGAACTAACCCTTATCTTTTCGTCTAACCTTATAAAGTAAACTAGCTGAAATATAACAATAAACCAAGGATATTACTTGACGCGGTTTCTATCGTGTTTGATTATCAGCTAACCATTAATATAATAACAGTAAAATAAATGACAGGATGAATGAATCAAAACTGTTGCTTAGTATGAGATATATGTGTTCCTCTCTCTACCCAGGATGAATGTGACGTATTATAACCCTTCATTATAAACAATGTAGTATATGAGCAGTAAAGATCAAGTTAAAGTAATCCTTATCCTTTTGTTTGACCTTATAAAACCAAACATCCTGCTACAAACAATCAAGCGTTAAACCAAGGCTATGTCTTCTTTACTGACTTTTTCCAGTCTCTGGAAAATCGATAATTAGAAAAAATAATGTGTTTACATTTGTGTCAGCAGCAATGACAATCACGGTATAAGTAACAAATCGCCCACGTTATATATACTAGCAAATATATGCACCCTCCGGCTGCAAGTATTTAAGTTTGAATATAATAAAATATCATATTAAATTAGAAAGGCTAATGAAATTGAATAAGAATGCAGATAAAAAAATTTGGAACGGAGGGGGTATGATTGAAAAATAGAACAACTTTGAAACTAACTCTTCCATCATTTTCCATTACTCCCGTCTTTCATTGGTAAATCTTCCTAATTTAACTATTTAGTTAAAATAGGAAGTAAAGAATAAAATTACAGTTATTTCTTCTTAATGGATTTCTTTTAAGATTTATCCCCTAGATTTTTGCTCATATTCAATAAGATAAAACCAAACAATTAAAAATCAATAATACTAAGCATATATTTATTAAAATCAAATTTTTAAGATCAATATGCAAATTAGCCTTCCCATTCACACTGTAATCCGCTATTTTTTGCATATATAAATACAATTGCATGTTATTAGTATGTAGATATGGTCAACAGTCTTAATGATGTAAAACAATTTTATTAATAATTGAGGTTTAAATAAAAATAAAATCATGGAGAATATGCTGTAAATAACTAAGGGAATTGTGATTTGAGTAGTAATATAGTTTCGGTTACAGACAGAAAAACCCACAATCTCCATTATAATAAGATTATATATATATATATATATATATATATATATATATATATATATTATATATGTGTGTGTGTGTGTGTGTGTGTGTGTGTATGTTTGTGTGTGTGTGGAAATACGATGAGGAATATTAATCCGACAATATGTGAAGAAAATGTTTTCAAAAATATAACAGACACAGGATGTTACGATGAAAGGAAAATGTTTATATGTCTATACTTAAGTATTTCGGTTTATGATAAACCATCATCAGGACAATGCAAAATAAATTTTGTAAGGGTGAAAATTGAAAAATGTTAAGTGTATGGTGAATGTGTCAATATAATGTTATTTACCGTTATTTTTTATATGTGCGTTTATATACGAAAGCTGAAATTTCTTTTGAATTGTCCTGATGATGGTTTATCATAAACCGAAATACTTACGTATAGAAATATAACATATTTCCTTTGATCGTAACATCCTGTGTCTGTTATATTTTTAAAAAAATGTCTTCACATATTGTCGGATTAATTTCCTCATCGTATTTCCACACACACACACACACACACATATTTATATATATTTAACAACCCATCGAAAGAAGCAGGATTTGAGACAATTTCAATTTCATAAGCGGAGTTTAACAGCTTTTTGATCAGTTTTCTATATCCTAGACCGGTTATCCACCCAGGGATAAAGGACCCAGTCTGTCCTACCATTTGCCAATAGTTACAGGGAGAGTAGTTGGATGCGTATCTTTCCGTAGGGTATCAGCGCTATGTGAAATGCAAACAGCCTCAACCAGGATTTGAACTCGGGTCCACCAGTCTATTTTCTACGACTATGACCATTACACCATGCGCCTTCTTATATGTTATATATGTATTCATGAAAATCCCCCGCACGACACAGGGTTAATTTTAAGCGACTTTAAACAGGTTTTAATTCTTATTTTTTCTTCTATACCAGATACCATACCAAAGTTGAAAGGTCCAAACTGCATATTTACCCATAGCTGGAGGGATATTATTTGCATACCTTTACCAAGGCTTTTAACTCTAGGTGAAATGCAAACTAACGCGTTAAGCATTTAACCGTGGGTCGCGTGTTCATTTCCTACGACGATAGCCGTTATACCCAAAGGCCTTACGTTTTATACGTTATTGCTTCAGTACAAAGTAATGATAAGTGTAACGGCATGTACCCCGTGTACGCTTATTTTATGCCAAGAGGTTAGAGAATAACGTTCATTAAATTCCCATATTTACAATTTCTGCACAATTACCTTACAATACGAATCATTTTAAATAGATCTTTTCATTCAAAGATTTAACGCTAACAGGTACTAGAACCCAGGTTCAGAGTAGACCTGGACGTAAAGGCAATGAATGGGTAGTCTACACTTCCTAGATCTCCAAAACTTGAGCCTCAACATCAGATGAAATTTAGTGTTATGCCGAAGACACCTCTTTTTGATATTTAGGGGCATATGTGTATCTTTCCGTAGGGTATCAGCGCTATGTGAAATACAAACAGCCTCAACCAGGATTTGAACTCGGGTCCACTAGTCCATGTTCTTTGTAAGGGATATAGTTAGTGTATTTTAATTCTCGCTGATAGTACAGACATTTTGACGTGTAAAATGATGGTAATTTACGTGATTCAAAATATCACCATTAGTGTTTTTTTTTTGGTTTTTTTTTGCTAACTACTCTTTTGAATATATTTGTATAAGATGTACGTAACATTCCTATTCATATTTGTGGACTTTCCTAAATGGCAGCAGCAGGCAATTCCGGTAAAATGCTCCAATCAGAAAAGCATTTAAGATCTTTTTCAACACTCCTAGAATCAATTGCTAATGGGATTTTCTGATTGAAGTAACACTACAACTGGATTCACTGCTACCTGGAGTTATTCTCTTATTCTACCTAGGAATTCAAGGAATACAACAGACTTTCTACTAACGAGATAACACCCTTTTCTACCATTGAATTTACCAATATGAGACCGAAACCGCCTAAAATGGCAACTAGAACCGTAACAGTTGACACCGCTTAACCAAGAATGGAATTACCTTATTTAAAATGTTTATTTGATTATAAGGAAGGGTAAAAAATAAAGAAGTTTTCTGCCAAGTTTGTTAAAGAAAATAGATATGTTGAATAGAATATAAGTTTTATGGCTTTAGCTAATTCATGTTTTGGTCGGGTTGAGAACCTTTCGGCACCACTCTGTTAAAAAAGAATCTAAAAGCGTGTGGGTATAAAAATGTATCTTATAATAGAGAGTCCCTATGTCTGTAACCGAAACTACGTCTCTGCTTACGTCCCAAACCCCCTCAGTAATAGCGTAAGTATATCAATGAGTATTTAATTTATTGCCAAATCATTAATACATGGATTAAATCTTATTTATTAACGATGTCTCTATGAAATTCTGAGTTTGATCTTCCTCAAATCAGCCCAGGTTATTAGCGAGTTTCAAATCCTGTAATGTGTCGTATATACCGCTAAGAACTAAAGGTTTACATAATATATTGTGTGGTTAATTTGCATACGGATTGTTTTTAAACAAAATCGGGTTTGATAAAAAAAATTACTTAGGTTAGCTCAGTCGGTAGAACGTTCGCTAGAAACTACAATGTTCCTAGTTCGATACTGGCCCTCGCCAACTCAGCGTATGAGTAGCGAAGGGATCTGTGCGGTAAAGTAATGAGCTGATAGTAGGTGTGGCGCTCCACATCAGATTCTAAAAACAATCTCCTTGGTCTAGCGCTAGTGAAAAGGGGACAGACTCCCTCGCTGATTGGCTGATACCGACCACTTTATTTACTTTACTTATTATTTTATTCTCCAACGTATTAACATCATCCCTACGAGTGATTTTATATAGATAACAATTAATATATAATCAAAATAAGCATAATATTTTTATATGAGTTCTTATATAATTTCTTAAGTCTTTCTAATTTAATATAATGCGTTACAGTAAAACTTAAATTCTTAGGCCTGGAGGAGGGCGCATATTCTTACAAGCATTTATAATATTTCTCGGAATGTTTGAGATGAGGCTTGAAGATTAGTATTATCTGCGTTATTCGGACTATTGTCCCCATCTTCATTGTTATTTGTACAACGTTTCGGTCGATATACCCTCCGGCCTTCTTCAGGTATTTCTTGGAATAAATAAAGGGTTAGGTTCAAAGTTCCGTGATGGCTCCCGAATATGACAAGAAAGTTCCCGAGTTCGAAAAGAAGGTTCCCGAGTCAGAGAAGGTTCCAGAGTCCGACAAGAAATACCTGAAGAAGGCTGGAGGGTATATCGGCCGAAACGTTGTACAAATAACAATGAAAGATGGGGACAATAGTCCGAATAACGCAGATAATACTAGCATTTATAAGTAAAATAAAAAAAAATATGGTTGGAAAGATTATAGTATGATTTTTCCTACTTTATTCTTATACCCATTAAATCAAACAGACAACTGATGTAAAGGTACTCGTCATCTCCAGCGAGTTTGTTCGCTAGAAAAGACCGGTCTTTAACAATAGTTCTCACCTAAATGTAATAAGAATATTACGAAGATGCGAAATTCTGAAAGATTTTACCGAGGCAGAGAGATATGCATTAGGTGGTTTGCTTTGTTTTTGTTGGGGTTATAGGGTTAACAGACAATATATCAGATATCGAAGCAAGACATTAGAAAATGATGATAAATGATCGTCGGGTCATAAATCGGATTTATTTCTGTTTTTTGGACGCAAAGTTTAAATATAAGTTCGACTTTGGTCATCTAAAGAGAACTGAGCGGAGGGAATAAGAAAATTCGCAGAATAGCTGGGCAATGCAACAGTATCTCTATTAATAATGGAGATTCGCTTCCAGTTTTAGTCTATAACAAAAATTACGTCACTGCTTACGTCACATTACCCAAAATCGTCATAACATAGAATACATACACTCAAAATTTGAACATGCCACATTAGACGTTCCTCATTGTTTTTTTTTAAACAAGTTTTAATAAATACATGACTGGTACAATATATCTATATATATAGTTTGTTTTATTTTAATACATATTTAAAGTTTACATTTCAAATTGTTTTATTTTTTAATCCTTTAATGAATTTGATGATTTTACTTACTTAGGGTACAAACTCGCGGACATTGAATTTTTTACTCCCACACCTCAGGCAATATATTTAAAAAAATCTATTTTTACATCGCCCGGAGGGTGTTTTTTATTTTGTACTAATATATTTTAAAATATACAGGGTGATTACAAAGTAACTCCCTATTTTTAAAATCTTATATTTTGTTTCTGAATCATTATTTTTACAAAATAAAACGGAGAAAAAAATATGGAATTTTATTTAAAATTTTCATATGGGTACAAGCATTCGCCTCCAGTCTCTCAAGCCGCTCAGGAATCGCATCAACCGATCATCCCAGCAACTTTTGTAGAATGGCAGAAATAAATTATTGTATTCGTCCTTCAAATGTTTCTAAAGTCATTGGTTTTGTAGCGTAGACTTGCTCAGCCAACCAAAGTTTCATCCCTAGTACTTTCGGCACTTCGTAGTGACATCGTCAGGTAAATAATTAGTAAAGCTGGTTACTGGTTCTTTTTAACACGCAAGATGGTAAGATAAACGGGGTAGCGGTAGGAGGAACAACTCACAGGAATTATATGCAAGTTTGTGAGTAATGGGGATGGAGAATTGGCAGGAAATAAGTTATAAGCAATTGACGATGTGCCTGCTATATTCAACATTAATCGTATTTAAAGTGTTTTTTTTTTGTTTTTTTTTTTTTTTTTTAATGTAAAGAGGTTCAAGAATTTGATGTTTTTGTTTTTTTGTGCAATATGTGTGTATTTTGATTAGAATTTTCCGGTAATTAGAGAGTGGGTAGGAATATGATTTTATTTACTAGTGATGAAACTTTTGGTGGACTATTCAACCGACTCCACCCTATCGTTAAACTTTAAAAGATAGGAAAAAAACTCGTCTGACATAAAATCGTGATCAATAATGTATGTCTCCTTATATATATATATATATATTACGTGTAAATACTTATATAAGTTTAACAGAACAATCCTACTGAAGGAAAACAAATCAAACAAGAAAAATCGATAAATAGAATAAAATTTGAATTCTCCCCTTGGGGTGGGTTAAGGAAGTATCTGAAGGAACGGAATGGGAAGAGACATTTCCGATTGTGAGTGCAAATGTTACGAAAAGGTTGATTTGATTGACGTTAAAACAGGAAATCATTGACTTGTTTTGGTGAATTTATTAAATGTCACCACAATACACAGGGAACTAAGAGGCAGATAGGTAAATAGACTAAGTAAAAAAGTGAGTGTCTAAAAAGAAATTGGTTAACATTATTCGGATTTAACATAAATTCAGAATCACTTATATAGATGAAATAGCGCGTGGTGTAATGGTGAAAGACCTGGGAAATGGACTCGTCGCCCCGAGTTCAAATCCTGGACGAGGTAATTGCATTTCACTTAGCGCTAATACCCTTGGGAAAGGTATGATTTCTACTCTACCTCCAGCTATGGGCAAATAGTAGGGCAGACTGGGCTCTTTAACCATGGTTAGGCAACCGGTCTAGCAGAAGGAAAACTCTGAATTCAAACCTGATAAACTCCGCATAAGAAATTGACCTTGTGTTGCATCCTGCTCGTGCGTAGGGGTTGGTAAAATATATATAGATGAAATAGTCTATTATCATCAAGTCGTACTGACAGTACAGATTCGTGTTATGGATATGCCTTTATATTGCGACTTGTGAAGTTTTCTGTTCCGTATCTTCCATCCCCGGGCACTCAGTACTATCTGCTGTTGCATTTTGCCTCCTTGTCATGTTTATGTTGTGTGCCCTTGTGTGTTTCAGCTAATTTTTTCTTGTTATGAGTGTTTATGATGTTATCCATGTTACCCGTGCATGAGTAACTGATTTTTAAGGTTTGTCTGTTTAGTATCTTGTGTAGGGGGTTCCTGTTGTTGAAGTTTTATCTACCAACTTGAGGAAATAGCTAGCTATGTTACCGTTTGAAAGCTTACAGAAAGGAGGATTGAACGAGATGGCCCTCCTTCTCCTGTTTTTCGGTGATCTATTGCTGGGGTTTCTAGATTTGCCTTGGTATGTAAGTTTTAGTGTGAAGCCAATTTTTTGCAGGGCTTCGTCATATCTTTTTGCTTTCATCAAAAACTTGCTTATTTATGGATAGTCTATTTATCTTGCTTGGTTGTTGTTACTAAAGTTAGGTTGTGGTCCTTGTATAGTATGTAGGCGTTTTGAGGTCTATTTTTCCTATTCTATCCTCGATGTTTAGCCTAGTTGCAAAGACTGTAGTTTCTGCATCTCTTTGTGATGTTGCGTTATGATCTAGTTTGTATGGGTTGGTGATGTTGCGTGTGAGGTGTTTATTACATTTGTCTGGGTGGATTTTGTATATGTTCTTGGACTTATCTGCTTTCACCCATATGTCTTCTGATTTTCTCAAGTTTTTATGTTTCTCTTAACTTTGTTTGGAATTCGTTACTCGGTTTATTGAACGGGATTTTTCTGATAATATCCAATAGATCGGCTTCAAATGGATCCAGGTGCTTGTTGCTCGGTGTTTTTTTTTTGTGATTTCAGGCCATAAATCTCATGTTTGTGTAGGTCCTCTGGGTTTAGGAAGATATATATATATATATATATATATATATATATATAAGAATTAATTGAAAATAAATTAATGAATATCATAATTGAAAAATTATATTTTTAGAGGGACCTCTCCCAAAAGAAAAAAAAAAACTTTTGAGAGAGGTCTTTAATGGAAAAAACTTTCACATCCTATGGGACTCTTTATTGAAGCATTGAATGAATATCATTATTATATAAAATATTGGAGAAAAAAAAAATATATATATATATACATAGATAGATAGATAGATGGAGAAGGTGGTGAGATAACTTTTATATTGTATGGATTTCGTGTATGCTTCATGTATTTGATGTAAAAAATATTTTTGACGTTAATGGATTTTGAGTAGAGAGTAATTTAGAAAATTAAGTTTGAATTAGGTGTTTAAAATCTCCAAAGTGGACACAATTTAAAATGAGATGCCTCCAGGAACCCTATTACCCACCCTAAAAAAACATTAACCACATATAACACCAATAAAATAAACCTAGATGTAATATCACACCCATACCTACCACACTCTTATCACTCAACACACAAAAAATATATAAATTCAATTACCGACAGCTCTTTACAATTCAAGAATTATCCAATCCGTTACAACCCACTAAACTCAAATAGTTTTATATATATATATATATATATATATATATGAGAAGTAACAAACAGATGATGTTTGTGATATGGCTATTTTCAGCCGACAGTCGAACAGCGGGATTACCTATTAAATTTAAGGCTAAACAAATCGAGAAAAATCAATCTCTGTATGTACATTTCGGCCTATTAGGCCTCATTATTACAAAGAATTCGAAACCTGATTGTCAAGCTGACTGTCAAGCGTCTTTACCACCACACCAAACGGACTTAGCAGATTTCTTCGTTTTGTTAAGGAGTAGGTATTTACATTCCTCTTAAGTGACTACTACACGAACTTACGAGAAGTAAACAAACAGACGATATTTGTGATATGGCTATTTTCAGCCGACAATATTTGGGAGAAATGTGTTTTTAAATGAAGTCGAACCTAATTTTATGAAAGTTAATTAATAATTAATTAATTAATTAGGTCTTTGTATCTATAGCTCTGCTGATGAGGCCTAATAGGCCGAAATGTACATACAGAGATTGAATTTGTTTAGCCTTAAATTTAATAGGTAATCCCGATTATATATATATATATATATATATATATATATATATATATATATATATATATATACAGAAATAATCTGAAAGTAAGCTACAGCTGCACGAACTATATAAGGAGAATAATTAGCAATCACAACAAAAAAGTGCTGGCGAGAGAAGAGCGAAATAAACAGAAACCAACCTGTATTTGTAGGTCACAAACCTGCCCAGTAAAAAAAGGGTTTGCTAAAAGATGAAGTGTATGAAGCACCAACCACAAAAAATTAAAATCTATATAGGAGCTACACAGCCACCTATAAAAAACAGAATAGCACAACAGGTTATCATTCATGGACAAACAATACAGCGAAGCAACTACCTTGCAAAGCATGTGTGGGAATTGAAAGAAAAGCATGAGTGATCCGAAGGTGGAGTGGAGTGGAGGATGATTAAGAAAGCGCCACCACACAAAAGAAATGATAACCCGTGCATGCTGTGCTTGCAAGAAAAATTTGAAATAGTTGAATTCCGGGACCGAGAGAAGATATTGAACTCGCGTGCAGAGTTAACTAATAGATGGAGGCATAAGAAAAAGCATAGGCCTGCCTAATAAGTTCCGATGTCAAATAGGGGATGAAGGTCGGTATATACCACACCTACTGTACTGAAAATGGGCTACAACCCTGTTATAAAATACAACCGATGGTAGGACGAAAAAATACCCTGAAGATTCGTGCTACTGCGAGAAATTTTAGTCGGTAATTTTTAAACATTCGATCTTAAACGTTACACACACACACACACACACACACATTATAATATATATATATGAAAATACGAACGTACATAACTAACTTGGTTTGAAAATGGCATTTGATTTGATTATTATAGATATATTTGTGCAGCGAAACTAGCTGGACACTATCAAACATGAAGTGTATATGTGTGCACGCCTCTATATGTGTGGCTGTGGAGGCGCGTGGTGTAATGGTAAGAGTCGTAGAAAATGGACTCATCGACCAGAAGTTAAAATCCTGGAAGAGGCAGATTGCATTTTACATAGCGATAATACCCCTGGGAAAGTTTTGAAACTAAATTCTCTGTCCAGCTATAGGTAAATATTAGGGCAGACTTGAATCACGGCTTGGTAACGAGTCTAAGAGAAGGTAAACTGACTGCAAAACTGTTAAACTCCGCTGAAGAAATTGTCCTTGCATCAATCTATATATATATATATATATATATATTTTTTTTTTTTTACTTCTAACTCTACCGGTGTGAAAAAAAAAACACAGGTCATTCAGTTTTTCAAAATAAAAGATAAAAATTTCAAACTGACATCTGGGCAAAATTAAAAAAAAAAAAAAAAAAAAAAAAAAAAATTAAGAATTGACCGGCACATCCGTATTTTCTGAAAATAATCAGTTCCGTATGTAGTGGCCAAAAGAAAAAAAAAACACCGGGGGACCTTTTTAAGTTATATATGTAAAAAGTGCTCAATACATTAAGTAGAGCATGATTATAAGGACCTACATGAGTCAAACAGTATCTACCTAGTATTCACCCGAACGGTTCTTCAGAATTATTATGACCGAAGGAGGCTGTCAGAACAGTTTTTTTATTACAGTATCGGGCATCTGATTAGGTAAAAATTAGCATAAAGTTTTTTAAAAAATTAAAAATTCGTAAGAATGTTGAGTTATAATTATTTTTTGGTTTTTATTTTTATTTTATTCTTATCTTTTTCCATCTCATATTATATATAAAAGATTCTATTTTTCTTAAAACTGTTAATTCGTATAAGTGTTTATTTTGCAGAGGGATGTTTTTAAAAGAGTGGTAAAGGTTCATTTCTTCCATAACACAGAGAAATTTAGAGTACTCGATATTAACCGGAGCTATTTTTATGTTTTTACTTCTAAACTCTGTGTGGAAAAAAAACAGGTAATTCAGTTTTTCAAAAAAAATTTTTTTTCAAACAGACATCTGGGGAAAATTTAAAAAAAAAGAAAAGACCGGCAAATCCGTACTTCCTGAAAATAATCATCAGTACCATATGTACTTGCCAAAAGAAAAAAAACACCGAGGGAGTTTTCTACGTTATATATGTAAAAAGTGCTCAATACCTTAAGTAGAGCATTATACACAGATATGTAAGCTGAAAACAATGGAAGTGAATCCAACAGTATGGTGAAAAAATAAATAAAGGAAAGAAAATGTTGAATGGATAAAAATGTTGAATGAAATACCGACATGTGTTTCGGCCATGATGATGTTCTAGTACACATTGTATTCTATTTATTATTATTCTAAATACAAACTGAAATAAAATTATAATGTTTATGTTTATTTGATATTTCATTAAGCATCATTTTTTATGGGAAGTGGTGTATTTAAATACATGTATAGTTAGGGAATTTTATATTTAACATATTCATAGCGTTTTGAGTATATATATATATATATATATATATATATATATATATATATATAACTAAATCGTCGAGGAGGCCTAATGTCGGTATCAGACAAACAGCGAGGGTGTCTATCCCCTTTTCACTAGCGCTAGACTAAAGAGATTATTTTAGCATCTGAGGTGGAGCGCCACACCTACCATCAACTACTCACTTTACCGCACAGATTCCTGTGCTACTCATACGCTTAGTTGGCGAGGGCCGGTATCGAACCAATAACCTTGTGATTCCTAGCCGAACACTCTACCGACTGAGCTAAACCGGCCCTTACACACACACGTGTGTGTGTGTGTGTGTGTGTGTGTGTGTGGGCCGGTTTAGCTCAGTCGGTAGAGTGTTCAACTAGGAATCACAAGGTTATTGGTTCGATACCGCATATATATGTGTGTGTGTGTGCGTTAAAAGTTGCGTGTGTGCACACTCTTGTGTATCTGCATAGAGCAACGAAAAAAAAAAAAAAAAAAGATTATGCATGTTTTTTCGTATTGTACGGAGGGTGATTTATATACATTTTGATTGAGGAATCAGTATAGCATCCCCAAGCGGAGCAGCGATTTAAAAAAACATTTAAAATAATCAAACAAGAAATTTCTAATCCTGAATTCATGTAAAAAGTTGTGATTCCCTGTTGTGATTCTTTAATGCACTGATATCCATTCTTTGGATTTTAAAGATTTTTTATTCTCACTTTTTTTGTTATTCAGGAGTTTTTGATAGGTTGTATCGTCAACTTCGTGATACTGTTTGATAACAGAATGACTTGGCTAAGCACCGACTGAAATGATAGATAAATAGTAATAAACTGATTTGGGTTAGCTCAGTCGGTAGAGCGTTCGGCTAGAAACCACAAGGTTCCTAGTTCGATACCGGTCCTCGCCAACTCAGCGTTATGAGTAGCACAGGGATTTGCGCGGTAAAGTAAGGAGCTGATGGTAGGTGTGGCGCTCCACCTCAGACGCTAAAAATAATCTCCTTGGTCTAGCGCAAGTGAAAAGGGGATAGACTCCCTCGCTGATTGGCTGATACCGACTTTAGGCCGCCCCGACGACTTTACTTTTTTTTTACATATAAATAATTACATACAAGATTCTCTAACATATGTATTTTGTGTCATTAACAAACACAGAATTTGATATTTCCTGTTCATCCCCCCTCTCCTCATATATATATATATATATATATATAAGCCATCCATAGATACCGTGTTTCGGCGTTTCATGCCTGTTCAGTGTGGCTAGGCACAACAACTACCTATGGCTAGGATCGAAATCTACTGACTTTTTGTCTGCCCGACTTCTTAAACTCTCGGTCACTTGGCAGCTGCCGTAACGGGGGAGATGTTTAAACTATTAAATACAAATGTGTGTTTCGTATTATGTATCAGTCTATCAATCCTATCTGATATATATATATATATATATATATATATATATATATATATATATATAAACACATGTATATGCATATTCAGATAGTCTGTTATGAATGTATGTCGCAGTCTACCAGTCTGACTTATATATGGACATATTGTCTCTGTGTTTTGTCCTTTATGAAAAAATAGAAATATGTCTAACGTCGATTCATTCTCTTATCTATATTGATCTTTGTATCTCTTAAAGTTATGCCTAGAAATGTCTTCCCCCACTCAACTCTAAATCGGTTTTCCAGTTGGTTTTTCATATTCTCTAACATATGTATTACAGCCAACGTTGTGTCATTAATGAACACAGAATTTGATATTTCATGCACCTCTTCTCTCTCTCTCATATATATATATATATATATATATATATCATACACACACGCACACACCGTGTTTCGAATTTTCACGTTTCTTCAGTGTGGCTAGACACAGCAACTACCTCTGACCAGGAGAGAAACCTGACTGACTTTTCGCCAGCTCGATTCGTTAACCACTCGGCCATTTGACAGCTGTCGTTACGGGGCGGTGTTTAAACTATTAAATACATACACACACACACACACATATATATACATATATATAGTTAAGGCGGAAATTGAATGATATATAATATATATATATATATATATATATATATATATATATCATATTCAATTGCCGCCTTAACTTTTACGTTAAGTGGCATTAGTAAATTAGCCAAAAGTGCTCAATATAATAAAAAAACAACATACTGCAGTAATCTATTAATAATGGTGATTCGCTTCCGGTTTTTGTCTGTAAAAAAAAAAAAAAAAAAAAAAGGACGTCACACTACCTAAAACGTCATAACGTAGAATAAATATACTCAAAATTTGAGCATGCAATGTAAGTCCTCACTGTTTTTTAAACAAGTTTTAATATACATAATAATACATACCTGTTATTATCAATCTATATATAGTTTGTTTTATTTTAATATATATTCAAAGTTATCAGAACTAAGTTTCCATTTCAATTTTTTACTCTTTAATAAATTTGATAATTTTTTTTTTTTTACTTATGATACAAGTCGAAAAGTAGTAACATAATGGCATCAGTAAAAAAAAAAAAAAAAAAAAAAAAAAAAAAAAAAAAGCAAATTAATATTACACATGCAATTTATTTTTAATACATGTAGAACTATTTTTTCGGTCAATTTTGATCAAATATATTTCAAGATGGCCACTGTAGCTGCCGTAAATCTATGTTTACAAAATAAATCTAACCCTACTGATTGAAAAAGAAATTACCAAAAATCGGAGAATTTTTCATTTTAATTTATCAACGAATTAATTTTATGATGCATCAGTTATTTTATTTTTTTTTTAAATATTTCATTAAAATCGGATCATTTCATGATTTTTGGTAAATTTCATTGAAATTGGTGTGGTGGGGGGGATTTGTTTTGTAAAAACATGGATTTTTCAACAAATTGGGTATACCTAATATATATCTATGTAGAAAAATAGAAACAAAAAAAAAGTGTCCAAATGATGAATTATTTATTCTTAACAGTAGTGTCGACGCTATAACGTTTTGGTTTATGCTACCTTAATCGGAATCCATGGTGCACTTTTGTGTGGAGATGGTAGTAGACTTCGTGTTTCTCTATATTTCTACATACTGCACGTTTATTTTCCTATTTACCTCTTATTTATGCATATATATATATATATATATATATATATATATAAGAAATAAAAAAAATCAGACGTTCTTTATGTCAAAATGCACTTATGTGGGCTGTTTTTCATTTTTTTATTTTTAGTAAAGGAAAACCACTTTATTTTCTGTATATATATATATATATATATATAATATATAACGTTTGATAAATGTCTCCTCGTGTATGATAAAATTGTCATGATTATATCGATATTAGACTGTCACGAAAGACGATATTCAAGCGTGGTTCAAATCACGTTTTTCTCTTGAAGGGAAGAAAAAAAACTAATTCGTGGACACATTATTTTTTTGGTCTTTAAAGTGAACATTTATTTTTATACTCGTTGTTATTTTACTCTTGGCACGAATATTAATCATTTTGTGCGTTTGTGAGTTGCATTGCGTTCACTTTGATTTTTACTTTGATTTTGTGAAATGACAATCATACAAAGACAAAACAATTTTTCAAATGACACAATAATAAAAAACAAAATAATCCTTGGAATCTGTTAGGCTTCTATCTTTGAATTGATTTCAAATATTTTGTTTGCAAAGAAATCCAGTTAACGAAGATAGCATCATAAATATGTATACACACACAAAATATACGAAGGTCCACGGTGATGAAATACAAAAATGTAAATCCTGATTATCTGGTGTTGCATATTCGACAAATTTTTATTTCCCACGAGGGTCTTCACCTCAGCTAAATAATGGACCATTCCGTTTTTAATATAAAGAAAAAATTGAAGGAAAAGTACATACTACCCAGAAAAATAAAATCAGAAAGAAAGACAGTAGGGTAAGATAGAGAGAGGGGGAATGCGCGTAAGCGATAAATTTAATCTATTTCAACAACACAGTCATTATTATTACTCTTAGCAATTATTAGAAGGCGTAGCAAGACCTGTGGATATACCACAGCATGATAATTGAATTATTACTACGGTTGATATGTTTACTTAAGAGCTATTAGTGAATAATTCAATATGTAAAACGTATAATAATCTTTATTTCTTTCTCACTAATTTTCCTTAGTTCGTTTCATCTTTTTATTGTTCGATTGAAAAAGATTAACATTATCGGTTCCTCACACTCACACCTAACTATCCACAATTCTTATATTTTTATGCATAGCATGTCCCTTTACTTCCCTTTCTTTATAATAAAAATGTAATGGTCTATCATTTAGCTGAGGTGATGACACTCATAAAAAATAAGAATTCGGCTGATAAGCAACCCAGATAATCAGGATTTAATTTTTGACTTTTTTCTCTGACCTTTTTGACAGCCTTAGTTATTAACCGAGAGTGTTGCAAAATGATAACGGTCGTACAAGTAAGGAAGACGAGTATTAATATATAGATAGTTGCTATTCAATCTATTTTTATCATCAAACTCTTAAAAGCCACCATGTGGTGTATCAATTAATCTGGCCGCTGAGCACGGACTCTTTTTTTGGGGGATTCGACCTAACAATAACACTTTATGTACAAATTAATTTTTAGCATATAAGAAAATGTCGCAAGAAATCATTTTAAAATCACAAAAACCCATCGCAATAATTTAAATTTGGGAATCCAAAGTTTCTGAAATGCAGTCCGGATTCGGCCTGGAATGTTTTTAATTTTCTAATGGAGTCAATTTGATTCCAAAATAGTATGATATCTTGGGCTACGATCTCTAGAAGTAAAGTTGAAAAATATGACACACTGAAGCGGCTACAGCTTGGAAGGATTCCTGTTTTAACAGAGCGATCAGATTTCCATCCGATTAATACCCTATCTTTCCTCTTCGTACTCTGACATCGCTTTCTGTAGAGAAGATATGTTCACTGAGGTATGTGATCTGGTCTACTAATTTTAGTCATTTATTGTAATGGATATATCGAATTTAAAACACAAACTCTGCTTTTTCATCATCTTAGTTCACCTCGAGAGCAATGCCTCTTGCTGCCCGCCTCAGGCTATGCAACAGAGATTTGAATTGAAGAGGTGTATTTGTGAGAATCACTAGATAATCTGCGTAGTGTGCATGCATTATATTTTCTGCGGGGTGTCGTCAATAGTCACAGACGTTAGTAATTTTTCAAAACTATATATTTGTTCATCTTGACCGGACACAGTAACAGCCTTAGGCCAGCATTAACTTATGTTTATTTCAAACCTGAAAGACCAAATATTTTAATGTAATAAATATTATATTGAACCTGAAAGGCTAAAGACACTAAATAAAAACGGATATAGAAATATTACACTTATTTTAATGTTATTGAAACTGATTTCTATATGAAAGTTTATATAGGATTGCTTATAATACGTTTGAGAATAACATGATAGTATTAGAGATCAATAGTAGCAAATAATTATTTATTAAACCAAGTTTTAAAATCATTAGCAAATTATTCCCACCACAAACCATAGAAATCTTTATGTCTTAGGCATATATAACTCATTTTCTGGATTTTGAATGTATTAATAACATGTGCAGTTTTAACGCAAATATTACTCAGATAACCTTTAATAGACACATCGTTAATAAGTTACTAATTAATATTAAATGACTGTTTCACAATCGTTAAGAATATAACTTAAATAACTAAGGAATCAGGACGTTAGATTTGGTTTATTTTGTTTTACGGCATATCAACCTCAGTGTGTCATTTAATGGTTACACAATTTCTTTTATAAATACATGTTTCTATTTAACCCATAGATGGGACCCTAACAGGTGCTACCACTCCAGTTCAGAGTGAACCAGGGAGCAATGGTGATGAATTGGTGCTCCACATTCCCCAAACTTCCAAAACTGGAACCATCAGATATAGTTTCACATCATTCTCAGGTCATGTAGACCCTCAGCCACAGCCTTCTAGCACGCATATGACAAAAAAGGTTGGGGCTTGCCATAAGGGCAATAGGGTTGGGATAATCATATAGGTGATAGGGCTTGATATGACCAGCCGCCCGTCTAGCCTAAGTGGAATGTTGCAAGTCATGGACAGCTCATCCACCAAGACAACGTCCTTAAGCATCACGGGTCGCCACCCACGGCCAACAGGTGGCCCCATTTGGGGGCGTCCTATCCCTCTGCAGAGGTGAAGTCGGTGAATTCTAACGCCCTCCGACAGGTCGGCATGACGATAGAGGTAACGGGGTTTCGCTGAAAGACAAACAGTTACTTAATTTCTATAATTATAAGATTTAGAAGAGTTTGGTTTTGTTAGGTAGGAAAATCAGTTTATAAATGGTAATGTTTAAATATATTTCTTTAGCATTATAATATGTTGAAATTTGTTAATCTTTTAAGTATACTATCCTTCGTTCATAATGTCTTGCAACGTCTACCTTCCCATATAGAAAACCTACCTCCATCAATTCTTGTATTATCAATTACAAGAGTGAATGCTCTGCACAATATAAAGAAGCCATTATAAAAAACTTGATAAACCGTGCAAAACTTACTTCTTCTAAAACAATATTCTCTTCCGAAATAAAAAATATTAAGCAAACCCTCATCAATAATGAATTCCCCAACTATTTTGTTGATGAACAAATCCGGAAAACCCTCCATAATATTTACCATAATGAAAACAATAGCACACCCAATAGCCCTAACCAAAACATCTATTACTGTAATCAGATGCACCAAAATTATAAACTGGACGAAAATGCGTTAAAAAAATCAATACGTAACAATGTCTCTTCCACTGACACTAACGGAAAAATCAATTTAATCATTTATTACAAAAAATTCAAAACTACAAATCTCGTCACCTGCAACAGCACCTCCCCCAAAACTACCCGTCTTAATGAGACAAATATTGTGTATGAATTCAAATTTACCGTAGGAGACTGTTTCTCCAAAATTAATAATACATATATTGGCCACACGGCGACTACATTATCACGTAGATTAACCCTACACTTATCAGATTCCAGCTCCATTAATCAACATCTTAAAACACATTCATGCCCCCCCTCTACCTACCGCAAAATTTTAACTGAAAATACACACACACTACATAGAGAAAAAAAAAACTTCAAATAATGGAAGCTTTATGTATAAAACAAAAAAAAAATACCCTAAACAAAATAAACTTTGAAGTAAGTCAACATATCCTAAAATGCTTATAATTTTCTGCCTACATTACTTCCATTATTCCCCCTCCCCTTATCACAACCTGTGCTCCCTCAAAAAAATCACCACTGCTTTGTTCAAACTACTACCATTCCAAAAACCTCCCACTACCAATTGATATTACCTCCCACTAATTACTTGCTACTACTCGTTCTCGTTAAAAACGAGACATGAAAACTATTCCATCGTTTCCCACCTGAGGATGGCAAAGTGTATTGCCGAAAGCGCTAGTGTTGAAACCTTCGGTGGACTGTTATACCAGTTCCACCCTGACACCAGAAGGATGGCCCGAAGATTGGAAGGGATCAATGAAAGACTTGTCAGACAGGAATTGTCTGTTCAATTCAACGAAACCTGTATAAAAGAAAGAATGCTGCCAAAATACACTTATTCTTATATATATATATATATGGGAGTAAATATGGAAATTAAATCCGACAATATAAAGAAAATTTGAAAAAACAAGTATACAAAATACCAGGCTTCATTTAATTATTTATTTAGTTATCATTCCCACTTAATGTTTCTAGTTAAATAGTGTTAAATAATTACTAAATACCAGGCTTCATTTAATTATTTATTTAGTTATCATTCCCACTTTGTTTCCCTATGTTCTCTTAAAAATAATCAGTCCATTAATACTTTTTCTCGTCTTTTGCATTTCTTCGAGTGGCGTCACGCGTCATGACACCTTCGTGTGAGTAGATCGCGACTTGCTTTTCAAAATTAAAACGCTGATCAAATACAATTTTCATCTCCTGTCACATATAAAAACATCCATCATTTTCTTCACCCCAAGAGACATCCTGATGAAGGTTCAATGTAACCGAAATGTTTTAAACATCGATTATTAAATTCATCCCAATTTCGGAATACTTGTTTTTTCAAATTTTCTTATATATATATATAGTGTGTGTGTGTGCGCAAAGTGGAAGCTATACTACGGGGAACATATCCAGTAAAATAACTTTTTAAAAAAATTAAAAAAAAGATAGATTACTGATATTTAAAAAAATATTTCTGAGGGGAATATGGAGGTATTCAAAATTTGCGTGAAACTACATGCGAGACAAAATAAATTTCATAGAAAATTGAAAGACTGCTCAATCTTTTAAGTTCACTGAACTTATTGATGGCTTTCACGCGAAAACATCATTTAAAAAAAACGTTCGGTAAAAGAAAGTGCTCAATTTTAGATGATTTGGACGGAATCATTTTTAACCAGAGGTAATGCAATCTAAGATGAAATGCAATTGAGCAATTTCTTTTACCGAACGTTTTTTTTATGAAATGATTTTTTCGCGTGAATGCTACCAATGAGTTAAGTGAACTTAAAAGATAATAACGACCATACAAATAAGGAACACGTATTTAATTAGAGATTAAATTAGTATGAATCAAATGCAGCCACTTCAAAATGACTTCCCTTTGTAACATCCATTCCAGTGAATATGTTAATTTCTCTTTAGGAAACATGCTGGAAATCTTCATTTTTATCACTAAGAAAAATGATATGCCACAGAAAAATATAATCGAATAGGGGAAAGATAGAGAAGGGGTGAGTGCGCGGAAGCGATTATGTTAATCTGTTTGAATCGAATATGATATTAGAAAAGAAAGTTAAATCAAGATTATTATACTTTTTACATATTGAACTATTTAGCAATTGCTCTTAAGTAAACATATCAAACGTTGTAATAATTAGATTATAATACTGTGGTATATACACAGGTACTGCTAGTCGTAAAACAATAGTTTCATTACTTTCTGGACGCGCTAGTCATCGTAGAAAATAGAATTAATGATCATAGTTCAAATGCTGGACGAGGCATTTTGCTTTTCGCTTCATGCTATTACTTTTGGTAGGACATGAATTCATATGCCTCCCCCCATCTATGGGTAACTAGTAGGGCAGACTTTTTTTTAAACCTTAGTTAGACAACTTAGTATAGAATTAAAACTCTTAATTCAATCCAGATTTACTCGTTGTCTGTGGCGTAAAGGTTATCATTGAGGGAAATGGACACTGTGATA
Source organism: Doryteuthis pealeii (assembly GCA_023376005.1). Taxonomy (NCBI): domain Eukaryota; kingdom Metazoa; phylum Mollusca; class Cephalopoda; order Myopsida; family Loliginidae; genus Doryteuthis; species Doryteuthis pealeii. Next base: position 142,541,706 of record CM042137.1, on the reverse strand, counting down.
GGAGTTCAAATCCTGGACGAGGCTGGTTGCATTTCACATTCCGCTAATACCATTGGAAAAATAATGACTAATTTTTTCTCCCTCCAGCTATGGGTAGAATAGTAGAGTATACTGGGTCCTTTATTCTTAGCAACCGGTCAAAGAGAAGGAGAACTCTGAATTCAAATCCATTAAACTTCGCATAAAAATTGATCTTGTATCATATCCCACCCGGGCAGAGAAGTTGATAAATACATACTCGGATTTTGTCATATATATATTCCTCTGGTGGAGTGTTTCGGTAAATACCTACTTTCTGGACCGCCCTCCAATGTTTGAGTATTATTGTCTGTACTTTTGTCTGCGGTTATGTAGGTTGGTGTATGTGATAGTGTGTACATTAATCGATGTGTATAGTTCAGTGCACGTCTGTCGGTGTATGCGATTTTGTCTGCTGTCTGCGCCTGAATATCATTTTTTGACATCAAATTAGGCAAAGTATTTTTTTCTCGTTTTTATTCCATACAAAAAGTAACTCTTTTGCTTTTGGAAAGTAATCAAATCGAGAATATTTCGCGCATTTTGTTAGAAAACTTTAAAGTAAGGAGGATTTTTTTTCCCTTATGCCTCAATAATTCTCGTTGATATTGTCTCAAATGGACAAAATAGTTTGTTTTTTTTTGCTTCGTCTGAACGTTATTCTTGTAGGCGTTTCTTTCAGATGGTTTTAATGATTTTTATGAAAGGCCGATCTGCAGTGTAAACTAGTAGCTTACTTAACTCATAAAAAATCTAATGTTTGGTTTATATATATATATATAATATATATAGAGAGAGAGATAGATATATAGATAGAATAGATAGATAGATAGATAGAGATAGATAGAGATAGATAGATAGAGATAGATAGATAGATAGATAGATAGATAGATAGATAGAGATAGAGATATATAGATAGATAGATAGAGAAGAGATAGATAGATAGATAGAGATAGAGATATATAGATAGATAGAGATAGAGATATATAGATAGATAGATAGAGATAGAGATATATAGATAGATAGATAGAGATAGAGATATATAGATAGATAGATAGATAGAGATAGAGATATAGATAGATAGAAGAGATAGAGATAGAGAGATAGATAGAGATAGAGATATATAGAGAGATAGATAGAGAGAGATATATAGAGAGATAGATAGAGATAGAGATAGATAGAGAGATAGATAGAGATAGAGATAGAGAAGATAGAGAGATAGATAGAGAGATAGATAGAGATAGAGATAGAGATAGAGATAGATAGAGATAGATAGATAGAGAGAGATAGAGAGATAGAGAGATAGAGAGAGATAGAGATAGAGAGAGAGAGAGAGATATATAGAGAGAGAGAGAGAGATAGAGAGAGATATAGAGATAGAGATAGAGAGAGATAGAGATAGATAGATAGATAGAGAGAGATAGATAGATAGAGAGAGATAGATAGATAGATAGAGAGAGAGAGATAGATAGAGATAGATAGATAGATAGATAGAGATAGATAGATAGATAGATAGAGATAGATAGATAGATAGATAGATAGATAGATAGATAGATAGAGAGATAGATAGAGAGAGATAGAGATAGATAGATAGAGAGAGATAGAGATAGATAGATAGAGAGAGATAGAGATAGATAGATAGATAGATAGAGAGATAGATAGATAGATAGATAGATAGATAGATAGAGATAGATAGATAGAGATAGATAGATAGAGATAGATAGATAGAGATAGATAGATAGATAGAGATAGATAGATAGATAGAGATAGATAGATAGAGATAGATAGATAGAGATAGATAGATAGAGATAGATAGAGAATAAATGAGAAAAGTATTGGCATAAAAAGGTGCTCAATGCTAATAAAGCAGAGCAGATTTATAATCAATAGTAATGATATTATGGATGATTTAAACTCATAACTTTAAGTTTCATGCCTACGCAATCTTCAGATGAGCCAGATTTAGCATCATAACATTACACCAGGTAAACACGCTCCACAAGCCACAGTTTAAGAAAAAAAAAACTTAAGCATTATAACATCCCATCGCGTGAAAACGCTTCACGTTTATATAAACGCTAAAAAACTACTGGTTTTTAAAATCGCAACCGTTTGACTCATATGAATATTGCGTAAGCATGAAACTTAGTTATGAGTTTAAATCATCCATGATATCATTACTATTGATTAAACTACGTCACTGCTTATGTCACACTATGTCATAACATAGAATAAATACACTCAAAATTTGAGCATGCAATGTTAGACAGTCCTCATTGGTTTTTTTAAACAAGTTTTAATAAATACATATCTGGTATTATCTATCTATATATAGTTGTTTTATTTTGATATATATCTAAAGTTATCAGAACTAAGTTTCCATTTCAATTTTTTAATATATTTAACTCCTTTAATAAATTTATTTTATTTTTTACTCCTTTAATAAATTTGATGATTTTTCTTTACTTATGATATAAATTCTCCGATATCCAATTTTCAACTCCCATCCCCACAGGCAATATTTATTTTACGTCGTCCTGGGGGTGTTTTTTATTTGCTAGTATCATATAATTTGGAGATATTGTTTCTTCCCTTGAAATCAATTACAAATGAGTTTAATTTTAAATTTCTAAAACATCTACTCTAATTTCCAATAAAGTAGTGTGAATATTTTTTTTATAAAACTCACTTGTAATTTATTTTAGGGTAAGCCACAAAATCTCCAAATCATCTATATATATATATATATATATATATATATATATATATAAGATAAGCATGGTGATATTTTATCCGCCCTGTGTACATAAGTTTTTTTTCCCTACAAATCAATCATGAACATTTATGACATAAAAAAAACAAAAAAAAAAAAAAAAAAAAAAAAAAAAAAAAAAATAGAGCTGCTGAATTTCCATATTCCGCCGATTGACGTAAGTGAATGAGATTGATTGATTGTATATCTAGGATTTTATTATTCCTAGATGTTCGGTAGTTAGATAGGTAGGTTGGATTTTACGATAATGGGCCACTCCACCGTTTTTACTTATACAATATAATTCGAACTTATATTGATACATCAAATACAAAAGAAAAGTAGTAACTTATGAAAAGTATAATAAAGTTGCATAAAAATACAATACATTTACCTATAAGAAATCATTGCTGGTTGTATACATACATACAATTACCAACTCCCCCGCACGAACATGATGCGACACAAGAACAGTTTCAAAGTGGAGTTTCATTCTCCTAAACTAGTTGCCTAACCAAGATTGAAGAACGCAGTCTGCCTTTATATTTACCCATTGCTGGGGGGAGAATAGTCAGATTCCCGCCTTTCCCAAGGGTATTAGCGCTATGTGAAATGCAACCTGCCGCGTCTTGGATTTGAACTCGCGTTGATAAGACCATTTCATACGACTATTACATTACACCACGCTCCTCTAATATTATTTTAATTTATATTATCTCCAAAGTTTTCTGTTCTCATTTTTACTAACACGATGAGCCAGTTAACGAAATTTTGTGATAATTATTTTAGCACATATAAGATCCGTCTGGAAAGTATCCAGCCAATTAATATTAGCGAAATATATCCAACCAACATTAATGCTTTCTAAATCCTCACAATTCTTCCGAAATCGATCTTACTTTTCAAAGCAGAAAAGGTGTTAGATTATCCACTCTTGACTCTTGGTTTTAGTGAACTGTCAAATGAATGAAGATCAAACACAAGGACTCTTTTAAAAAAGCTTTACATTTTCTGTGACATCATTTACCACCAGTAAATAACACAAGAAATAAAACATAGCACAATTACGTTGGTTTGGATTGGTTTATTTATTTAATGGCATAGCAACTCCACGTGTTATTTTCTAAAATAATACGATAGACAGACCAAAAATTATAGATAAGAGTGGAAAGTTACTATAAGTTTTGAGATGACGTGTGATAGGCTACTTGTCGGTTTCTGACTGGTCAGCAGAAGACAAAAAGAAGAGTGATAGAAAGAGAGTGAAGGGTTTGGCAGTCTGGGCTGTATTTGAAGAGAACAGACGCTAGATGAGTGTTCGCCAATGCATTTTTACTTGGAATGAAATGAAAGTGTTCAGAAAAAAACAAACAAGTATTATCTTTGATATTAAAAACTATCAATGGCACAAGACAAGGTATCCCAAAATATTTCCAAGTTGTTCCACAATCAGTGAACAGATCAAGACTACCAGACAGACCCAGCTACACCGACCCAGAAGAGCAAAGACCGAACCATATCCAGTCAAGAGAATAAATATAGGATTATTACTATATCAACCAATTACTTTCAATGGAATCCCACTATGCAACGATTTAAAATAAATATTTGCTTCATTTCTAAATATTTTATTAAAATCCCACATTTTCAATGTTTCATTTCCAACATTTTAAAAGTATTGATCTGTATATAATCATTTGTTTTCACACGGAGATATGATGTGAAATATTCCTATTCACAGTTCGTTAGCAAAAGTTAAATTTAATAGAAACAAAGATATAGCGACATGCATAAAAAAATAGACGTAGATTATAATAAATTGTATTTTATTATCTAGACATATGAATATATATATATATATATATATATTATATATATATATACACTGCTAGATAATAAACGTTATGCTTAAGTAATACGTCTCTGGTACTTTTCACAAAAGATATCACAATTTTCCATTTTTGTCGATTGAATTTGTACAAAAAAAACAACAGCATTCAAATAAGTTAAAATTATATAAAAAAGTACACACACATACATAATATATATAAATATATATATATATATATATATATATATATATATTGATTTACCGAGAAAGATCAGGGAGCTGGGGAGTGTAAAATATCTACTTTAATTTCCCGACGACAATGTGACTAAAACACTACTAAAATCAATTGTTTTAGTAAAAGAAATTCTTGTTCAATGTATTGATTGTTTTGCTTTAAAAAAAAAAAAAAAATAGAATAAGTTTAAATTATATTCAAATGATGTGAGATTTGTTTTGAATAAAAATCTAAAACGAAATATCTAAATTTTCTCAGTTCTTATTTGAATTTGTATTTTATGCGGGGGGGGGGTAGTAAATTCAAAACAGACTGAGCGTATGGTAGGAAAATTGTTTGAATATTTGAGTTTTGTAAAAAAAATAATTGAAATTTGTACAAATTCAATCGAGACAAACATTTGGGGGGGGGGTATGTAATATTTACATTGATTTGTCGATCAAAATCGGATGGGGGGGGGGCTGTAAATTATTTGAATTAATTTGCCACCAACAAAGCAACAAAAACACTGGGAAAATATCTAAGTTTGTCCTTACATTCGCCTCACGCCGGTTTGCTAAAACAGCGTAAATTAAGACAGGAGGCCGGGACGACAAAAATACCTGAAGGTGATATTCACTGATGAATGAAAAATAAATGTTGGCCAAGGTGTGGAGGCTTGAAATTGTATCTGGTGTATTTCAAATGAAGGAATCAAATATGTTTCCTAGGTCAGGCATATCACTTAAATATTCAGAGAATAAAGCAATCCTCACCCTACCATAAGGCAGTCCATACCTCAACAATCAATATATTGGGGTAAATTGAAATCTTGCATAATTTTCCTATTCAATCGATAGAGAATTGGTTTGGTTAAGTTAATGTCATTTTTGAAGACAATAATGCATTCTGTCCCAGCACAAAGTGTGTGTGTGTGTGTGTCTGGTGGGGGTAAAGCTTATTTCTTCGGAAACGTATATCGAAAATCAATATGGTCAACGAAAAGTCCGGATCGAAATAAAATTGAACATTTATGGTAGAAACTTTTATTAAAAAAAAAACTCCATTAGAAGGATCCATCCACCAAGGAAGAACTATTAACTGCCATTCGAGAATGTTGGAACCATTCTGATAAAGAATGTTGCATTAACTTGTGAAATCCTTGCCAGAAAGAATAAAAGGCTTCAAAACTCGAGGGGCATAAGTCATTAATCAGTATTGGGTTATTGGATTCCTCTATATGGTTCAGGGGAAAAATTACACAATTTAAATACCTTAATGTCGATTCTTTACGGTATATTTAATAAAGCCAGGTTATTCAAATGTTAAATAGAAAATACGTTTTATGTCTCATCTGTCATTAGTGTATTTATTGCTAAATGAAACACCAAGTGGAACAACATCTAAGTATTCAAATTTGATAATTTTCTGCCGGGGACAGTACAATAAAAAAAGATAATAATAATCTATAATCAAATCAGTTTGAAATTGTCAGAAAAAAAAAACTGTATAGGTACTTACCTTTCAGCGTCACATTTATTAAATGTTTATTTGCATTAAAGTTACATGTCACACTTTGGTCTATGATATAAGGGGCTGGTTTGGGCGTAGATCACGTGGGTTCTATTACCATTCTACCTACAATACATCGAACGTGCTTATAGAACTATTCTGACCCTCGACTAGTAGACCGCGGTCCCGAATACCGAACCAAAGTAGAAACATCAGCAATTTGTTGCAAGACTAATTCTTCCAACTCCAAATACGAGGTAAAGTGTTTTCTATTATTTCTTACTGTCTCTGTCAGTTGCCGTTTGGGATTGATTTACTTCCTACTTCCTTGTTACTGAGGATACCCATTCCGTAGCATTATCTTCAGAGGGATTCGCAACAAAATAAAAGCAATCATTATTATTCTTTAGTTCTCCTGTGCTATAGTATAAAGCATCATGTATACAGGGGATTTTTTAAAAAGTGTTAACACCATTTTCTAAATATAAACCTCAGATTTATCTATTTGGTTAGATGCTAAATTAAGCAATTAAACCAGTAGTTTCTTCCCTAAAATCAATCATTATTAATCTGTATAAAATTGTATTAATAACGAATTAGAAATGGTCTCTCTTCTCGAAGAAACCGAACATGCAATATTTTTAAAGCCTATAGGGATCGGCCCCTATATTTTTACAGAATGTGGAATTGACCAAATTAAAATAATTAAGTTTTCTTAAATAACTAGATTTACAATGGTATGTCATGAGTTTAGAATTAAGTAAACAAAAAGAGAATCGAATGAATATTAGTTTAGAAATATTTTTAGAAACAATAGAAACAATGGTTTAAATTCATCCGATAATTTACGTCACCAGAATTCCACATGTACCAAAATCATCGATATTGCATCATTGCAAATCACCTGATATTGAGGAATATTTTAGCTTAAGGAACACGTAGACAATGAATAATTAAAATTATAAAAGGCCCATAGAGCTGGAAAAAACTTCAGATGGAGACACAGAGACAGTGAGGAGCTTTTGCTCTTCCTGACTCAACAGAGTTGGAGAGGATGCTCCTAAATCGACAGTGGGAACGTCCGAAAACATCAAATACGGACTCAACAGGTCCGTCTATTTTTTCGTCTCCTATTTCTCTCTCTCTCTCTCTCTCTCTCTCGATCAACAACAACAACTTTCAATCACAAGTTCCAATCACAGACAAACTACTAATATGTTGACACAAGCAATCACACTAATATAAACACCATGTCACACACAACTATACACAGACACAATCAGACTGCAACACCACTGAAAGAACAATGAAACTATATTAATTGTATTTATGTATATAAAGTTTGTTTCCTTTATCAATGTCTTCTTCTTTTGTTACCTATGGAAACTACATTTTCCGTAGTCCTTATACATATAAATTGTAGGGACCCATAACTCGGATCTTCAACTCCTCAACTAAACACTCACCAACCAACAAGGGTCCCTACAAGCCTTAGTCTACCCCCTCTAAAAACTAAACTAAAATGTTCATTGAAAATAATCAAATACTATTTTAAATCTACGGAAACATTCATGTAAAGGTTTAGGTACATTTTAGTAATAGCGTGGTAGAAAAAGCGGCAAGAAATTAAAATTGAGGAAAAAATGGATTAAATCTACAAGGGACTAATATCACTTGTTGAGGAGAGACAACTAGCCGAACCGAATTTCTTTTTACCACAAAGTTATAGATCTAACAATCTATCAATTAACTTCTTGAAGACAGAAAATAATCTTGAAATATTCAACTTAAAGGTCATTGGACGCTAGAAAAGGACCCGATAATGAATCTTTTAGACAAAAAGTAACACCTACCTTCAAGTATTCTGTCTCCTTTCCGTTTAGAAAATGTCTGAAACCTATCTCGTTATAAATTCTCGTAGATTAATTATAAACGAGATCACAGATTGTGGCGGGATGAGACTCCTCCGTGTGGGTCACCTTTCCGTTGATAAATTGTCTGAGTCAAATCTCGTTATAAACTCTCGTAGATCAATTATAAATGAGAACAAAGATGGCGATGAGACGTCATTGCTCAGTGTGGACCAGACCTTTAAGATGCTGATTGCAACATTTTTCAGGTTAGAATTTCTCATTCGTTTTATTCTTGAGAAAAATGTAATTATTTAATTCCATGGTATAATTTTTAACATTATAAACATTTTCACTTAGGTGATTAATTCAATGTTAATGTTTATATGTATCTTTATTAGAAAAACAGAATTGATATTACGGCAACCACTTCGGGAAGATTCCAATAATATGTTGACATTGATGGTCAATAGGTTGGGTTTTAAAAATTATAATATAAAGAAACTCCCATACAAATATTTTAAACCCTCTGTATTCATGGTTGTATCATCAAGAGAACATGTACATATGTTATTTTAATATGTACATACATAGTTTATTAAAATCAAATGGGGTTATATTAAAAATTAAAAGGATTTCATAAGACATAAATGTTATTAAACATAAACTAATGTACAACAATGTCTATTGCATTGATATATATATATATATATAATAATATAATATATATAATATATATATATATATGCCCATTAATAGCGTTGATCACAGGGATATCCAACCAAGGCAATACCTGCCCCCTTGATTTAAAAGGGCAGGGCTGGGTTTATTGCCCAGTGCCTGAGGCACCCCCTTGAGGGGGAATGCCAACGGGATCGACGCAATTTTTCCACCTGCCACCATGACTTTCCGGCTTGTGGTGGTCCCACATAAAAACGAGACCTTGTGTTCAACCCATACAAGTTGGGTATGAGATGAATGAATAATATATATATATAATATATATATATATATATATATATATATATATAATATACACGTTATGGTCCAAGGGGGGGGATATAAATACCTAATGAGAAAGAAGGTTCGCAAAATTGTTTGAAATTTATTTTTTTAGCAAAAACGTTTTTTTTTCACGTTCACATTTTTTTTTTTACCTCCATCAGGCTTGTTTGATTAATTTCTGATTACACACAACACACACACACACACACCACACACACACACACACACACACACACACACTATATATATATATATATATATATATATATATATATATATATATATATTACACGTTTCTGTCCACTTACTGTTTTATTTTTTCCCTACTTGTGGGTCGGAAGTATCGCCTTTGAGTTCCTTCGATGTATCCCTAATAGGATCTACAGTGTGTGTATATATATATATATATATATATATATATATATATATATATATATATATATAATGTGTGTGTGTATGAACAAATGAGAACGAAAAAGCGTTTGATAAACCAAAATACATAAATCCTGGTCACCCACATAAACTTTCATTTGTAAGCTCTGTGTGTTAGGGGAGGGGTCCTGGTTATGATCTAGAGGACACACTAACGTCGTAATTGAACAGTTTTTATATCAGTGGTTTGTAAATTTTTATTTAAATGAGTTTTATCAAAAGAGCTATCTCATTAAAACCATTATTTATCGAACACAGCTAATCTATAATTCATAGATTCCTTTAACACAATCTTTCTGATCTTACATATTTATATGTTTTGCATAAACATATCACAGATATCATCAATCTATTGATGAAAAATTGTTCTGGACGGAGAAATGATAAATAGCAAACATTATTCACCATTGAATATTGGTTTGTTTTGTTTTGTTTTACGGCCATATCAGCCTCCAGTGGGTCATTTAATGCGATAAAGTTTTGAAATAAACCAATTCTTAATGGATAATACAATTTTTTATAAAATACATTTTTCTATTTAACCCCATAGATGGGACCCTAACAGGTATTACCACCCGGGTCAGATGGACCTGGGAGCAAATGGTGATGAAGGGCTGCTCCACATTCTCAAACCCGGAACCTCACCATCAGATAGCTTAACGTCATTCCCAGGACATGTAGACCCGCAGTCACCGCCTTCTAGCACCCATATAATAAAAAGGGGTTGGGGCAATCAGGTGGGAAATCATTATAGGTTCTAGGGCTTTGACTGTGACAGCCGAGATCGGAGGGGCCATCTCTGACCGCCCGATCTAGCCCGATTAGGCGCACAAAGTTAGTATGCATGTTCATGAACGTGCTAATTCCACCTGGGCTCTATCCTTAGCATCACGGTCGCCACCCACGGACAGCAGTGGCCCCATTGGCGGAGTCTTACCCCTCTGCAGAGTCGCAGTCGAGTGCCACTTCTAACGCACCCAGCAGACAGGGCGGGTAAATATTGGAATATGAAATGTATAGCCTTCATTGGGCTAGTAAAATACGCGATTGCATCTCTGCCAGAGGGTGAAATTCCCCAACAAATTGGAGCCGACTTGTTGCCGTATATCTGCCGACCCGCGTGATCCTACAGATAGGAATTACTAGCTAGCTTAGCAGTCATGCCATGCAACACCCCTATGGCCCCTTACATATGTTAGACGGTGATGGTGCGAAAAGGTTCCCTCCGCAGCAATTCGTCTGGTCACTTCAAACCCTAGCCCTATATGATATATCCCAACCCAATTCTGATTTGGTTAAACACCCACAGCCCTTTTTGTAATATGCTGTGTTAGAATGCGGTTGCCGAGGGCTTATTGATCTAGCGCATGATGTCAAACTTGTAAGCTAATGGTGTGAGTTTCAATGTCTTGGAACTCTAAGGAGTGCTAAAAATATTCCTTTCATCGCCGATTTTACTCTTAGGTCCACTCTCTTTCGAGTGGCAATATCTGTTAGGATCCAATCGATAGTTCTAGACAGAGAAATTGGGATAATTTAGCACCATTAATTCCCCATTGAATATTGTGTAAATTTGAATACGAAATGTAACCCCCACTGTCGTCTGGGACTATAGAATAGGCCGACTGCATCTCGGAAGAATGGAAAGATCCCACCCCAATGGAGCGACCTATTGGCTGTGGATGTTCACTCGTGATACTTAAGGATGGATTTCCGGTGGCTGAGCATTTCATGACCTGCAACACACTTCTTTGGCTCTTATTTAGGCGAGACTATTGGTCGGAGAGGCCTCTCCGATAGATTAGCTGGTCACGTCAAGTCCTAGCACCTATAGGATTGTCACAATCCTATTATCCTCATGGCAAACACACCCTCCTTTTTTATCATATATGTACTAGAAAATGGTTACATATTTTCTTAGTGTCCTGAAATGACGTTAAATATCAGTTAATGGTGAAGTTCCAATGTTTGGGCTCTGGAGTACCCTTTCATTGCTATTACGCCCAGGTTCACTCTATCCCGGAGTGGCAATACCTGTTAGGGTCCCATCTATTGAGTTAAAAAGAAAAATAATGTAAACCAAGATGTGTCTAAAAAATTGAGTTGAAAAAATGTAACCAAACAAGCCATGAATAAACAAAACGTCACCGACATTAGCCAAAAAAGGACTTAGACATGCCGTAAAAAATTAAACAACAAGCCAACCAAATCTATTTTTTAATATATTCGTGTTCCTTAACGTACGACCGTTATTTTGCCAACACCCTCTGGGTAAAAATTCAGAATCTGGTAAACTTCCGCTTAAGAAATTGACCATGTCTCATCCTACGCTTTGTAGGGGTATAGTTACTGTATATGTTGAGACTGGTGCTTAGGAATGCGTCCCTTCCGATAAGTCGCTGATCACTTCAAGCCCCTACCACCTATATTATCGCCAACCCTAATTCCATTAGTCTAAACACACAACCCTTCTGGTCATAACAAGGATATAGAAACCACTTATATATATAATATAATATATATATTATATATATATATATTAAAATAAGTGTATTTTGGCAGCATTTTTTCTTTCATACAAGTTTGTGTTGAGCTGTAAAGACAATTCTTGTCGGACAAGTTTTTTGGTTGATCCTTTCTAATTTTCGGGCCATCTTTTGGTTGTCGGGGTGGAACTGGTGTAAACAGTCCACCAAAGGTTTCGATACGAGCGCCTTTCGGCAATACAGTTTGCCATCATCAGGTAGGAAACGATGATATGTTTCGTGTCTCGTTTGAAGCGAGAATGAGTAGTAGCAAGGAATTGGAAGTGGGAAGTAATAACAATTGATAGGGGAGGTTGTAGGAATTGGTAGTGTTCGAACGAACAATGCAGTAGTGATTTTTTCGTGTCGGAGGGGACACAAGTTGTGAGAAGGGGAGGGGAATAGTGGAAGGAGATAGGCGGGAAATTATAAGCATGTTGAGAACATATGAGAACTTTACCAGCAGTTCCACACTGACAGCCAAAAAAGATGGCCCGAAAATTAGAAAGAATCAACCAAAAACTCGTCCGACAAGAATTGTCTGTACAGTTCAACAAAACTTACTATATATAATATATATATATATATATATATAATATATATATTATATACTTTGGTGCTTCGGTACCAAGTTTCTGGTACAAGCTGATTCTAGGTGGGTCCTAATTCTCTACCCGTAGGTTGTTTGTTAGAGTCAGGCGTCCGTATGAGAGCTCAATGTTTAATTATTTAAATAAAATATATCAGTGGTCTGAAGAAGCTCGTGAACATACTCGCGAGTTGCGAAATGGTCCATAACCACGATACCCATTGTATTTAAGGCCTTTTTATTCCCAAATATATATATATATATATATATATATGGTTTCTTTATCTTTGGTATGGCAACGATTCTAGTAGAAAGAAAACACTGAATTCAAACCTATCGTTCGAAATATTGCGACATATTAATGTTTCTAGATAAATAAAATTTGTTGGCGACGTGTCCCAACGCTCTACCAACTGAGCTAACCCGACCTTTATTAAAAGTCAAATGAGAGAGAAATGTGTTTGTAAGAAAAAATAAAGTTTTATTAAATTTACGCAATATAAATTTTTCAGAGTCGAAATGAAAAGCAAGTATATTAAAAGCCAAAAAATCATATGGGAATTGAACAAATAAATAATTCGCAATGTTGAAGTAGAAAACGATTAACATGTATCAAAATAGTTTTGAGGGTGGACATTCTGACTATGAAACGAGAATATTTACTTAGAAATTATATTAATAAAAAATACTTTCTTGGCTAAAGTAATATACATATGATGCATTCGTCTTGCTTTGGCAGGCACAGAATGAATAAATATATTGATTTAACGGCATATCAACTAGTCTGGGTTCATTTATGGCTAGCGGTTAGGGAATTTGGTACATTGTACATCTATATTTACACTTTTTGTGTAGTGTATTGAGGGTTTTAGTACATGATTATATGATATCAACTATTACTATCTAAATGTAAGTAAAGTTGGCAGAGTCGCCTATTGTCGGTATCAGCTGGACAGAGATGGAGCCTATGCCCTTTTCACCTGCGCAAGACAAAGGATATTGTTCTGCTGAGGTGGAGAGCCACACCTAACCTTACCTCTCCACCTCAGTACATGTATCAGATTACCCAATCTGTGCTGTTAATGCACTGAGTTAACCTTTCAATTCCTAGGCGGTTGGTCTACCGACTAAGCTCACAACTATTCCTATTTAATAAAATCATTTTTAAACAGAACTATCGGACCATATAGAAAACCCTAAGAGATACTACCACTCCGATTGGAACTGTTTATTTAAGAACTACTGTTAGATAGTTCAAAATATAAAAAGTATAATAATCTTGATTTAACACTCTCGCTCTTTCTTTTTTAAAATTCTTTTCATCTCATTATATTCAATTAAAACAGATTCGCGTTATCGCATCCACGTGCTCCCCCCCCCTCTCTCTCTCTCTCTCTCGTTTCTCTCTCGTTTCTCTACTCTCTTTATTTATTACTTATTTTTTCTGTGTTACATGTCCCGTTTTGACACTCATAAAACATAAGAATACGGCGATTAAATGACCCCAGATAATCAGAATATACTTTTTGGATTTCCTCTTGGGCGATTCAGACGGTCTCTTGTTTAAGTAGCGGGTGTTGCAAGATTATAATGGTTGCAAGATTAATACAAGTGTATTTGATATATAGATTAGAAAAAAGAACGAGCGAAATTCAATAGGAACGCATATAAAAAGACTCTACACTTATTTTATAATCATATTTTAATTGTTTCTATTTAAAATCATTCATACGATTGATATTAATATGCTGGAGAATAGAATAATATCAATACCAATAACACAAAGTAATTATTTATTAAACCTAGTTTGTTTAAAACTAGTATGCAAATTAAACACACCATATATTATGGAAACTTTTATTTTTTAGTGAGATATCACACACTATGAAAGATTTCAAACGCCACAAATAACATGGGCTGATTGAAGGAAATCTATCACAGATTTTCATAGACATCGTTTAATAAATATAATTTATTCTATTTGTGTTAATGATTTTGACTACAAATTAGATTTCTCATTTGATACACTTAGCAATTCTTGAGGATTATTGTTCCGTAGGCAAAGGTGAGAATCAAGTGTCTTTTTTCGCAGGGCATCCTTACCCGGAAAAGAAAAAGAAACCGAAATTCCCATTACATTCGATTTAGAATTGTAAAATTTATCTATTCAAAGTGTCCAGTTTAGATAATTTTGCTCATATACGTATAAAAAATTTTAATTTCGTGTTTTCATACAGAAACGAGCGTTAGCTCAACTATTCCGATTATTTATTTCATACCAATGAACAGAAATCGGAACTATTTGTTTTCTCAAATCCTAATTTGCAGAAAAACTATTAAGAACACTTAACAAACAGAATCAATAGAAATAGAATTTGAAAGCCCGATAAACTCATTTCTTTCAACAATTCCCCAGAAAATTAATAGCTTGTCCACATTTTAATTTAAAACTTCTCATATTTACTTAATTCGATATCTATATTTACCTACTGGAAATTTTCACTTAAAAAAAAACGCAGTGGATATTGTTTAGATCTGTATAAGAAGCGTTTTATTGAAATCCGTCTGAAAATGCTGTCTATCTACGCAATAAATTTTCATGTTTTGAAAGAAAACTTCCCTGAAGAATTAAAGTCGTGTTTTCAATTGTTCCCGGATAAAATCCTCACTGGAGCTGACATTATGCCTTAAATCCCCACATTCAAAAACTGTAAAATAAGAAAATTCCCCTTTTGTTCGCAAATTTTGTTTGTTCAAAAATCTATTTCGGTCTGCTTGTAAATCTGAACATTTTTTTAAATCCAAGCTAATTTTAATACTAAAATAAAACTTAATCCAGTTTAAAAAATAAAACACATATTTTCAAGGATCTTGTTATTCATTTAAATCGCATCTTAAATGTTGGTTATGGATACAATTTTAAATTAAATTATTATCTAATAATCGAAAAAGATGAAAGAATTCATCAATAAGCATTTATCTGCTAAAAATCTTAATAGATTCCCTTGATAACCAGAGGGAACGAATGTAACATGTAGGAGGCTTCATTACGCAATAACAAGAAATTATCTCCTTCTATCATTGGTCTCACAAATTTTCATCTTTCCCTTCCGGTAGTATCAGTGCGCCCTTCTTAGGATCCAATGAATAAGTGTTTTAAAAAGTATCTGTAAAATATGAGAAATAAACACAGCGGAGAATGTGCACTAAAAAAGTATCACACTCGTTCAAGATAATGACTGATGCTAACTGATGCTGCTTGGGTAGTATGTATGGAGGTTTCATTACGCAATAACTAGAGAATATTCTCATTAAGATTTTCATTTTTCCAGAATTTATCTTGGCTCCTTTTAGCAGATTTGGCTACTATTTCTATGCCGAATACAACTGATTTGAAATCAGTGTTTTCTTTCCCATGGAGTGGTTGACATGAGCTCAGTCTGCCCTATCATTTACCCATGGCGAGCGGAAAAAAGGATGCATGCCTCACTAGAACTAGATCGAAGTGAAACGCAAACAGCCTTGTCCAGGATTCGAACTTGACTTGCTGAGTCCATATCCTACGATTATGGCCATCACAAGCACACAGTATTAACAAAAGTATGTAAGTTATGTCTGTTTGGGTACATATCTATATATCAATACTCGTGTTCCTTAATTGTACGACCGTTATCATTTTGCATCACCCTCTAGTTAAAATCGAGGCCGTCCAAATCGTCCAAGATGAAATGTAAAAATCCAAATCCTAATTATCTGGTGTTGGTTATCTGCCGAATTCTTATTTCTTATCAGTCTCATCACCTCAGGTAAATAATGGACTATTCCGTTTTTATTATAAAGAAATAGGAAAAAAGGGCATGCTACACAGAAAAAAATATAATAAGAAAGAACGAAAAGGGGAAAGATAGTGATGGGTTGAGCCTGCGGATGAGATAACGCTAATCTATTTAAATCGAACATAATGAAAAGATGAAATGAAGGAAAGAAAGAAAGAAAAAGTGATAGTGAGTTAAATCAATATCATTATACTTTTTACATATTGAACTATTTTTAATAGTTCTTAAGTAAACATATCAAACGTTGTAATAATCAAATTATCATCTCTAGATCAGATATTTTTCTGTTAAAATCTCTATTCTTTCAAGATTTAAATTAATAGAGTTCTATTAAATGCTTGTAAACAAAAGCAAATGGTTTGGGCGAACAAGTTTTAGAAAGAGCAGAAAAAATATGATTGATGAATATTGACAGTTAATCTAATTTATAAGGTTGCAACGATCGTCTGTCAAGACTGATTAAGCGTTAAACATGTATTGAGATTGTGTATGGAGGAATTTAATTCAACTGTATATTTCTCACAGGCGCCAATGATCTTTTTTCAGTCGGTTACGTCATACGGCTGTTTGAGGCAAAAATGTAATTTTTATTATGGGGATTTTGCGGACTATTGTCCTCGACTTTATTTCCGTCTGTGTCCACCGGATTTCTTTAGGTGTTCCTTTTCGGACTCGAGAATCTTCTCTTCGAATGAGTAAACCTTCTTATGAAGCTCGAAAGCCTTCATATCGTAATCGGTAGCGTTCGCGGAACTTCGAACCGAAACTTTTATTCAGTCCACGAGTGTAAACTGTTCTCATTTAGTCAACCATGACCGGGTACAAATGTTAAGCTATGTTAAGTATTCTATGTGTTATACTCTTGACCAGGATGGAACCTGCGACCTACAGTTGATTGTCACTTAAAAGTGTATTAACTCATATCCGTTGCGCTATGTGTAAAAAAATCAGACAAATAGCAAAAATTTACATCAGATCAATGTACACCGGTATAAGGAATCACATCATCTATCTTGAATAGTCATTGATGGACGGTGTGGGTCATGTTGGCCCCGGTATGCAACCGTCTAGGAGAAGAAACTCTAAAATTGGCCAATAAGAGTAAGGTCGTTCGGGGCGGCCTAGAAGTCGGTATCAGCCTGAACAGCGAGGGAGCTATCCTTTTCAATAGCGCTAGACCAAGAGAGATTGTTTTGACGTCTGAGGTAGAGCGTCCAACACCTACCATCAGCTCCTTTACCGCACCAGATCCCTGTGCTACCTAAGCGAGTTGGCGAGGATCGCGGCCATCGAACTAGGACCTTGTGGCTTTAGTCAGCTTTAATTAAAAGGGATTGCTATGTGGTTTGGTTTCAAACTCATTTTTTTCAGGGGCTATCAAGTTGAATCCTTCCATATAAGTAAAATGAATCTCGGGATTAATATATATATAGTTATATATATATATATAATAGTATATAAGCGCTATCGTTATTACTAGTGCCCCTCCAAAAATACAGTGCAAAGGCGGTGCATCATAGCCGAAAATAATAGGCATGCTTTGGTGTTTAATTATATTTAGCTCTCAACCTTGAACAACAAAACCTTAAATCAATAATGATAATCTAACTGAATGTTGTAAGAAAAAGTTAAAGTAAATTTAATTCTTTTAGTTTACTATCGATAATTTAAAAACGCGCAGAAGTCAAGTTAATGGAGACCTATTAGTTTCAAAGTCCCTACCATTCCATTGTGTAGATAGAATAGAAGTGTCTCTTCTCAAAAGTTTGGATTATGGTAGAAATGTACTTTTTAACGAAACCAATTAGTCTCAACATTTGAAACTAACATTTAATTTAAAAAGTTCTTTAATTAAAGAGACGCTGGGCGTTTTCTTTAGAAAGTAAGATAACTCACAGGTGTTTTTGAGGTCAAGAAAAAAGTAAAATAAGCTTTGTTTCCTAATTCAAAATGTAAGTAAGGAGGTACTCGTGCTTCTTTTTCAGGTTACTTAATATTACAATGTCTAATCCAATAAGAGTAAACCTCAAATCAAATCCCAACCAGTCGACAAGGCTTGCATAACGCTGATTCTTCCCCACCAAGATGGGTGTTCTGAGCATGACACTGTAATGCATTCAAAGGTGCGGGTTCAATACCCCTTCGTGGGCTTACTCGCAGGTTCAACTGTTAGCGTTTGATCTATGGGTAAAACAAAACAGTTTGAAAAGTGTTAGAATTACTTATAATACTTGATACCATATAACTGTAAATAATTATATTAAGAATAATTAATTGAATCTATAATTGTTTACTTATATTATTAATATTATTACTTGCAGGACATATATTACAACATTTGATATGCTTTCTTAAGAGCTATTGCGATAGTTTTTAATATGTTAAATGTATGATAATCTTTATTTAATTCTCTCTCTCTCTCTCTCTCTCTCTCTCTCTCTCTCTCTCTCTCTCTCTCTCTCTGATTTTTCTGGGTTTTTTTCTTTTCATTATGTTCGATTGAAACAGATTAGCGTCATAACTTCCACAAAGAAGGTAATAAAAAAGGGTAATTATTTATTTATCCATCTAACTCCTGATTTGGTTTAACGCTACTTAACTTCACCGAGACTCAATAATTAAACCTGTAAAATCGCCGACTGCACCTCTGAATGTGGATAAGCCCCCCCGCCCCCGCAATGCGGCTACTTGTTGGCCGTTCGTGGTAACCCGTGATACATCAGGAAGAGATTTTGTGGCTGAGCAGTCCATGAAATAAAACTCTCCACTTTGTCCCTTATTTAAGCAAGACGCAAGCTCGAAAAGGTCCCTTCCGATCAATCGGCCGGTCATATCAAGCCTAGCACCTATATAATTGTCATGACTCCATTGCTCTTATGGCAACCCCCTAACCCTTTTTATCATATATGCGCTAGAAGGCGGTGACTGAGGGCCTTAGTGTCCAGGCTATTATGTTAAACTGTATATAATGGTAAAGCTTCAATTCTGGAGAGTTTGGAGTTCCCCTTTATCACTATTATTCCCATGTCCACCCTGTCTAAGAGTAGTAGTACCTGTTAGGATCCAATGTATGGTTTAAATAGAAAAAAAATTAACCAAAGGTTTTAAAAAATTGAGTTAAAAAATAATTTAATAATACCCCTCAAGAAATGAATAGTACAAAACGTCTTCGGCATAAAATAAGCGAACAAATGTTGACATGTCGTAAAATACAAAAAAGAAAGAAGAAATATGCGAGACAAGTTTTAATTGCTCACAGGTGACGACGTCTTAATATTTTAAGACGTCATCACCTTAATTTCATTCATAAAATGAGTTAAGCTTAATTTCATTCATAAATATCGTTGGAGTGTAACTTTCTGTAAACTTCGTCCCTGTAAGATGAACGAACAATTCGCCGGTTGAATTGCGACAGTTTATCTCCAGGTTTCTTATTTCCATTTCCTGATTTTGATTCTATAACTTTTTTCCCAGTGAAATGGGATTCTTTCCATGAATAGATTTGTAATTTGAAGTTTGCTTTTCTACGGCACCTGTCGTGGTAAACCTCCCTGATGGCATCAGCATAATGTTCAGAATATCCCTTATAGGTAAGGGCGTCTATTTTTAAAACACTTCACTAATATATTGGTAGTCAGAAAATAGAAAAGTATATCTTTTTACCTGGGGTTCTGTCTGTAATTCTGTATGTATCAATATCTAACACTGAGCCAGCTACAGAATACATTCCAAAATATACTTGACCCTGCCAAATACCAGCGGGCAACTTCTACTTAACAGTCTTAGATATTATTTACCTCAACAATAAACTCGTTTTTAAAGAGTCAGAATTTAGATTGCTTCGACCTCATGTGAATATAGTGGTATTCTTTACATAATGGGGACTACGTGTGTCCTCAGAAACAAAGACTATGTGATGAATTAAACTGACATTTAACAAGTTGTGACTGCGATGTAAATGAAAGAGGTAAATGATCACAAGTAAAACAAGAATATCATTTAAGGCCTAATCATATAAACAGATAACGTGACCATATTAAGGTTTAAGAGATAGTGTGGTTATTTATGTATAAATATGAAAACATGCAGTGGGATCATTTAAGTTCTAATCATAAACTGTGGTCATCTAAAATAAAATTGTATACAGATAGTGTGGTCAATTATCTTAATTATAAAAACATGTAGTGTGGTCAATTATAAAAAACATGTAGTGGTCAATTAAGATTTAATTATAAAAACATGTAGTGTGGTCAATTAAGATTTAATTATAAAAAATGTAGTGTGGTCAATTAAGATTAATATAAAAAACATGTAGTGTGGTCAATTAAGATTTAATTATAAAAACATGTAGAGTGGTCAATTAAAATCTACTTATATAAATATATTGTGTGATCATCTAAGGTCAAATTGTATAAGCAGCTATTGTTGTAATTTAAAGTCTACTTATATAAACAGATGTGGTCTTTTAATGCATATAAATACGTAGTATGGTTTTCTAAGGTCTAATCGTATAAACAGTGGTAATTCAAACTATGTAAATATGTAGTGTGTTCATTTAAGATCGAATTATATAAACAGATTATGTGATCATTTAAGGTCTAACTGCAGAAAGATATGCTGAGGTCACATAATGATTTGTGGAAATGGGATTAGAGAGCCAAGTTCAAATCTTGAGCAATTTTTTCCGCGTACTTCCCTTATATAGAAGCGCGCTTAGCATAATATTCATCATCGTAGAAAATTGAATCAGTGACCCGAGTTCAAATTCTGGACGAGTATGTTGGCCTTTCAATTTGTATTAATATATTTGGGAAAGGCTTGAATCCGTCTGATCTCTGCCTACTTGGACGGACTTGGTACTTTAGCTTCCCTTATGCAACTACAGATATAAATAAATGATATAACATACTATCTTTCAGAGAAATTATTAATTTGAAAAAATCATGGTTTAATTTTTGTTAACAGGAAACCAACTATAAAACAGACATTATAACCGTTACTTGCAATACAACAGTAGAATAGTCAGAAAAATAGGATGTGTACCTACCTTCCAGCCTCCTCGGGCAGGGTGGGTGAAGATTGAGAAGCGCCTAACTTGTTATAGGACTATAGTGATCCTAGAATAGTAAACCGTGTTACTGACTTCCGAACCAAAATTGCCACATCGGCAATCTGTTGCAAGATTAATCGGTAATTTATGAGGAAGTGCGTCCCGGTCTCATGCCTCAAAAATTGCTACCCCGTGACTATTAAAATAACGACCCAGCTCAGTCTATTCAAAACTATCCATCTTCATATCTATCTATCTATCTCAATTTGTTCATATTTATCAATATTACTTTAAATACTAAGATTTTTTTTTATTCACGTTTGTTTAATGTCATGTTTTTAGTTTAAATAAACAAGAATTACGACAAAAAAAAGATGCGAGCCCCTCCCCCAATACATTTACTTGTCGGAAATATCTTCATTTGTTCATATCTATTTATATTATTTTGTTTGTTTATCTATCTATCTCAGTCTATTCCAAACTATATATCCATCTTCATATCTAGACAAGAATTACGATAAATAAACAAGAATTACGACGAGCTGGGGTTGTTATTTTAATAGTCACCGGGTAGCAATTTTTGAGGCAGGAGACCGGGGCGCACTTCCTCATAAATTACCGATTAATCCTACTTACTTCAGATACGAGTCAAGGTGTTATTTCATTTTCTTGTTGTCTCTGTTCTGTAGCCGCTGTTTGATTTGGGATTGATTCACCTTCTTTATCCTTGTTACTGAGGATACCCCCTCTACCTAGCATTACATTACTAGGAAATCGCTACAAAATAATATCTGGAATAATTATATGTTTATGTCCCTTAGAATTTCAGTCACCAAATATCTACCACAATGAGACGCATACATTAAAGAAATCCCTGTATTATCTTTATCACTTTATGCAAAAGTGAGACTTTAAAAATTAATATATATATATATATATATATATATATATATATATATATATATATATATAATCTTATTATAATGGAGATTGTTTGCTTTTCTGTCTGTAACCGAAACTATAGCACTACTCAAGTCACAATTCCATTTGTTATTTACGTCACATTCTCCATGATTTTATTTTTATTTAAACCTCAATTTCTAATAAAATTGTTTTACATTATTAATACTGTTAATCATATCTACAAATGAATAATATGCAATTGTATTTATATATACACTAAAATAGCAATTTACAGTGTGAACAGGAAGGCTTATTTGCATATTAATATTAAAAATTTGATTTTAATAAATATGTGCTTAGTATTATTGATTTTTAATCGTATGGTTTTATTTTAATGAATATGATCAAAAATCTCTTCAATAAATCTTAAAAGAAATCGATTAACGAGAAGAAATAATTATGATTTTATTCTTTACTTCCTATTTTAACTAAGTTATTAAATTAGGAAAATTTAGCAATGAAAGACGAGAGTGATAGAAGTGTAAGTTTCAGTTGTTCTATTTTTCGATTATAATCCCCTCTGTTTCAAATCATTTTATCTGCATTCTTATTTAGTTTCATTAGCCTTTCTAATTTAATATATTATATTACATTAAAACTTAAATACTTGCACCCGGAGGGTGCATATATTTGCTAGTATATATAAGAAATTTAAGTAAAAACAATATACGTATAGACTTATTTTTCTAACACAACACCTAACAAACAAATCATGAAATCTAAATCCTCTCCACATCTATCTATTAATAATGGAGATTCGCTTCCGCTTTTTGTCTGTAACAATAATTACGTCACTGCTTACGTCACATTAACCAAACTCGTCATAACATAGAATAGATACACTCAAAATTTGAACACGCAGCATTAGACAGTCCTCATTGTTTTTTAAAACAAGTTTTAATAAATACATGACTGGTATTATATATCTATATATAGTTTGTTTTATTTTATTACATATTTAAAGTTTACATTTCAAATTGTTTTATTTTTTAATCCATTAATGAATTTGATGATTTTACTTACTTAGGGTACAAACTCGCTGATATTGAATTTTTTTACTCCCCCCCCCCAGGCAATGTTTCAAAAATCTATCTTTACATCGCCCGGGGTGCGTTTTTATTTTGTACTAGTAAATATACTAACAAATGCCCCCCTCTCAAAACAATAAACCTACATTCTATATGAAATAAGCAGCTGATATCATATCCGAAGCAAGAATTTGATATGTACAAATAGTTGTAAACAATACCTTAAACTTACATCGGTGAATCTTCCGGAAACGAACAGCTAATCATAGCATAGACCTGAAAATAAATAACACGCTTAATGAAATGTTACACAGCTATAACTTTCTCGATCATAAATCTTATTCGGGAAATGCAGTTCTAATAGAATTATTAAATAAGGTGACGCATAATTTATTACGACGACGCTATGTAGAAAATGTTTTGATTCATGAGTTTTGTATTGGCAATTTAGGTACGTCCTGTTAGAATATGTCACATTCCACATTAAGTTTATTATCAAAGAACGCGGAATACGGTGACATCAATGACGATAAATATTTGACACTTCACATATGAGTAGCACAGGGATCTGTGCGGTAAAGTAAGGAGCTGATGGTAAGTGTGGCGCTCCATCTCAGACGCAAAAACAATCTCCTTGGTCTAGCGCTAGTGAAAAGGGGATAGACTCCCTTGCTGATTGGTTGATACCGATTTTAGGCCACCCCAACGACTTTACTTATATATATATATATATACCAAACTTGTTGGTAAACCCTTGCGGTAAGAAAAAACCCGGCAAATAGTTTGATTGTAAAAATATACTACCAAACATCACCTGGGGAGAAAAAGATTTTTGAAAACAAAAGACCAAGATAGTCGTACCAACCAAAAATAATCAGTTGATACTATAATACTTTTACTAAATTAATATCTAGCACATTGGAATTTTCCAAGACTGCTTTACCGAGACATCTACTCCAGCCAACCGCTCTTTATCACACTTTCTTGTCTTCATGAAAATATTACAGCAGCGGTAACTAAAAATCGATTTATTTTTATTAAATTTCATACAATATATTCAATCAGCTGCGGAGTTCATTATCAGTTTCATCGATCGTGTTATAATATAATTTGATTTTACTTCAATATATTGTCTACGAAGATCAGCTGTAAAGTTCATACGATACTTTTATGGAATGTAACCAAATGAGTTTTATTCTTCCCCATAATCCTACTGCGGTCAACACACATAGAGTAATTTGATCCCATTTGGCTAGGACAACATTAACAGCAATACTAGATGAGTAAATATTCTGCCATCTTCCGAGTGAGGGAAGAGCAACAATGTATCTCTCGAGATAATGATTGGTTAAAATAGCCAATAGGGAAGCTGATATTCTGCATGTAAGAAATAGCATATGTCTTATTATTTAATTATTGATTACAGTTTGCAACCACCAAATAGGAACAATACATACAAACACGTATTGATATATATATATATATATATATATGAAGTGGTCAAAACCGAGATCGACTTTTTCTCGATTTGTTTACACTTTACATTTAAACCGATATGCACACCTAATTCATTTAATTCTAATAAATTAATTAACAAATTAGGTATGACTTTAACTAAGCACATAATCTCCCAAAAATTGTCGGCCTTCGCCATTTCAAACATATTGTTTGACCACTTCATACTGTCGTGCCTTAAGTCACCCAAAAAGTGCGATATACATATCAGTTTAAAATAAACAAGAAATTCTGGGGAAGCCAGCTAGTGTAGTGGTTAGAATGACCGCCTGTCAGCCTGACAGGTAGGTTTCGAGTCACGCACAAAGCACTGCCCTGTCTATAGCTCTGCTGATGAGGCCTAATAGGCTGAAATGTACATAGAGAGATCGACTTTTTCTCGATTTGTTTACGCTTTACATTTAAAACGATATACACGCCTAATTCATTTAATTATAATTAACAAATTACGTATGACTTTAATTAAGCACATAATCTCTCAATATATATATATATATATATATATATATATATATATATATAATGTGTGTGTGTGTGTTTTTATAATTTGCTTGAAGCATTGTGTTTATATTAGTTTGGTGGTTGGTTTTGAAGGCGATAACAAGGCAAGGTTCAGTTTCAGAAATCTTCTGTCGATGAGATTTTTATCTGGAAATATTTAGAATAAATTAAAGGTTAACAAACAACACCTTATTTTTTATTACACTTGCATTGCGATAGCCTTGAAAACCAACCAGCAAACCAATATATATATATATATATTAAGGACTCTCTCGTCGATTTTTGACGCATGAGGGTTCATGCATACAATGAACACCCACACAGTGATTTGTTTATAGTGGTGAAGGCTTGTGTTGGACCATCCACTGGCACAATCAATAGGAAAGAATTGGTGCATCAAGGGTTCCCTCAAACCCAATTACCGATCGACCTCAGGAATTTTGAATTCAGAGTTATCTCTCTCGTAGACTGGTTACCTACCCAAGGCTGAAGGTCCCAGTCTGCTGTACTATTTAACCCATAGCTGGAGGGAATTTTGACTTCAGAGTTATCCCTTTCCTAGGCTTGTTACCTAACCAAGGCTGAAGAACCCAGTCTGCCCTACTATTTAATCCATAGCTGGAGGGAGAATATATGGATTCATACCTTTCCTGAGCTATGTGAAATGCAAACAGCTCCGTCTAGGAATTGAACTATATATATCACATCATATAATTTGTTAGACAATTAACTTATCAGTCCACCCTAGTATTTATACATTTTCCCGCTTCTAATGTTAATATAGACGTTTACTTTTGCGCTAAATAAATGGATATGTTTTAATTGTGAAACCGATAAGGACATTTTTGAAGATACGATTCATATCTTTCTCCCATAACATTTCCTCCAAAATTACCTTTTCTCCCCGAACTGTTGTTGCAAAATGCCATCTATATCCATAGTCAGTTCTGAAAAATGTTAAATAATGTATTATCTCAATCTATTGTTTGACTGGTACGGTGTCGAAAAACCATTGTGAATATTCGGTTTGATTGATGGGTGATAACCCCAGAGGTCGTTTGAGACAGTGACGTTCATTAAACGAAAGTCATGCAATTAAACGCCACTAGAAGTTCGGAAAGAAGATAACTTTAGTCAGCAGAAGACTCGCGACGACAGCGATTGACAATTTCCCTATATGAATCCTGACATGTATCCAGTCGGTAAGATGTCATCGAAGAAATAAAGACATAAAAAAAGCTGTTGTCTTGTGTTATTGATCTCACTGATGGGAACAGTGTGAAACATGACAAACAGTGAAGGAATTGTGAGAATAGCAAGATGACTACAGACAGACAAAAGAACAAGTGAAGATTTGGCCACCGGCCAATAACTAAGATAGATAGGAAGAAATAGAGATGTATACGAAAGAAGTACTTAACATTATTGCGATTTGATGCCGTGCTGGTCGATCGCAAGAGTATGATTAAGAGCACAACACAAAGACCAGCTCATTTAATTCTTATCTAAAGAATTTTCCAAATGTAATTAAAACGTACATATTTGTTGATGTGCGTGATATAATGGTTAGTCGCAGGAAATGGACTCGTTGAAATGAGTTCAATTTTTTGACGTGGCTGTTTGCTTTTCACATAGCACTATTACCCTTGGGAAAGGTATGCATCCAACTAATATCCTTACAGCTATGGGTAAATAGTAGGACAGAACGTTGGCTACGTGACCAGTCTAGGAGAAGGAAAACTCTGAATTCAAACCTGTTAAACTCCATTTAAGAAATTGACATTGTGTCACATCCTACTCGTGCGGAGGGGTTTATATATATATATAATTTATATATATATATAATATATATATATGTCTAGTTAAACATAGCCGAAATACACTAAAGTTACGTTGTTTCACCATATCTTTGCAGATTTCGGGTTTTGCAACATCATATTTGTTAGATTCACACTGTGTAATTTAACGAATAGGGCAGGAATTCTTATATATGGGTCCAGGGATACGCAACAGTCAATCATATACTTTGCTTGGGACACGTGTAAAATAGGTGACTAAGAACAAATTATATATATATATATATATATATATATATATATATATATATATATATATAGAGAGAGAGAGAGAGAGATATGGATAGATATTTGTTATTTCATTACTTAAATCCATTTTATCAACAAGAAAGCAGTTAGCTGGACGCCTTCCGTTCATGATTGTTACGTTGATTATTAACAGTCTAATCTGGAAGGTGTTTATGTTTGTATGAGATACATGTAATGTGATAATGTAAGGTCAGATTATTAAAGAAAAACATTAAATATCATATAAATCAAGAAAAGTACAATATGTCTGACTGTAGAGTAATGGATAAGTAAATATACTGACATCTTCCTAGGGAGGGAAGTGCAACTTTTATTAATGCCAATGTATCTCCCGGGATAATGATTGGTTAAAATGGCCAAGAGAGAAGCTAATATTCTACATGTATGAAATAGCATATGTCTAATTATAATATTATTGCTTACAGTTTACAACTACCAAATAGAAACAATACAAACACATATTATATATACTAGCAAATATATGCACCCGCCGGGTGCAAGTATTAATGTCATAAAAATTATATTAAATTAGAAAGTCTAAAGAAACTAAATAAGAATGCAGATAAAATGATTTGAAACAGAGAGGGGTATAATCGAAAAATATAACAGCTATAGCTTCCTCTTCCATCACCTCCGTCTTTCCTTGCTAAACTTTTCTAATTTAACTATTTAGTTAAATAAGAAAGTAAAGAATAAAATTACAGTTATTTCTTTTTATTAATTGATTTCTTTTAAGATTTGTCTCCGAGATTTTTGCTCATATTCATTAAGATAAGATCAAATCATTAGAAATGTTATATACTAAGCACATATTTATTAAAATCAAATCTTAAATATCAATATGCAAATTAGGCTTGCCATTCATACTGTAAACCGCTATTTGTTGTATATATAAATACAATTACATGTTATTATTATGTAGATATGGCCAGCAGTATTAATAATGAAAAACAATTTTATTAATAATTGAGGCTTAAATAAAAATGATTCATGGAGAATGTGATGTATAATAACTAAATAGATAGTAACTTGAGTAGTGATATAGTTTCGGTTACACACAAACAAACACATTATCTCCATTATAATAAGATATATATATATATATATATATATATATATATATATGTGTGTGTGTGTTCATATATACAGGTCTCTGCATATAAATGTAGAGGAAAGTGTGGATATAACAACACAGTTAAATTCAGTTGATATTTCCCTCATTGGATGAAGCTTTTTCGAAACTTATTGATATAAGTACTGGCACATTCTGCTTTTATAGTGAAAAGGTAAATGGGTGAGGGGTGAGAGAAAGTCAGGTGGGGTAGGTGTGGTGGGAATGGTACTTTTGTTTCTATGGTGTCAGTCAGTCTGTCTGTGATGTTATATCCACACTTTCCTCTATTCTCAACCATATTTTGTCGTATTTATTCAAATCCATCACTCCTTATATATGTGTGTGTTTGTGTGTCTATTAACGGATACCTTCACTCTATCAGCGTGTCACAAAGGGGCGATTTTGATCATATGGAAATCGCATCTCTCTCATAAAATAAAGGGGGTAAATCGAACACGCTGTTGCTGTGCCAGTACTACTGTATGTTTGCATTTGGAGACAAAGATTGAATTAAAGATTATGCGAGCTGTTTAGAACAAATCCTGGAAACCGCACACCACAAAACAGGTGTTGTACGGATACCTACCTCACATCTCAAAAAACATCCAAGTAGGAAGAACATGACTGGCTGGACAATACTGGAGAAGAAGAGAGGAACTCATAAGCGATGTTTTCCTGGGGACTCCTACATATGGACACACCTGTGTTGGCCGACCAGCAAAAACCTACTCAAGTTCTGTGCGGGTACTGGATGCCTTTCAAAGGATTTGCTAACGAGTAGGGACGGATGGGGGCGAGAGAAAGAGGGAGAATCAATGGAATCCGTGCATGACTTGATAATGGTGATAAAGACGATGAGTATGTATGTATGATGATACGACAGCAAACAATAGCCGGTTAATTTTACAATGATATTTCTTCAGCAACCTCGAAGGTAATTCATGTCAATTCTTTAACAGTGCGTGTGGATGGTACAGCAGGAATGGGAAACCATGTGAGAATGCACGGAGTTAAAAGTCAACCTTAAAGACTGTTCGTTTTTCTTGTCACATGTCCGGTGGGGGGTTCTTACAAAGGTGAAGTTGGCCTGTGAATCCAGATGCGTGTCCACAGGTCCATTTGGTCGATAAATTGAGATGACCTTCGGAAAAAAGAGAGGCAATCACTCTGCGAACGCGTGTTTACGGGGTCATAAGTACCTGGTAATACCCAAGATAAAAAATATCCTAAATACATTTTGTTTTAGTTTTATCTAATGCAATTAAAATGTAAACATTTCTATTGTATTTAATAGGAACTCTTGAAACAATACAATTTTGTGGAAATTAATTGTATTAGATAGGAATACTTGAAACAACACAACTGTGTATAAACTAAATCAGAAAGATAATTGTATTACTTCTGTAAAGAAGTGGAAGTCACTCTGCGAACGCGTGCGTGCGGGGTCATAGGCACCTGGTAATACCCGGGATAAAAATTATATCCCGAATACATTTTCTGAATCAGAACTTTATTTTACAAAATCTTCGAAAGTTTCTTTCCGAGTATGAACCCTTTTTTGGGGGGTGGGTGGGGTTTATTTAACTAATACTTTGAACTCACATTTCTAAAAGAAAATTGATACTAATAATAGAATAAAAGAATAACGCGCAAGAGATAATACCATTAGATTACGTAAAAAAAGCATTATATTTGAATACATTTCACAGAAATACCCAAAACCTTTTTAAACGCTAGGCTAAGGGTCAAGATTAGTTTTAGGGTTTAGGATTAGGCTACTTCGGTAGTTTCCACAATCTAATGTAATCCGATTTTAATGATATTATCTCTTGTGCGATATTCTGCATTTGAACCAGAAAATTACTTGAAATTATCATAAATAAACTACAAACATAAATTAAACATAGCTAACACATCAAAGTTAGAATACGTGAAGCATTTGTAGGGTCTAGTTGTTTAGTTATTAAATTCAGTTGGTAATCCAAGTCTGTCGTTCTCCTTGTATACATATATAAAGGGCAGTTGTGTGTATCTGTATGTCCGGAGGAAACTTCGAAAATAAAACAATTAACGACAAAGTAAATATATATATATACACATTCGCTATCGCCCGAGCTCCGGTTTCGTGTTGCAAATTATGAAGATTTAATATATATTTTAGAAAACAGTTAATATTAGAATTACGATAAGATAACATTAAAATGGTGGAGCGGACTTTGAGGCGTTCCTCGCTAAAAAGTCATCAAATAAATTATGGAAGATCAATACAAGCAATTATTTTCATGTTAATTACTGTTTATAAAATATTCGCGTTAATTTGGTTTTTTTAGTTATTGAGTTTTAAATATTAAATATACAATTATTAGATCTTTAAATAATTATATTGGTTTGTTAATTTTTCATATCTAATTTTAAAAATAACAAATTAAATTATGAAATTTCAATAATAACGTGTTAATTAAATCTGCGTTTTTACTGATTCGAAGCTGATGTAAATATTTCCTTGAAAGTAGTTTAAATTTTTTTTTACATCACAGCCTTCAAAAATGAATAAAATATAATTTCATTGAAAAAATGTTTATAAAATCTGATTTTTTTTAAAATATTGTTACTCAGCTTTTTATGGACCGTTTAAGAATTAAATGAATCACTTAGTTTCACTTTTAAACTTCCGTACAAAAATAGTCAATTTTTATTTACCTTTTAAACAAATTCAAAAATCTCTTTAGTAAGATAAGTTTCGATTTTAACATTTTTTTAAATTCAATTACTTATATATAAATATATATATTGATAATTGAATTAAATTACCATTACCAGACAACTCCGCAAACACCGTGTACGACATCCAGAGCACTTGACAGCTGTTTCGACCTCCTTAGGTCTCATCAGCTGTGCATAACACAATCTGGCACTAGAGATTGAATCAGTGACCACAGAGTGAAGAGCGGAATCTCTACACCTAGGCCACCAACCCACGCCACAAACAGAAAATGCTAAATAATCTAGTCAATGGTAATTCACGCGCAGCCACCTAATCTGTATTTGTCTTGACACCTATCGCAGGATTACAGAGGACAAGGTCATCTCCAGGGCAACGACTTCCCAATTCGGGGCCCGCATCTACAGCACTCAACCTCATTGGCAAAGAAATACATATTTAATAGAGGAATTACATTAATAATTGATAATTGAATTAAATTACCATGACCAGAAAACTCTGCAAACACCATGTGTGACATCCGGAGCAATGGACAGCTGTTTCGACCTCCTTAGGTCTCATCAGCAGTACATACCACAATCTCTGCCACTAGAGATAGAACCAGCGACCACAGAGTGAAGAGCGGAATCTCTACACTTATAGATACGATAGTTTTCGTAATCTAATGCTATTTATACATAAAATGTGACTTTAATGATATTATCACTTGCGCGCTATTCTGCATTTTTATCAAAATCGGTACATTCAACATTCTTTTTTTTAAATTTTTTTTTTAAAGTATATTTCAGTTTTTTTACCATAATAATTTCATATTCGATCGGTTACGCTTTGAATAATGTTATTTTAGTTATTTATTGAATTTTACATATTACAAAAAAGAATGAATGAATAAAAATAAAAATAAAAATTAAGGAATTATTTCAAATTTCAATATTGTATTTATTTGATATTTTTAAAAATATCAGTTAACAAATCGCCTCAATTACAATCTTATTTATTTTAAAATATTATTAATTATTGAATTAAAATTTCTTACTATATCGTTATGTGATGTTCTTTCTTCTACCCAGACGAAAACATAAATGTGCCCCCCCCCCGATCAGGCCGAATCATAACAGAAGGATTCTTTTTACTTTGGGATTTTTATGGGGCATCATGCGAGGATCGAACTTGTTAATTCAGTAGTAATGGATCTGCAAGACTAACTTGCTAAACATTAAACCACATTTATTCTATTATTAGTTTATCCTCTACCCGGGCATTGCCGGGTAGGAGCTTTTAGTATGATATATAGAAGTCCAGGTCCGTGTTTTCCTTGTGATATGTAAGTCGGCAGTTAGGATCTAGTGATAATCCAAATATAAGACTTCATGGCAGAAGTTAGAGCAATTGATATGTGCACAGCACAGACGATCTTGAATGCTTTCTGTTCACTCATCTCATTGACCAATTTTAACCGGAAGTAACTGCTGCTGTTGGAAAAGTTGAATATCACGATTTTGCTTATATCTTATATCTCCAGATCTTCCAACAAATAATTACTTCGTTTTAACTTGTTTTTTCTATCAAACTAAGGTTAACTTTAGCAAATATTTAAGATGAAATGTTGTAGGGTATTAGTTGCCGAATTAATCTACCAGTTAATTACCACTTGGTAAATAGTGGAGGCGTGAACATAACGGTTATCGTATTAAGAAATGTACACGACGAACCGATTTCACATTTTGGACGAACCCGTTTACGTTTCACTTTGGTCCTAATGCACTTGGGGACAACATGGGTCCATCTCTTCTCCCTTCAACTATGGATAAATAGCAGGGCAGACACATTTTTTACCCTTTGTTAGGCAACCAGTCTAGTAAAGCTTTGAAATAGAACCAACTATACTTCGCTTAGAACTGGCCAGGTGTCACATTCTGTCAATATAAGATGGATTGCGTAAAGAATAAAACTCTGTAATGAATTAGACCCTCACCGTGAAACCTAAAGAAATGGTTTTCTATAGAATTCAAACTTTTCTTAGTAAATACCCTATTACGGCCAAATAAGGTTAAAAGTGCCAGTTCTAATTTAATTAACGAAATTAAATCTTTACCAACCTAAGCAGTGATTAGACACCTGACACCTTGCATTAAAATCAAGTTGTAACTTTTTGACAGACGACAGTACTTAAGAAAAATTAGAAGGCTGGCAAAAATTAGGTAGTAATTATTAGTTTGAGTATTAGTAGATACTAATGGGACCTGCAATTTTTATAAGGTGATAGCCAAACTTAAATAAATATAACCCTAATATATTAGTACTAGCAGGACCTGGATAAACCACAGTATGATAATTTGATTATTACTACCTTTGATATGTTTACTTAAGAGCTATTGCAATATAGTTCTGGCATATATAAAAAAAACAACATAATAATCTTGGTTTAAATCTCACTCCCTTTTTTTTGCTTCTTTTTATCTTTTCGTTATTTTCGATAGAAACATAAGTGTTATCGCTTCTGCGTGCTCACCACTTCTCTCTATCTTCCTCTACTCTATTTCTTTCTCTCTTTCTTTCTTTTATTATATTTTTCTGTGTGCCATGTACTTTATATTCCCTTAGATTCTTTATAATAAAAACAGAATTAACGTTATCGCTTCCGCATATTATATTTCGCCTACGCTCTTTGTTTCTAATTATATTTTTCTGTGTAGCCTCTCCCTCGTCTTATAAATAAAAACGTAATGATCCATATTTAGGTGAGATGACGACATTTGTACGAAATAAGAATTCGGGTGGATAAGCAAAACCAGGTAATCAACATTTACATTTTTGCATTTCATCTTGGATGATTTGGACAGTTTTATTTGTAACTAAAGGGTTTTGCAAGATAAGCCATACAAATAAGGAACACGAGAATTAATATATAGATAGATATAATTTAATACTAGTGCAAAAATAAAAAAAAACACCCTCCGGGAGATGTAAAACAGATTTTTGAAACATATTGCCTGAGGCGTGGGAGTAAAAATTCAATATCAGCAAGTTTGTACCCTAAGTAAGTAAAATCATCAAATTCATTAAAGGATTAAAAAATAAAACAATTTGAAATGTAAACTTTAAATATGTATTAAAATAAAACAAACAATATATAGATATATAATACCAGTGATGTATTTATTAAAACTTGTTTAAAAAAACAATGAGGACTGTCTAATGTTGCATGTTCAAATTGTGAGTGTATTTATTCTATGTTATGACGATTTGAGGTAATATGACGTACGCAGTGACGTAATTTTTGTTACAGACCAAAACCAGAAGCGAATCTCCATTATTAAAAATATATAGTAGATCTTTGTGTTTGTTGGTTAATTTAATAATGGATAGGGTTTAAAGTTTTTAATAACAGTGGAGATTATGAGCCAGTTGAAAACGGCACGTATTCCATCATCCTAGAGGGAAATATTAATTTCTCTTCTTTCGCTCTGTAAATAATATTTGTCAGAAAATTAAGAGAATAAAAAAGCTGACATTTATTAATCAATCACAGAAAAAATCGATGGATCACTTTTTACGAATCGAATATTAAAGACAACTCGTTGACTTTAATTAATATTTATAGCCAAGCAATCGACGATTGAATATCTATTTTTATTCGTCATAAAATTCTGAAATACCCGCCTATATATAAAGTTATTTATTTTGATATTCATTTTGTCCTAAATATTTAAATTATAAATATATAAGTTAATCTATATTAATAATTGGGAAATATTATTTGTTTTATTTTCTTCCAAATAATTTTTGGAGACATCTTTATCTAGTGTCTAACCTGCTGGACAGTGACATCTTAGTAAGCGAGTTCGAACCCCAATCGCACTATTACAGTCACTTTCGGATTAATATCCTTAGTAAATATATGAACTCCCCCATTCCCTCGGTGTGGGTTAAATAATACCACTACTGTTCTTCTAAAATGATGGATTTGAACTTAAACAACTCTCGTTGATATTAAACAATTCACGAGTTCGATACGTCTTTAAAACAAAGAACTTATTCCAAAAACAAGTAAATCTTTTTTTAACACAGTTTCAGGTTTCAAGTATTCGTTTCTAATACTACTATAAATATAGTTTAATATTCATTCGAAAACGGAAAATTTTATAAGTAGAATAAAGCCATAGAGCGAAAGAGGCATTTTGGTGTAAGTAGGCTGCACAAGGAGAGAATGCCAGGTTTATTTTTTTTGAATGGATCGGTCAGCGAGTGAACCTAAGCTAAATAGATCCATGTTAGTGGTATGACCAGCTTGTTACCCCCAAAAAAAAACTAAACTTTTCCGGCTTCTATGCCGAGTCGTGATGACACACTCATGTACTTCACTTCTTATTTATTGAATAAAGAATTTCCAGTTGCAGTACATGAGTGTTGCTCACTTCAAATATGATAAATATAGTTTAAGTAAGTATGACTATTGAAATATAGACACTTTTAATCATATTATATGGCTTCTCTTAGTAAACAATCACGGCTTTAAGTAATTGAATTAATACAAACATTTACAGTTATACGACATCCTACTCTCTATCGCATCTTATTATAATGGAGATTATGTAAGTGTCTTGTATGTAACCAAAACTACGTCACGATTATTTAGTTATTTAATTATCTATGTATTATGAAATAGTAATTATTTAATCTTAATTAGCATCTTATTATTAACGATGTCTCTATTAATGTGTAGCTGAGTTAGATTTGTCGTAAAACTGTCAATATTATCAATGCATTTAAAATCTTGAAATATTTGGTATATATTCTCTAAAGAAATAAAGATTTACATAGTATATGGTAGAATAATTAGCATAATGATTTTAATAAAACTGGGTTAAAAAATGATTATTTGCAGCTACTGATTTCTAATACTATCATTTATTCTAAAACGTATTAAAGGAATCCTATTATATAATTTTATATAGAATTAGTTTAATCAACATTAAAATAAGTGAATATTTTATATTCGTTCTCATTTAGTTTCATTAGTCTTCTTAGTATATCTTATAACATTAAAAACATAAATACTGCGCACAGGGCGTGCATACTTTTGTTAGTATGCGATAATATTCAAACATTATATATTTTGAACTATAGGTGGACACTACTACTTTTGTTTTCATCAATTTTGGTTTGTCAACAAAATAAAGGTAATTCAAAGAAGGATGGAGAGACAATGAAAATAAAAAATGTTCTGGAAGAGGCTGACGAGATTGCATCGCATATACAAGGTTTTTTTTTTTGTTTTGTTTTTTTTAGGGAATTCCAACTTTACCACAAAATCCACGACCCATAATGATAAAAAAGATTGTGGAGAGAGATAAAATAAAAATTAAAAATTTAAAAAAAACAACTAACCTCCCATGGGCCTTCACTGGAAGAATCCACCGCGCATGATTCGACAAAAAGCGACTGTCCTCCGGAACCCCAAAGAATCTCTCGCGTCATTCGAGTTCAGGCCCTAAACTGTTGTCTATCGCTCCTACTAGTCAGGGGTATATTCCTTCTTGCCTACTGGGCGACTATGACCCGCTTCCTGGTCCAATAAAGCCTAAGTATAAAATTACCTCCTCCATCCTTTCGTTTCCTTAAATTCGCTCTTTTCGGCAGTTGATTATCAAATGAGATGGGTTAAAGCAAAACAAACCTAAAGACACGCACAAGAATATCCAGCAAGCAATATTTTTAAACCTTATAAAACCCCAAACCTCTTGCTACTCCATAAGTGTCAGCGACAACGTACACGTCGTGATGGTGATTGAATAAGTAGTAACTCCCTATTTTAAAAAAACCTTATTTATAATTTTATTTTCTCAATTCTTTGCATTCCTTAAAATATGCCAATTTCAAATCGCTGCCAATTTGCTGCTCTTCTCAATTTTGCTATGTTGATCGTATTGCGCAATCAACCATTTTTTTGTGGGGTATGGTGATGGGGAGATGGAATGAACAGTAACGTGCTCGAATATTATAACCGCGCCAGAGGCTTCTTTGATTTTTAACACCCTGCAACTTTTTTTGAGGGCGTTGTTGAAGGAAAACAAGTCTATTTCTACAGCGAAACCAACTGACTTTTTGAAAAATGTAAAGACGAATTACGGAGAACTTATTTGTGCCATTCCACTGGGAAGACCAGTTGATGCGATTTTCCAATGCGTTTTTATAGGTGGAGCCGAAAGCTTGTGCTCATATAGAAATATTAGATAAAACTCCATGTTATGTGTGATCTTCCCATTTTTCATCTTTTGTAAAAAATGATGATTTCAAGATATAAATTTTAAGATTTTTTTAAAATTAGGAAAGAAGTTACTTTACAATCACCCAGTAAGTATCTATCTATATATCTATCTATATATATATATCTACTATATCTATCTATATATTATATCATTATATATATATTATATATATATATATATATATATATATATATATATATTATCACCTTTGTAGACATATTTAAAACATTTCCAGTATTGATCTTCTACACTGCAAACTGATTGTTCTGCCAGAGAGAAGAAACAGTCGGATTCACGAGCGTTGGAAAGGCCTACGTCAACCGAAATTCATATAAGTCAGTTGTAGTTTAAAAGGCGTTGATGAGATGTATGGGTGAAGTTACCGGAATAATATAATACCTTTGATGGGGTTTATTGAGGTTGGCAAGAGTCGCTTCCCTAATTGTATTTCCATGTTGGAAACGCCCGAGATTAGTCAATTTCACATTTAATGAAACTCGGTAGCTGGCATCACTCATAGACCTCTCAACTTACATGGTCCAGACAAATCCCTAAAATGAATAGGCATATTTCAAACATAAGATGTTTGTATTGAGAGGAAGTTGGTACAAGTTTAATATAAGAAAGATTTTGTTTCTTAAAAGATATTTAATAATTATACTATGACACCAATTCCATATATCGCTCGTGGTGTGTGATGAGAATAAAAATGTTAAGAAAAAGATAGTGATGGCAAACTTCTGCTGCCGCGAATCTGCATTGCAGCCTGGTATCTGTAATCAAGTCTAAAGATAAAACTCGAAAAGTCCAATAAGTTCCCCCATGACTTAACTATTTATTTATAGTAAAGTGACAATTAGAACTAGGCAGACTAAGGGGTACCTCTTGGTTTGGTTTATGGAGCCCTGCTTTGGAAGTTATTTACGGGTTATGCCAGCCCTTTTTGAGGTTTTATTTATGCCCGATACGTTGGTAGTTTTATATTCATCTTGTGATAGTTTACTCAATTTCCTTTTTAAAATCAGTTTTAAAACTTATTTCTTTCTATTAAATCATAGACAGGACCGCCTAAACGAGTAAGGTACCCGAGTACCTCACTCTGGCTATCCAGTAGAGACGAGATAACTCCTGAATTTCAAAATTGCCTGAGGTCGATCGGCGGCGTGAATCCCTATGCAATATGGCCAGCACGAGTTATATTGAATGGGGAAGGCCCAAATTACTGAAGGGAGGGGAACCCCTTTGAGTGCACCAACGGTTTTATTTCTCACCTATATGCTCATTCCTGTGGCCCACTGGCACCCTCCAGGCATCTTCCTCACCTTGGGAGCTTTAACGTGGTCCATATAGCACACACGCCTTCACCCACTAAATAACAAAGGTCACTAGTTGTGGTAGAAAGCTCCCTCAGCTACCGCCCTTCTACCACATAGCATTGAAAAAAGTGTTCGGTTTGTGTCTATTTATGCGGTATGAACCACATCATTATTGGCGGTCAAAAATCGCCTTACGGGAGAGTTCCTCTCACGCTCTTAAACTTAGAGTAACGTATATATATCATTATTGCGATCGTGTACTATGCTGGTTGGTTTCAAGTCTAATCGCAATGCCAAGTTTTAATTAAAGAGATAGCCTTTCTGACAGCCCATCTATTCTAGAGTGAAGGTAACCAAAGTGTGTTGTGGAGTTTGAACCTTGGCTTAAATTTGTCTATATTCTGGAATATTTCCATTCTGCCCTCAGACTCAACCATAAGAAATCTCATCGGACAGAAGATTCTGAAAACTGAACCTCGCTTACTTATGGCTATAAATCGGCTCTTCACGTCTCAAAACCAACCACCCGCATAGACTAATATTACGAATCGTATCAATCAATCGCCTCTCAAGCAAATTACTTAATGTGCACCAACAATATAGATTTCTACCTACCCACAACTTATTTTATTATATATTAATATAGGGGGGTTTACCAGTGCAGTTTTACTGGAAGTTATGGTCTATTTTATTTATCAATCATTTACTGCCATTCTTATACTTTTTGTATTATATTTGAACGACTGAGGTGTTGTCACTTTAACTTGATCTAGATGTACTTTTCCTACCATAATTTTCTGTCTTACTCATACTGCGAATGTAGCAGTGTTGGCCTTTAACTTTCACTAGCATAATCATATAGACCCAGTGATTTATATTCTAATATTTGAGGTTTTAATTATATGATATCTACTATTAAATTTACTTAGTTTTAGCAGAGACAGTTGGTACCAACATTAATCCTGTATTCTAAAATTCATTAGCAATTATTTTTCTGAGAGTAAAACAAACGGGAATTC
>CM042137.1:142472172-142501437 GCA_023376005.1 Doryteuthis pealeii | reverse complement strand
AAATAAGGAACACGAGAATTAATATATAAGATAGATATATTTGAATACTAGTGCAAAATAAAAAAAAAAAAACACCCTCCGGGAAGATGTAAACAGATTTTTGAAACATATTGCCTGAGCGTGGAGTAAAAATTCAATATCAGCAAGTTTGTACCCTAAGTAAGTAAAATCAATCAAATTCATTAAGGATTAAAAAATAAAACAATTTGAAATGTAAACTTTAAATATGTATTAAAATAAAACAAACAATAATAGATATATAATACCAGTGATGTATTTATTAAAACTTGTTTTAAAAAAACAATGAGGACTGTCTAATGTTGCATGTTCAAATTGTGAGTGTATTTATTCTATGTATGACGATTTGAGGTAATATGACGTACGCAGTGACGTAATTTTTTTTACAGACCAAAACCAGAAGCGAATCTCCATTATTAAAAATATAAGTAGATCTTTGTGTTGTTTGGTTAATTTAATAATGGATAGGTTTAAAGTTTTTAATAACAGTGGAGATTATGAGCCAGTTGAAAACGGCACGTATTCCATCATCCCTAGAGGGAAATATTAATTTCTCTTTCTTTCGCTCTGTAAATAATATTTGTCAGAAAATTAAGAGAATAAAAAGCTGAGATTTATTATCAATCACAGAAAAAAATCGATGATCACTTTTTACGAATCGAATATTAAAGACAAACTCGTTGACTTTAATTAATATTTATAGCCCAAGCCAATCGACGATTGAATATCTATTTTTATTCGTCATAAAATTCTGAAATACCCGCCTATATTATTAAGTTATTTTATTTGATATTCATTTTGTCCTAAATATTAAAATTATAAAAATATTATAAGTTTAATCATATTAATAATTGGGAAATATTTATTTGTTTTATTTTCTTCCAAATAATTTTTGGGAGACATCTTTATCTAGGTCTAACCTGCTGGACAGTGACATCTTAGTAAGCGAGTTCGAACCCCAATCGCACTATTACAGTCACTTTCGATTAATATCCTTAGTAAATATATGAACTCCCCCATTTCCTCGGCTGTGGTTAAATAATACCACTACTGTTCTTCTTAAAATGATGGATTTGAACTTAAACAACTCTCGTTGATATTAAACAATTCACGAAGTTCGATACGTCTTTAAACAAAGAACTTATTCCAAAACAAAGTAAATCTTTTTTTACACAGTTTTCAGGTTTCAAGTATTCTTTCTAATACTACTATAAATATAGTTTAATATTCATTCGAAACGGAAAAATTTATAAGTTTAGAATAAAGCCATAGAGCAAAGAGCATTTTGGTGTAAGTAGGCGCACAAGGAGAGAATGCCAGGTTTATTTTTTTTTTTTTTGAATGGATCGGTCAGCGAGTGAACCTAGCTAAATAGATCCATTAGTGGTATGACCAGCTTTGTTACCCCCCCAAAAAAACTAAACTTCCGGCTTCTATGCGAGTCGTGATGACACACTCATGTACTTTCACTTCTTATTTATGAATAAAGAATTTCCAGTGAGTACATGAGTGTGCTCACTTCAAATATGATAAATATAGTTTAAGTAAGTATGACTATTGAATAATAGACACTTTAATCATATTTATATGGCTTCTCTTAGTAAACAATCACGCTTTAAGTAATTGATATTAATACCAAAACATTTACAGTTATACGACATCCATACTCCTATCGCATCTTTTTATAATGGAGATTATGTTAAGTGTCTGTATGTAACCAAAACTACGTCACGATTTATTTAGTTATTTAATTATCTATTTATTATGAAATAGTAATTATTTTAATCTTAATTAGCATCTATTTATTAACGATGTCTCTATAATGTGTAGCTGAGTTAGATTTGTCGTAAAACTGTCAATATTATCAATGCATTTAAAATCTGAAATATTTGGTATATATCTCTAAGAAATAAAGATTTACATAGTATATGGTAGGAATAATTAGCATAATGATTTTAATAAAAAACTGGGTTTAAAAAATGATTATTTGCAGCTACTGATTTCTAATACTATCATTTTATTCTAAAAACGTATTAAAAGGAATCCTATATATAATTTTATATAGAATTAGTTTAATCAACATTAAAATAAGTGTAATATTTTATATTCGTTCTCATTTAGTTTCATTAGTCTTTCTAGTATATCTTATAACATTAAAAACATAAATACTTTGCGCACAGGCGTGCATACTTTTGTTAGTATGGATAATATTCAAACATATATATTTGAACTATAGGTGACACTACTACTTTGTTTTCATCAATTTTGTTTTGTCAACAAATAAAGGTAATTCAAAGAAGGATGGAGGCAATGAAAATAAAAAATGTTCTGAAGAGGCTGACGAGATGCATCGCATATACAAGGTTTTTTTTTTTGTTTGTTTTTTTTTAGAAATTCCAACTTACCACAAAATCCACGACCCACTAATGATAAAAAAGTGTGGAGAGATAAAATAAAAATAAAATTTAAAAAAACAACAAACTCCCATGGGCCTTCACTGGAAGAATCCACCGCGCATGTTCGACAAAAAGGACTGTCCTCCGAACCCCCAAAGAATCTCTCGGTCATTCGAGTTCAGGCCCTAACTGTGTCTAGTCGCTCCTACTAGTCAGGGGTATATCCTCTTGCTACTGGCGACTATGACCCGGTCAATAAAGCCTAAGTCATAAAATTACCTCCTCCATCCTTTTCGTTCCTTAAATTCGCTCTTTTCGGCGTGATTATCAAATGAGATGGGGTTAAAGCAAAACAAACCTAAAGACACGCAACCAAGAATATCCAGCAATATTTAAACCTTATAAAAACCCAAACCTCTTGCTACTCCATAAGTGTCAGCGACACGTACACGGTGATTGAAAAGTAACTCCCTATTTTAAACTATTTATAATTTTTTATTTTCTCAATTCTTTGATTCCTTAAAATATTGCAATCAAATCGCTGCCATTGCTGCTCCGTCAAATTTTGCTATTTGTTGATCGTTATTGGCGCAATCACCATTTTTTTTGGGGGGAGATGGATGAGTAAACGTGCTACGGAATATTAACCGGCCAGAGGCTTTGATTTAACACCCTGCAACTTTTTTTGAGGGGTTGTTGAAGGAACAAGTCTATTCTACGAAACCACTGACTTTTGAAAATGTAAAGGACGAATACGAGAACTTATTTGTGCCATTCCACTGGGAAGACCAGTTGATGCGATTTCCAAGCGGTTTTATAGGTTGGAGCCGAATGCTTGTGCTCATATAGAATATTAGATAAAAACTCCATGTTATGTGTGATCTTCCCATTTTCATCTTTTGTAAAAATGATGATTCAAGTATAAATTTTAAGATTTTTAAAATAAAAGAAGTTACTTTACAACACC
This sequence comes from Doryteuthis pealeii, assembly GCA_023376005.1. Classification (NCBI taxonomy): domain Eukaryota; kingdom Metazoa; phylum Mollusca; class Cephalopoda; order Myopsida; family Loliginidae; genus Doryteuthis; species Doryteuthis pealeii. The sequence goes on along the minus strand of CM042137.1, from coordinate 142,498,056 downwards.
ACTATCTATATATCTATCTATATATATATCTTATATAATATCTATCTATATATATATATCTATATATATAATATATATATATATATATATATATATATATATATATATATATCACCTTGTAGACATATTTAAAACATCTACACTGCAAACTGATTTTCTGCAGAAACAGTCGATTCAGAGCGTGGAAAGGCCTACGTCACCGAAATTCAATATAAGTCAGTGTAGTTAAAAGCGTTGAGAATGATGGTTGAAGTACCGGATAATGATAATCCTTGATGGGGTTTAGGTGGCAAGAGTTGTATCATGTTGGAAAGCCCGAGATTCATTAATGAATCAGTCCTAACATTACTGTCCAGCGACCTAAATGAATAGGCATATTTCAAACATAAGATGTTTGTATTGAGAGGAAGTTTACAGTAAAAAGTTTTGTTCAAAAGATTTTTAAGATAGAAAATATATCCGGTGTGGAGAAAAAATGTAAGAAAATATACTACTCCCAACTGATTGGTGTTCTTATAATTTATTTATATAAGGCATTATGAATGGTTTGGTTGGTTGGCTGCTTGAATTTTACGGTATGCCAGCCCTTTTTGGGTTATTTTATGCCGAATACGTTTAGTTTTATTCATTCTTGATAGTTACTCAATTTCCTTTTTAAAATCATTTTAAAACTTATTCTTTCTATTTAAATCATAGACAGGACCCTAACAGGTACTACCACTCTGGTCCAGAGTGAACCTAGCAGTAATGGGGATGAAGGGGTACTCCACATTCCCCTGGCCTCCAGATCTTCACCTTAGAGTTTAACGTCATGCCAATGGCATTAAAACCCTCAGCTACCGCCTTCTACCACATAGATGAAAAAAGTGTTCGGTTTGGTAATAGGGCCTGACGTAGCTAGACGATTGATCGGAGGGCCATTCTGACAGCCCATCTATTCTAAGTAAGGAACAAAGTGGAGTGTTGCATGTCATGGACTGCTCAGCCACCATGGTACCATGCTTAAACATCACGTGTTATCATCCATGGCCAATATGATTTTCTATTATTTTAAGGGGGGGTCCCAGCAGTTTCTGGAAGTGGTCTTTCCACTTCTGCATTCTATCTTTTTGGCTGGTTGCCTTTAACTTTGATCTAGATGTACTTTTCCTACCATTAATTTCGTCTTACTCATCTGCGGAAGAGCAGGGCTCCTCATAAATGAGTATTTTCTAATTGAGTTGTTATGTCACTAATACTAGTTTTCAAACAGTTGGTACCAACATAAATCCTGTATTCTAAAATTCATTAGCAATTATTTTTCTGAGAGTAAAACAAACGGAATTCGTTGGGAGGAAAAATATTAAATCAATTATTCTAATAAATCAAACCAGATATTCAAGTCTTGCGGAGATTATAAATTCGTTATTATTAGTTCAGAACAAATCGACGTGAAAATAACAGCTAATCAGAAAACCATTCCTAAAGTAAAAATTATGACTGCAATTATTTGACAGATATTTCCATAAACTGCGGCCCACGAGCGTTTTATGATATGGAATATTTATCCATGCAAAAAAAGAACAACATTGTATTCATAAAATTAGTTCATTAATATATAAACCCCGAGAAAATAAATATTTCCCAGACTATTCACATAATCCAACATTCGGGTGAATTTTAAAATGATGTTTGGTTTTATGTATTTTCAGGCAGTTTTCTTTGGTTTTCCATTGAATGTTGAAGAGAGAAAAATATTTAATTATAATAATGATTTCGTTTATAAATAAGTGATAATTCTAAGCATATAGAATGTTTATAATCTATTCACATTAGTTTTCGTTTGAGATTAGTTTTAATTTATATGATAAATTTTTGAGAGAAGAAAGCATGTGATCTCCTGAGTGAAGTGTTCGTGCGCGAATAGAAGGTATATTTTTAATTTATTTTAATGTGCATATTTCTTGTGTTATGAATGTTCTGTTTCTAATCATCTGTTTCCTCAAAAGTGCATATGATCGTTGAGTCCAGCTAAAATCAACAATTTTCTTTACTTTCCTTTTATATTTTATATTTATATGGGTCTTGCGAGATTGTTTTTTTTTTAAATATCTATTTCATTCAAGTATATGGGATTCAAGTTCGATCCATATGATCATGATGTATGCCCCTTCAGCACTAGCAGATGGCCTGGGTCATATTGTCTACGATTAACGACTTCAACAGTTAATTAATAAGCTGCTTAATATTCGGACTGATCTTACTTCTTTTGGCTATACCGCATTTGACCCTCCTCTATTTCTTGTAAGTTGTCTTGTAAATTATTTTGTAACTTATTGTTCTATGTCTTTTGTATATAACGGTTAGCACCAGATAGTGGTGCTGAATAGATATACGGGGCAGATACATGCTCTCATTTGAAGGTGGAACATTGCTATTGAGGGAAACGGTGACTTATGTGGAGAAGTAGCGATAGCATCCACAGAGGACCGGATTAAATTTGATGCACGATACATGTCCCTGTGTTGGTAATTACACCTGTCCTAAACAAAATAGCATTACTTTTTTTTAACTCACCCTCGTATCTCCGTTAGTTCATGTCAACCTATATATCTTCTCCTGTCAGTGCATGTCAATCTATCTATTTATCTATCTGTTAGTTCACTTCAATATACCCGTATATCACAGAAAGACACGAATGAGTTTATACTTACATAGTTGAATCGGTTTTTCAAACAGCATTTTCCCCGGGTGATGACCAATTTTTTAAAGGTAGTTTCACGGCAGAAAATGTGTGCTGTTCGCCTGATTGACATATAACACTGTGAAAGAAATGCTGAAACTGAAAACTTAAATGTTAAAATATTAAATAGAGAAATTTATCAGGCGTTTTATCAACACTCTAGTAGCGTGTTAGCCCGAGATATGTATAATGTAAGCTGTCATATATTATTTGAAAGTAGCAGCAGCTGAGATAGAGAAAGAGAAAAAAAGAAGCCATTCTTCACAGACCCGGAGACAGGAACAGACAAAAAGTGAAGCCCGAAGGAAATGCCAGTGTTCGGCCTGTCTTTTAGAAGATACCAAGAGATATGAAGAAATCAACAACCGCGAAAGAAAGAAAATACACATTAATACCAAATGACTTGTGACTCTCAGAATTCTTCTATCGTTTCAATCATTCCAAGAAACCCTGAATTAATAGAAAACATGGGTTTAATGTTGGAAAAACAACTTTTTGTTTATTTTATTCCTCACACCGTTGGGGGTATGAATTGCGACAATTATCAAATCATTTTACGTTAATGTCGCTGCAGTCATTTAGAAATTAACTAATCAAATATATCAACAAAATTTGGGACGGACACATTAAAAAAATAAATAATAATAAAAGAATATATAAAAATTTGGACTGACATAATAATAAAAGATGATATAAAAATTTGGACTGACAAATTAAAAAAATAAATAATAATAAAAGAATGATATAAAAATTTGGGACTGACAAATTAAAAAAATAAATAATAATAAAAGAATCATATAAAAATAAATATAAAAATCACGTAAACAAATATAAATGTGGTTTGTTGTAGTTATTCTCTATTTGTTTCTTCTTTTTATGATAATTTTGTATGAACTTATGAGGAATTTTGGGAATAAAATGAATTTTGCCTCTAACCCTTGACAGTCAGAATTATCCTGAAGATCCGTTAGGAGAAACTTAGGTAGATATTCTTTACGCAATATGATATTTAAAAATAGCTATGGTATTTTCCGAAAAGAGGAAATCTGGAATTTTTCTCTTGAACATTTAGATAATGAAGTGTTTAATTAGGTTTAGTTTATCATTAAGGCTTCAATTAAATTATAGGAATTTGATTCTCTTAAAAGATATGGACAATTATTAAATCATTTTACGTTAATATCGTTGCAGTCATTTATAAATTAACTAATCAAATCTATCAACCAAATTTTGGACGGACAAATGGAAAAAAAGATAATCAATTTTATTTAAGTCATTATTAAGAAGAGGTGCAGATGTTTAAAAATCATGTAAAAATAATTGACGTAAACGGGTACAAATTCACTTCGGTATGGCACGGGTGTACTGATAAATGGCAGATTCCGAAACTGGCTCTGTGTCCCATCCTAATCGTGCGGATGGGTTCAATACACACATATATATATATATAATATATATATAAGGAAGTAAGCCTAATGAGTCAGATAATATCTACCTAGTTTTCTCCTAGCGGATCATCAGGATAATACTGACTCTATAGATTATAAACCCGGGAGATTTTTATACTGACAGTTTAGAAATAAATAATTATATATATATATATATATATATATATATATATATATATATATTAAACATATGTAGACATAGAAACCCCTGGCTTCTTGGCATGAAATTTAAACAAACATATGAAAATTACAAAATAAATAATAATAAAAGAATAATATAAAAATATAAAAATCAGGTAAATAAATATAATTCTGGTTTATTGTAGTTATTTTATATTTGTTTCTTCTTTTTATGCTAATTCCGTATGACCTTGTGACTAATTTTGGGAATTATATATATATGTGTGTGTGTGTGTGTGTGCTTGCCCTTGTGTTTCAATTGATCTTACTAGCTACTGTAATTAGTATTTTATTGCATTCTTTGAGCCCTTGAATAGTCTCACCTACACAATCTTCAAAGTGTTTTTCTTGATATATATAGTCTGTCTGACGGGTGTAATTTCTTGTGCACTGTCATAAGTTCCCTTATCCTTTGGTCTACCTATCGAAGTTCCTTCCTTGTCCAGATTATCTATGTTTTTACTACCTTTACGAATTTTCTACTAAGGGGCTCAATTTCTTAACATTTTCTTCATCTGAGATACTTCTTTCTCATTTTATCATTCAATTATGTTTGATTGATGGTTTCCACGCTTAATATTACATTGCTGCTACTTTAATAAAATTCTCAGTAATATAGTATAAACTAACAATTCTATCAAATAAAAAAACAACACCCAAAAACAAATGAGTAAATAAAAAAGAGATATATATAATGTGTGTGTGTGTGTGTGTGTGTATATTTGGGCAGCATTCTTTTATTTATATATGTAAAATTAAACAAAAGACATCTGTTTAACAATTTTATTTTTGATCTTTTCGAGTTTTCTGGCCAACTTTTTAATATTTGGGTGGAATTCATGGATAAGTCCACCAAAGTTTTAAAATTTATAGGCATTTTAAAATGCCTATAAAACTTTTCTCATCAATTCTTCTCCTTCTAGCCTCCACATTAATATAATAATAATAATAAAAAAAACTGTAACACATCACCCCTGATGATGGCACGTCGAAGTGCCGAAAGTACTCGGGACCTGAACTTTGGTAGTCTACCAAAGTTCAGGTTAAAAAATTATTAGGTTAAAATTATTATCAGGTTAAAATTATTAAAAAGTTGGCCAGAAAACTCGAAAAGATCGAAAATAAAATTGTTAAACAGGAGATGTGTCTTTTGTTTAATTATATATATATATATATATATAGTAAGATAGCCAACCCGGGTTGCACTTCGTTCGGATAATCAAGGTTTTCTGCAATGAATTAATCAAAATTAAACGGAAATAAACAAGAGACAAAAGGTATTATTGTAGGCCCACTGCACGCTGTTTTAATTCTTAAACCGTCTATAAAATATTTGTTTACTGTCAAGTCGTTATGTGTGCTTTTGGTAAGAACCGTTCAAAATTTCCGATTTTTTGTTTAGTGAATCTCTTGGAAGTATTATAGGAAACAATAGCTAACATTTCTTCTGGGCATAAACGACAGCATCTACTGTCCGGTCTACATCTGCGTGTTATATTTAATTTATATTCATATAAATCTATTAATAATGGAGATTCGCTTCCGGTTTATGTCTGTAACAAAAACATCACTGCTTACGTCACACTACCTAAAATCGTCATAACTTAGAATAAATACACTAAGAATTTGAGGATGTAATGTTAGACAGTCCTCATTGGGTTTTTGAAACAAATTTTAATAAATACATACCTGGTATTATCTATATATAAGTTTGTTTTATTTTGATATATATTTATCAGAACTAAGTTTCCATTTAATTTTTTTAATTTTTTACACCTTAAATAAATTTGATGATTTTACTTTACTTATGATACAAACTCTGATATTAAATTTTCAACTCCCATCCCCTCAGGCAATATTTATTTTACGTCGCCCAGAGGGCGTTTTTTATTTTGCTAGCATATTTAATTTTTATTTCTAAAATCCGATAGTAAAAAAAATGCTGTCTGCATTAAAGTTTGTAATTAGACAAAGCAAAATCTCTCCTGAAGAAAAAATATATAAAACAAAGAAAAGACCAAATCATCTGCACCTCCTGAAAAAAAATCAGATGGTACTATAAAAATGTCCAAATGGAAAAGGATGACTAAGTTACATATACTAACGTGCCCGATACAAAAAAGTATCCGGATGATCCGTTAGGAGAAACCTAAGTAGATATTCTTGGACTCATTAGGCTTACTTTATTATATATATATATAAAATATACAAAATATATATGAGGAAAATGGGATTGGAATGAATTCGACAGAATGAGGTAAAATAAGGAATGAAAGAACAAAAATAAAGACTTGAGGAAGCGGAACTTAACGTTCCAGCGAAATTATACTACACATTTTTGTCTGAGTTTTGTTCTTTTATTCCTTATTTTACCTCATATACATACATACACACACATATATATATATACAGGGTGTCCCAGAAGTTACACACCAACCTGGTTTTCAAAAATACACCTTTGTTGATTTCAAATCACTGTTATTGAGAATAATTATAATAAATGCTCAAATTGAGAGATAGAAAATTAATTGCGACAATTAATATCTATGAATATGTTTTTGAAATAACTAAAGGTGTTGTTTTTCAAAACCTGGATAATACATGACTTCTGGGACATCATATATATATATATATATATATATATATATATATATAAAGAGGCAAACAGACCAAAATACTGAAGGATATCAAGGAGATTGAGGATAGCAGAAAATACTTGTGTGACTGGTCTAGAAGGAATTATTTAGCATTAGGTAAGTTTAATGTTTGCAAGGGTGGCTTTAGAAAATTCAGACTAAATTTCAGTAAATCTGACAGAATATACCTTTGAGAACTTTAGATGAGCTCCTGAAGTCGATTTTCAAAACGAATTGGTCAAATCAATCCCTTCAGTCAAACACAATATTCACTTTATAATACAGCTGAAATGAAAACACACACACACACACACACACACACACACACACACACACACATATATATATATATATATATATATATATATATATATATATATTATATATATAATATATATGCATGCATCAAATTAAGCACGAAATGTATGTCCCACATCTATCTATACGTATGTAAAGGGCCGTGCTCCGAATATATATATATATATATAATCTCATAAAGGTACACGGTAATAACCTTCTCAAGTTTCACCATAAGGATCTTCAGTGTTAAATCCACTGGATTAATCAAGAAATTGATTAATTGCAGTCGATTTCACGTGTGTGTTTTTTCGCGATCGACTGCTATTAATCAATGTCTTGATTAATCCAGTGGATTTAACCCTGAAGATCCTTATGGTGAAACTAGAGTAGGTTATTACCGTGTACCTTTATGATAATAAATTTGCTATACTAACGTATTGAGCACTTTATATTCATGTCACTGTCTTATTGAGAACCTTGAATCAACTAACCACTGTGACCATTTTCACCGGTAAGTCACTTTTTACACAAATTCCATATATATTAGATGGCACCAGTTCTGGATTTTTGTGCAAGAATTATGAAAAGATTTGATTTATATTCGAAGGTATTTAAACATATACATGACAATAGCATTAAAATTCTACTTAAAATGACCAGCATTTGTAAATCTCAAAAGTAAACAAATCAATGCACCAGTTTTCTGCTCTCCTATACCCAGGTGACGCTGTGTAGCCGCTTCTTGTAGCGTATAAAAGACAATCCAAAAAATAACCGAAACTCAACATAATTGTTGCATTGTGACACACTGAAACGACGGCAATATCCGTCGTAAAAGCACAAAAGATCAAACACGTAGACAGACTTTAAAATCTATTCTTAAAAAATAATTAAACTATTTTAAAAAAAGAACGGGAATATCTTTTTTTAGTTTCTATCTGGCATATTAAATAATTTCGATTATAGATACGATTGATTTTTTTTTCTAACAAAGTGTTCGTTCGTTTTTCAAAGATGACGCCTTTGGCTCAGTAGATTGTATGATTTGGAATACCAGGTCCTTTGTCTATCTTTCATTTTGACTTTTTCTATACATTATCTATGTATCTATCGACACACACACACACACACACACACACACATTCATATATATATATATATATAATATATATATATATATATGATGAAATACTACTATAGCAGAGCAGCCGTTTACACTCCGATGCACACACACACACATACATACATATATATATATATATATATATATATATATATATATATATATATTAGTGGGAGATGGTCACTGTTTCAGCTTTTGCTGGAATATATATATATATATATGGTTGTGTTTTTGAAGGAGAAAGAACGAATAGGGGTTTTTGTTTTCCTTTTTTTCTTGATTCTAGTATATTTTCATATTTATTTTGTTATGACTATCTGACGAAACAGGGCTCATTAATGGAGTTACCTGCTGAAATTAATTTGTAATTGCCAAATGACGGGTTCTGAGTTTGTCTTTCTTACTGAAAGTATAACGCACAAAGCGGCTTCCTGTCTGTAACTCTGCTGATGAGGCATAATAGGCCGAAATGTACATATAGAGATTGACTTTTTCTCGATTTGTTTACGCCTTACATTTGAACAGATGTATTCGCCTAATTCATTAATTATAAATGAATTTTCAAATTAGACATGACTTCAATTAAGCACATATTCTCCCAAAAATTGTCGGCTCTCGCCATCTCAAACAAACTGTTTGCGTACTCTCATACATACATATATATATATATATACACGAGGTGTCTCTGAAAAGTAATGAGACTGTCGTCACAAACAATTCACTTAAATTGTGTTCACCTCCAAAGTAGTCCCCTCTTGAATCTCATTCTGTGTCACGCTTCTGTCCTGTTGGAAGGATTCTTTTTGTATGTCTCTCGGCTCTACCCTTACGAACACCTTGATGGCCTCACCGCATTCTAAACGGGTCCCCTTAATAAGCCCTTTTCAGCTTGGGGAAAAATAACAAAAAGTCAGGATTTGTCCTGCCACAACAATCGTCCCTTCCCGTACACTTCTCTGACTCCATTTATTCCCATATTTTATACACCTCATTGTTAGACTGCCACAGGTGCAAAATATTTTCTCTCGTTTGAATTCCATGTTCACTAAGCACCTTATCATTTTTTTTTTTGAGGTGTAAATATCTCATGAAATATCTCACTACGTAAACACACCTCAGGTTTGACTGTCAGTTGTTTTTTTTTACAACACCCCCGTCTGAAGATTGTGTGAAAGACATTATATTATAGGCACGGAATTATAGTATCCATAATTGTTTAAATTAAAATATTAAACCTATTCCATTATAGTACCATTCAGCACTCTTTCTATACAAACACTTTTCTTATTTGCAGTCTATGATAATGCACTCGCTCATACACGTATATGTGGAAAAGGAATTGAATCCGACAATATGAGGAAAAATGAGTAAAGAAAAGAAATGTAGATGGATAAAATGAATTTAATCGATATCACATTAATCGATATCACTTACACATGTGTTTCGGTCAGTTTATGTGTGTGAAAATATTTCGCGCACACAGAAGAATCGACCTTCATCAGAGTATATATTTTAGAAGAATCAGTTAAAGACAACGGAATAGTATCTTATCTTTAAGTGTCTTCTTGTTTCCCGTAGCTAGGCTCCTAGAAGCTAGAAAAAGTGTCCCATGTTTTTACCCACAGTTATCAATGATGTTACTGGTCCACTCAAAAGAGGATTATTGGTTGTAGTATTTGTTTGGTACGGAATTGCTGATTTGTTTTGGTGGTTGATACTTTATTCAGTTAGAAGGATATGTTTTGGGCGGGGTTTTAAGGTCAGTGCGTTAATTATTAATGATGTTTAGTATATTGTTTCCGGTGTTGAATAGTATTTTATTTAAATTATGTTTTTTTAATGCAAAATGTCCGTAGGAATCTTACGAATATCAGAGGATGTGAGTTTGTCTGTGATATGTTTTGTAATTAGATTTTAAGTTATTAATGTTTTTTGACGGGCCGTATATAGGGGAAGGGAGTTGTGAAATTATTGTCCTAAGGAGGCCTCCTGGTTTGTGGACTTTTAAAAAACCTGTTTAAGTAATACATTTCAGACAAAATACACTATATAATATATATATATATATATATATATATATATATATATACCAAGCGTGTTGGTAGATCCTTGCGGAGAGAAAAAACCCGGCAGAGAGTTTGATTGTAAAAATATACTACCAAACATCAACCAGGAAGAAAAAAATTTTTGAAAAAAAGAAAAGACCAAGATATTCGTACCAACAAAAAAATAATCTATTGGTATAGTATTTGGCCAAAAGAAAAAACAATTTATATGTATATATATATGTATATAAGATATATATATATATTCATATAACCGCTAGGAGAAGCTAATTTGTAAAAAGTGCTCGATACCTAAGTAGAGCCAAGTAATAAGGATAATCTACTGAGTCAGACGAACCTACTATTAGTTTCGCATAAAGCTCTTCAGGGCTAAAATCTGAATCTAAAGAGTCAGATTTTAGCCCTGAAGAGCTTTATGCGAAACTAATAGTAGGTTCGTCTGACTCAGTAGATTATCTTTATATATATATATATATATATATATATATATATATATTCCTGGTAGTTAGGATCTTTCCATGTGTGGTTTAACCAAGGTGATGCAGGTAAAACCGTAATGAGAGCTCAATGTGTCTAGTGTCAGTGAGTGGACGGACAGAGCAAGATATTCAATAAATGAAGGAGAAAACTTTAAATTTGTTTCATTACAATAATCTATTTCAACCGCATTATTGCAGCATCATCAGGTAATAGCAAAAAATATAGATATTACTGAGAATTTCCCAAAGAACAGTCTTTTAAATATCAATTTGAGGGGTCTTATTTTGGGAGGGTAGTATGGGCGGGGCTAGGATATTTGAATGAGGTGAGGGGGTTGGGGTAGGATGGGGTATATTTTAGTTTGGGGAATAATTCTTTGGGCTGATTTACAAAATTTGGTGGGAGTTGAAATATAACAAATTAGTTATAAAGATGTACATGAAAAAACGAAAGATAAGTTGTTTTTTTTTTCTTTCATTTATTGAATAATATATATATATATATATATATATATATATATGAGTGTGTGTTGTATATTTCGACAAAAAGTTATTTAAACAGGTTTTGTTAAAACCCAAGAGGCCGCGCGTGTGTGGTATGTATGCGTATGCGTTTAGCGAATATAACTCAATCTAAATTCTACGTTGATCTAAGTATTTAATTTTGAGAGAATAGTTAAGAATGTTTTTAGTCTGGATATAATTTGGAATACTTAAGGCTTTTATTTGAAATTGCAAATAAATACACCCTTTTTTCTGTTTGTTTGTTTTTGTCTTTTTTGGTTTATTGTTCTTAGTAAAACGTTTAACTTCGCTTTGACACAAATCCGAAAACAATATATTGACAGAATCAGAAAAAAAAATGAACCGGAGAAATAAGGTTCTGTTGGCATCTTACCAAGAAGAATAGAACAAAACATCCGGTCGACATTCAAGCATCTATTTCACTCGCTATCTCTCTTTCTTTATACCTCTCTCTTCTATATATATATATATATATATATATATATATATATATATATATATTCACATACACATATATGTTTATTTATATATATATATTATATATATATGTGTGTGTGTGTGTGTGTGTGTGTAGGGTAGGATCTAGGGGTGGGCATATTCCAAGTAGAATAGAACAAAACATCCGTTGAAGTTTACGCATCTATTTCATCGTCTCTCTCTCTCTCTCTTCTCTCTATATATATATATATATATATATATATATATATATATATATATATATAATGCCTGTGAGAATATATGTGTGAATATAGGCATACATACACACACACACACACACACACACACACACACACACACACATATATATATATATATATATATATATATATATATATATATATATATATATATATATATCCGGGTTAACTCAGTCGGTAGAGCGTTCGGCTAGAAACCACAAGGTTTCTAGTTCGATACCGGTCCTCGCCAACTCAGCGTATCAGTAGCACACGGATCTGTGCGGTAAAGTAATGAGCTGATGATAGGTGTGGCGCTCCACCTCAGACGCAAAAACAATCTCCTTGGTCTAGCGCTATTGAAAAGGGGATAGACTCCCTCGCTGACTGGCTGATACCGACTTAGGCCGCCCCGTCGACTTTACTTTTACTTATATATATATATGTTTGTTTGTGCGTGTGTGTATGTATGTATATATATATATATAAATATAGGCACACACACATATATATTACAGTGTATGTATATATCTGTATGCATTGTAGTACCTAGATATGGGCATATTGGTTTCTTTGTTTTATCTCTGAATGAAATATATATATATATATATATATATATATATATATATATATATATATATATATATATATGAGAATGTTTATATATTTTTCGTGTGTTTATATCTATGTGTATGCTTCTATGTCTGTACATCGTTATGTAAGTGGGATTGTTTGTGTCACTTTATATGTATGCATTTAAGAATCTTTGTGTGTCTTTTTCCCTCTACGTGAATGTGTCTAGCAGATTTATTATCTAGAGCGTATGAAATAAAAAGAAAAAGGCAGAATCCTATAGAAAAGTCGACAATAACAAAAACGAAGAAAGGAAAAATACTTGTGATTGCAAAATTGTTCCTTTAAATTATGTTTGATCTACTTTCTTTTTATCATGTTTCTTGATTCTTATGTCGTTTTTTTGTGTTTTTTTTTTTTTTTTTTTTTTTTGGCGGGCAATTATGGCAATTATTGTCGACGAAAACCTGTATCGTCGTTTGATTTTAAAACATCATAAAGACAATGTATTTCAATTCTAGAAGAGAGAAAAGAAATCGTTACAACGAAGCAACACTAGCAATCTGATGTTTCACAGACGCACACAAATCTGACACACACTAAGATCCACACATGTCTCACGTACAAGATCTATATATACTTATATAAAGGGCAGTTGGTGGGTATGTATGTACGGGTAGAACTAGGAAAATAAAACAATTAACGACAAAGTAAATACATATGTAAGTCGTCGTCGTCGGGTCGGCCAAATGTCGGTATCAGCCAGCCAACGAGGGAGTATATCCGCTTTTCAATAGCGCTAGACCAATGATATTATTTTAGGATCTGAGGTGGGGCGCCACTCCTACCATCAGCTCCTTACTTTACCGCAGAGATCCCTGTGCTACTCATAAGCTGAGTAAGAGAGGGCCGGTATCGAACCAGGGGCCTTGTGATTCCTAGCCGAACGTTCTACCGACTGAGCTAAACTGGCCTTATAAATATATATGTATGCACATTGAATATCACCAGTTCTTGATTTTTGTGCAAAGAAGATATCTGAAAATTAGGACATAGAAATTCCATTGAAATGCTACTTAAAATATTACATCTGAATACAAACCTGTTAAACTTTTAAAAATTGTCCTTGTTCCATGCAGATCGTCTGAAATGGCTGGTTAGTATATATAAAAACACAATCATATTCACATATACATGCATGAGTAGAAAATTATAGGATAAAATGGATTTATCAAATCTGGAAGAAATCTAAATTAAAAAGAATGCGGAAAATGATTTTTCACAAAACATTCAAGTAGAAACGACCAAAAAATGTTTGTTCTTTGGTTCAATACCATATAAAACCTTTTGTGTCATTTAATGCCAAATCCTATAATATGTGTGTTGATATATATATATATATATGTATGATTTAATGAATATTTTTTATCAACTTCATGTGTATTCATAAATACTGGGAGATGACCAGACAACGCCTTCTCGCACCAAAATGATAAAGACAGGTGAGTGCTTTCCATAAGAAACATTTGAATAATACGGTCGAGACATCAAATAGTTACAAGGGCTAGACATAACCAGCTGATTAATCGGGTGGGGCCTGTACGACCGCCTGTCTAGCCTAAGTAAGAGCCGAACTGGAGTATTGCGTGTTACGGGACAACTTAATACCAAGATCACCACGATCCTGTCCTCGGGTATTACGGATCGCAACCCACGGCTAACAGGTCACCTCTTTGGAGAGGTCTTACCACTGCAGCGTAATTGTAGTCGCCAAATTCGACCGCCCCAGCCGACAGGGAGTTGACAGAGGTAGATATATGGATTGATAGATAGATGCATGTATTCATTGATCCATATATTTATTTATCTACCATTCTGCACGTGCAGGATGTGACACAAGGTCAATTTCTTAAGCGGAGTTCAACAGGTTTGAATTCAGAGTTTTCCTAGACCCGTTGCCTAACCAAGGTTAATAAGCCCAGTCTGCCCTACTATTTACGCATAGCTAGAGGGAGAGTAGGATTCATACCTCTCTCAAGGGTATTAGCGCTAAGTGAAATGCAATTACCACGGCCAGGATTTGAACTCGGAGCGACGAGTCCATTTCCCATGACTTTAACCATTACACCGGGTGCCTCCATTCATTGATCCATATATGCAAACTACAGAAGAAACAAAAGCTATGAGTAAATAATAGGGAATATTGGGATTTTTAGTCTTGGTAATGCAACCGGTATAGGAGAAAGACAACTTTAAATTTATACCAGCTATACCCCTCTGAAAGAATATATGAATGAGGTGATTGTCTCCTTTGTCCTGATACTTGATCGAGTGGTCGAGCATTGTCATGCAGAAGGAGGACATTGTCAATTGGCAAATTAGGTTTTATTCGTCGGATTCTTGCTCTGAGCCTTCTTATGAGTATAAAAACCTGGAAAGTAAGAAAAAAAAGTACCCATGAAATAAAGAAAATGTCATTACTCATTACAGATTCATATATATATATATATATATATATATATATATATATGTTAAAAGTATATTGTTTAATCAAATTTGTTTGAATATCTATGTATATATGTGCTTGTGTGTAGAGTGAGAGTGACATAAACACATTCATGCACACACATACATCTGTACATATATGCATACACAAGTACATTTTAACCGATTGAGCTATCTTTCTAGCTAGATAGATACATACATACATACGTACAAGGCGAGATACATTTAAAGACAAATATGCATACATAAATTAGAAAGAACTGGCGTAGATAGCCATAGCATAATCTTTACAGATCATTGCTGTCCCTCACAATCCTATAACTCCACCAGCAGAACCTTTCTTCTCATGAGCCCTTAAATGACTCCTCAAACCCGCTGCAGATCCACAAAGTTTGATGCAAATATGACATAGGAAGGACGTCCTTCCCGTTGAATAAGATGATAAAAGTTGATGCTTATGCACCTACATATGACTCATAAGACCAGAAGCTGACTTACACACTTTGTCAAAAATTGTACAGACATTGTTTGTTCCCGGAATTTGTATGAATTGTCTTTGATGAGATTTCCTAGGATTGACATATCCAGCCTTATAAAGCTGAATCCCACCACATGTCTGACACTTCCAACCCTCCATGTTCTCTCCAATATGACAGGTGTATCCCTTTCGAAATTGAGGCTTGAGGTTTTCATGCTCAATTCTTTCACTCTCAAAACTTGTACATCCATAATCCGCATGAATTCTCCAGTCAGTCTACTATTGGTTTGAACAATGTGACTGGCCAAGCACAACTGAACCAGTGTCAAGACAACTGGTACTTATGGGAATTCAGAACAGTCCACTCATGCATTTGGGTGATTCCATTCTCTGAGTCCTGATTGGCTGCTTGGTTTGTAGAATCCTCTGAGGCTCCATAAATCCTGCCATTTTGCAGTAGTCTTTGCAGCAAACCAAAATCGTATTTCAGTCACGACTGCCTGCTGTCTTGTCTTGCCAATTCGACGGTAATTGGACTTAGTATTATTCTACACTCTTCAATGCCAGCTTTTTCCAGTCGTCAGGATTTATTTTTGTTTTTACAAGGTTGTTTTTTAAGCAATCCTTAGATACATACATACATACATGGACATACATAGTGCAAGACAGAAATACATACATAAATTAGGAGGAATTTACGTAGATAGATATATAGACAGATACATAAATACATAGATAGATACATAGATAGATACATAAGGTTGTTTTTTTCTTTTTAAATATAAGTGGAGAAATCAAACGAAACGTTTTATTTGAAGGGATAATGGATTTAAATTAATGGCGGTGATTCATTGACAATTTAAATGTTTAATAAAACATCAAGGAGGAAAATTTCGATGACCTTCTTGAATTTATTAAATTCTTTAGAAAACGTTGAGCATAGTTATTACATTGTCAGCCTGTCCGTTCTTGTTTCGTCAATAATCAAATGATTGTGTAATAATAAGATACAAGAATTCTGAAGAGAAACGAGTAGAATAGTATAAATCGATATAACATTACATTGTCGATTCATTGTTCATGAGTTGCCACCAGTGATTTTCTCCTTTGTGAATAGATGATTACCACGTTTTCGTTTGTCATTCAGAATACTGATCAGTGGCACTTGGCAAATTTTCACCACGGCGATCAAAATCATAGAATATGGAAGATTCCCACACAGATGTCAGACATCTTAAGGCATTCCCGTTGTCGCATCTACCATGTTAGTTTGCTCTTTTTGATTTTGTTCTGTTATCTAGATTAGTAGTAAGTTGTCTAATTGATTTTATAATGACTGTCTGTTATGGAAAGTTGGCGACAGACAGTTAGTCTCGTCACCGCGGGACATTAGGGAAACTAATCTCCGAGTCACAGGAACTCAAATGAAAACGAGAATTTCTGATGAGAATATGCTATGGTTAATAGAATAAACTAAAACATCAGCAGAGATATAAACAGCAAAATACAAACTCAACATCCCCCACCGTTATGCCAGTGGGGCTAACAATAAGCTGACTGTATCCCCTACTGAAGAGTAAAAAAAGAAGTATACTTGGTGCAGTGGCCTATTGCGAGGGAGTCTATTCCTTATCACTAGCGCTAGATCAGGGAGATTGTTTTTGGTGAAGTGGCACACCACCTCTACCATCAGCTCCCCACTTTGAAACCCAGATCAGATTGCCCAATATGTGCTACTCATACACAGAGTTGTCGGGGACCGCTATCGAACCTAAAACCTTGCAATTACTAAGCGGGTGCTCTATCGGATGATCTATACTGATCCCCCTAAAAAATGGGTGTCCTGCATATGAGACCTAACTGTATAAGATGATGACGTTCCAGTTCCGGAGATCTAGGAGGGGATGATGTACCTCTTCATTACCTTTACTCCTAATTCAACTATGACCTGGAGTGGTTGTAACTGTTAGGGTCCTACCTATAGAGGATGCGACTTAACCATCAAATAGTTTACCGTTATATCCAAGCCCTAGCCCCAGGAAACAAGTCATCAACTTCTTAAAACTATAGTACTTATTAAAAAAATCTCCTTGTGTACTGATCTGTGGACTTATTAACATCGAGGATATAGTGTCCTGGATATGACCTTAAACTGAATCTAATGGTGAAGTTCCAATTGTGGAGCTTTAGGGAGTGGGAAGTACCCCAAAATCGTCATTAATTCCAGGTATACTCTTAGTGATAGTACCTGTTAGGGTCATATCTATTGGTTAAATAGGAAAAAATGAGTCTTAAAAAATTGTTTTAAAATATTGAGTTTAGATATTAAAAAATCAGGTCCTGCTAGTCGCTAAATAAAATAGAATAAATATTTATTTCAATTGATAATAAAACTTTTAATTCGTTGATGCATAATTCCTCGCTCGCTAATATTATCCCCTTAGGTTTGAAATTTGGAGTTTAAATGCCTCGTTTTGAAGAATAATATAAAGATACATCTAAAGATACTCGTTTACTAATGATAAGGTTACGTTCTGCTGATGTCAAAACGAAAGAATTGTCAATGTTACATGCTGTATTATCATCCAACGTGTCATCCAAGCTATTTACTATTTTCTCTTATTCTCACCATGGACAGAATTTGTGCCTTTGGCATCAAGTAGATATTGTAATGAACTAAAAACTACAATAAAAAAACAGGTAAAGCGTTACGAAAAAAATAAACATTTGACAATGTTAATGCATTTGTTAGTAGATACTTGATAGACTGATGCTACTATCCACGCCACATTGGGCCTTAGGCTAGACGGGCAGATGAATTTCTAATTCTGGATAACGTTGAGTACTTCTTCATCACCATTACTCCAAGGTTCACTCTGGTCCTAACTCAGGGTTATTGTTTAAAGAAAAACTGAGTGTAAATTTAAAAAATCAAGAATGAATTAAACAAAACCTCTCCGGCATAGAATAACCCAACAAGTGTTGACATGCCATAAAATCAAACCAACCAACCGATTCCACTACGATGGAGGCGTGCTTCTTAAATAGTTATCGACTTAGGAAATGGAATCTGCAACCCGAGTTCAAATACTGGACGAGGCTGTTGAATTTTATTTCACGCAAATACCTTTAGAAAAGGCATCTATACATCTTTTCTGTCATATACTAAGGTTATATAGTTGGACAGATTTCTATCATTAGCCTTGGTAAGATGTTGTATACTCATATGTACCCACATCATACGTAGAGAGACAGACAGACACATAGGGTAGAGATGATAGTGTTAATTTTTAACTTTGCTTCTGGTTCTTCGTCTAGGTCGTCCGCCATGTTCTTTGGTTGGGCTTACTTCTTAAGGGATGGTCGCGTGTATGACAGTCAGTCAGATACATAGGATAGAGATGATAGTGTGACTTTAACTTTGCTTCTAGTTCTTCGTCTAGGTCGTCCGCCATGTCTCTGGTTGGGCTTTCTTCTTAAGGGTTGGTCTTCTTTCTCTTGATTCTACTTCCTGCTGTGCTGGTCATTGTTTTTTATATTCAATTAACAAGACTTGGTTGTTTTATGATAATAAAGTTTTATTTTGCAACCTGCCCATTTTATTCCGCCGCATGGGGAGATTGGCTCAGAGCGACGACCTACACGCCCGTTCGCTCTGAAATCTCTGCCGAATACAAACTAAACTATCTCACTCGTCTAATCCCGTGCTTTCAAGGGCTCAAGCAAAATATTAGTTCCCGTCAACAACTGTCGGGTAACTTTCCATGGAACCCATTCATTTTAAATCTAACGGACCCTATTCAAAATTCTAACTACAAGTACGTTCATAATTTATTAGCTGCTTATAAATTGTAATAAAGGCAAACAAGTCTAGAAAAGGGAAAACTCTGAATTCCAACCAGCTGTACGCTTAAAACTGACCTTGTATAACATTTTGCTTATAGCGGAAGGGTTAGTTAAATACTATGATTTCTTGACATGAATAAATATATCCTGTGTCATCTCTAGGCATTCACAGGATTGTCTTTCACTAGAAATAAATTAATGGTTTTAATAGTGAATCGTCATCTCTATCGGACTTTCATAATGTAGAAAATTGTATGTCAATACACGATTAAGACAAAAGCAACTGTCTAGACGCATAGAAAAGCATCATGAGGTAATCTTCGTAATTAAGGTCTCTGTAACTATCATTCTACTTGTTTATATTTATGGAAATTGTGTTTTATAATATATTAATTGGGATTCTATAATTGTCTCACACTTGAACTGTGTATTTTCAATACAATGAACGTGTTCTTGCATTGAAATTTTCCCTGATGGGTGTCATTAATTTTTTTGTACAGATTTCTTGAAACCTTTGTCTTATCAATTAAGCCTGGCACATATCCCTAACATTTGAGCACTCTATAAAATGGAACTCTCTAAACCAGTTACGTTTTGTACGAGATTTTATTTTTTTGTTTACTAATCAGGGCGATAACTACAGGTAATCGAGTAAGGACTGAACTTAGATTCGCCCCAAAACAGCCATGCGTTATCATCCTGCAACGTGTTTTATATATAACTAGGAAATAGAGGTTTACATAATATATGAGGTGGTTAATTTGTATACTGGTTTTCACAAAACAGGATTTAATAAATAATTACCTGTTGTCATTAATCTCTAACATAATTGTTTTATTCGCGAACGTATTAAAATCAAACCTATGTATGATTTTATGTAGAAACTAATTAAGATATAATTAAGATAAGCCGGCTAGCACAATAACTGATCCGGAAATACCAGATTACCCGACCCAGAATAGCAGAACCCAACAACCAGCTCCAGCCCAGAGATAAGTAGAACAGTGTAGTAAGTAAAGTCTTCGGCACAGCCTAATATCGGTATCAGCCAGACAGCGAGGGAGTCTATCTCTTTTTCACTAGCGCCATCACACCTACCATCAGCTCCTTACTTTACCGCACAGATCCCTGTGCTACTCATACGCTGAGTCGGCGGGGGCTGGTATCGAACCAAGAATCTTGTGATTCCTACCCGAACACTATATCGGCTGAGCTAAACCGGCCCTATCGGTGGTACGATGACGATAGTCGCCGATTGTCACATCGAACGACTAACTTCGATGACGACGGCAGGGTCGCGGTGCAGAGTCGGGCGGCACCGCTAGCTACTATCGCGACGATAAACCGGAGACATGGACACGTGGGGCGTGTTCGTGCGAAGCGAAGTATATGACAAATATTACAGATTATCATTCCTACTCATCTAAATTGACCGTACACTCATTTCCAAATGGATTCCGCCACGTCGTATGCAGAGTTTTGCCTATAACGTCATTTCTTTATTGGAACCCGCAATGTTACACTAGTGTTGTATTGTCCTCGCCCCGAAAAGAGAGGGATAAAAATATATATTTAAAAAGAAAGAGAAAGCCGAAGAGATGGTTTCTGGTCAAGGAAGCAGGGAGAAGATAAATAAATATATAACAAATGTCCGTTATCAGATCAAAATATAAAGATGCGGAGGCGTATCTATCAATATAAAGGCGAGAAGATTAGAGCGACACACGGAGACGACAGCCAAAAGGACACTTCACATCTCCCGTCAGCAACCACCCCTCGGGCACTCATTGTAAGCTCTGCGCCTTCACCACCCACACACCGAAGAAAATAAAGAAGGGTCCTCTCTTTGTACATACGTATCGGTTGTTTATTGAAGTCCAGTAGTCGGTAGTAGCTGACTAGTAACATACATCGCTTTGGGTACAGTGAAAACCCCAGTACTAACGTACACGATTTAGAGTAGCGAAGAAGACTGCTACGTAACACTAGGAATTGGATAGCTTTTAAAATCTTAATCTAAGGTGCTTCCCCATAATAGCTCACTTAAACGATATATTTGACTTTATCAATTAAATAGATAGGTAATACTTGGTGGGTAATGTTTCCATTCAGGAACAGAGTTGATTTCTTCTATCAAAGGTAACCAAATATGATGTTTCCCAGATGTGAATTCTGTTCTCTTGTTAACCCCTCAACAATTCGTAGTCAGTTTTATTGACTCCTCACCGGCAAATACGATTAATAAACTCAACACTTAAAACCATTTCTTCCAAATATCAATAAAAATTCTTTCTACTTGAAAATAATTGGCTATTGATTCAAGGAAATATCCGAATGATTCTCTGAAAGATGAAGACATCGATTCGTGTCACAAATAATTTATTTCTCAGTTTGATTATTATTCAAAGCAATCGTGTCGATAGAAAATAGAGTTCAGATCAGTTAGATAAGACATCAACGTTGTTTAGTCGCTTAATATGATTTCCATATAATCTGCAAAAGCAATGAATCGTGAAGGGGGTGATGAAATATGATATTTCCCAATGGACAAATGAATGCAAATTCGGAAAAGACATGATTGAAATTCCATTCATTCATTTATAAATCTACTCAGTAAAACTTTGTTATACTAGCAAATATATGCACCCTCCGGGTATAAGTATTTAAGTTTTAATTTAATAAAATATATTAAATTAGAAAGGTTAATGAAATTAAATAAGAATGCAGATAAAAAGATTAGAAACCGATCGGAGTATAATCGAAAAATAGAACAACAGAAACTTATTATTCCATCACTCCTGTCTTTCATTACTAAATTTTACTAATTTAAATATGTAGTTAAAATAGGAATTAAAGAACACAATTACAATTATTTTCCTTACGGCATGTCAACCCATTAGTTCATTTTATGCTGAAGATGTTTTTATTGATGGGAACTCAATTTTTCTTTTATAAGCACATGTTTTAAACACAGTATATTTAAACGCGTTTTTTTCTATTTAACCCATAGATGAGACCATAGTAGGTACTACTCTTCTGCGTCAGAGTGTACCTGGGAGTAATATTTGTGAAGGGTACTTCAAATTCCCCAGAGCTCCATTACTGGAACCTTACCCCAGAAAGAGTTTAACCTTTACCCAGTTAAAATAAAAGCCTGCGGCTGCCCTCTGGTACATATATGACAAAAGGGTTGGGGTTTGCCATTAGGGTCGGGACAATCATGTAGTTGCTAGGGCTTGACATAACCAGACGATTTATCAGAGGGGGACTCTCCGACCGCCCGTCTAGCATAAGTAAGGGCCAAAGTGGAGTGTTACGTGTTATGAACAGCCAAAACACCAGGGTTCTATCCACTCTGAAAACAAGAATCAATATTAATTCGCTGATTCGAATTGGTGTCTTCCTAAATGTTTTCATATTCACAGCGTTTTTTGTCTGAATTTTTTTAGATGAGGCTTGATATGTATTAATTAAATTTTTCCGGTCTTTGTCCTCATCTTTATTGAGGTATGTTACAAGCAACTTACAAGAACGATACCAAGTCTTTTATAAGCCAGAAGATGACGTTATCAGCCTATCAGATGTTGAAATCCTCTGTACAAATCAATTTGTACATGATTATTTAAAGCAGCACACACTCAATACTGCTGCAATAAATGGTGTTGGTTACGACAAACTAAAAAAATGCTGAACGTTTCAGATAAAATGGATTATGTTTTATGCATTGGTTCTGTCAACACGGATATTGTTAATTATCTTAATTACTGTTAAACGGCTCTGCTTCAATTTATCACAAAACTCGAAGACCGGTGTACGCCAATTTATTGCATCTTAGAAATTTGTGAAGCAAGGGGCATCTCTCAAGCATTCCCAGGTTTTACCCAAAAACGAAATTTGGCAAGGACAGGTCGAAATCTTTAGTGCTGTTGTACCTGAAGCCAAATCAAATTTCTGTGTCATACTCAAAATTGTGCCTTCTCAAATAAACATGTGACAGTGGAAATGTTTCTCAAACTAAAGACGATATATGAAAACACAACTTTTCGGTCGTTTTTATTAATGATTTGACGTTTCTCGTGAACCTAAAAACTATGACGTCATTATTTGTATATCTTAATAAGTTCTTCAATGCCTTCTTTGTTCATCAGTCAAACTATTCAAAATCATTTTCCACGTTGAATCATTGCTATTCAAGGAGAGACAAGAATCAACTAAAGAAGGCCCGAGGGAACAACGTCTGAAACCCATCTTTATGTACCACATTAAAGATGTGTACAACAGTCCGAAAAATTAATATGATTTCCCTAAATTGTTGGTGATTTTATCTCCTTTATTTTTCTGGTAGCTCTTGTATTTGGTAAGATTAGGGGACAAATCTAATCTGCTTCGGAACTCCAAGGAAGTACCCAAATGAGACCCTTTTAAAGAATATCAAAATTATATTAATCAAAGTTTGGTATCTATAATGATATAATGAAGATTCAGTATATGTCAGTCTTTAACCAAAACTAAGTCAATGCTCTCGTTACAATAACTTCAGGAATTGCATAAGATTATCAATAAGTATTTAATTTGTTGTCAATCATTAATTCATAGAATAAATCTCATGTATTAATTGATGTGTCAATTAAAAAGTTTGTTACATTTGCCTCTGAAAAGCCAATGTTTTTAGTGCGTTTAAAATGCTGCAATGTGTCTGATATATCAGTATGAAATAAATGTTTATATAATATATAATGTGGTTAATTTGCATAATGGTTTTGAACAAAACCAGGTTTAATAAATAATTATTTGGTTTATATGTTATTGATCTCTAATATTATTGTTTTAGTCTCCATCATATTAAAATCAATCCTATGAAATAATTTATATAAAAACCAATAAAAACATAATTAGAATAAATGTTATATTTTATATGCGTTCGCTTATTGAATATTGTGGTTCTAAATTTAACATGTTTTATTACATTAAAACTTTAACGAAGGGTTGTATATTCTGCTAGTAATGAATAATTTTCACCTTCAATAAATCAGTCTTTGTATTTGGTCTTCGTGACAAATTACACTTATAGTATTACCTGTTCATTTTTGAGATTGTGCCTGTTTAATGCTTATTGTTGTAAAACAATGTTTCATGTAAAAATTTAAAGTTCCTATTTAAAGTTTGAAAGTGCATTGACAAGTAAACCTTCTTAGCGTAGGGGGTACATAGAGTGTACATACAAATATGTCCGACCAATGTTATAAAAATAATGGAGGACGAGTATAACCAGCTTTATTTTCCCGCTTGTAGGTTGACAGGGGAAGTACATGCAGACAAGAAGTAGGCATCGATTTAACAAGTATACACACGTGGATATAAAGGAAAAGTAGGACTTAGTCACTTAAAGAAGTGCATAAATACATTGCCATGATACAAGAATGTCATTTTTGTTGCCACTGCTACGCTGGGACCTGAGCTGAGGGATGAAACTCGACCGAACTTAAAGGGTAGTTGAGACGAGCTAGAGGGGGCGTTTAACCCATGTGTAGATTTTGACTATCCCGGAGACAACAGGGACTCAAATTCGCGGCTCTGACCTTAAAGGCCCCCTCATCGGAAGAACAGGTGTGTGACGGCTGCGTAAGGGAAAGATTATCTTCTTCTATGCCCCACATTAATCCAAACAGGGACATCAAGACAATCGAACTCCTGGGAACAGTTAAAAAAACGACATATTGACTCCCACAAAATCAATACTCGCGTTTGCCTTTTAGCAAGTTTGATGATAAATACATCCATCTGCACCCAATATCCATTAAGTGTTTGCCAACGCGGGGTGTGTGTGGAGCCCACTGGTCTAAGTTATTGGTATGTTCTGGTTAGAACCGTATTTGGGCATTTTACAGCTGATGGGAAAGACAAAGTTGCGTTAGGATCTCTAAATATGTTGGAACGACGGCGTCTTCGCTCCGCGCGATATCACTCATACTCTCCCCTACTTCCTATGCCCACATCTGCGCCTCAATGTTTTGTTTTTATGCATAATACAATTGTCGCCTCATCACAAGTAACCTTCTCAGATAAATTACATGACTGAATCATTATCATGGTCTCTGAAATTTTTGAGGACTGACGAGACTTGGAAATTTGTATTATTGAATTTAGTTCGACACTATTGCCCGTCATTGTCGGACTATTCGTTATCTGCAACCTTAATAACAATTTAAAACATGGGTACAATTAGTACCAGTAATAATTCAAATAATACGAACATCAATCATTTTTGATAATTCGTTTCTTACCCAGTACCAGATGATTGCTTAAATTTGCTCACGCAAGAAGCT
>CM042137.1:142452250-142472072 GCA_023376005.1 Doryteuthis pealeii | reverse complement strand
TAAAATGCAAAAATTCAAATAAGAATCAGAAAATCTAGATTTTTTTTTTAGATTTTTATTCAAACAAATCTCATCTCATTTGAATTGAATTTAAACTTATTCTAGTTTTTAAAAAGCAAAACAATCGATCATTTAAACAAGAATTTCCTTTTACTAAAGACAATTAATTTTAGTCGTGTTTTAGTCGCTTTATTGTCTGCACATTAAAGTAGATATTTACACTCCCCAGCTTCCTGATTTTTCTCGGCATTTAAACTTATTCGAATGTTTTTTTGTTTTTTTTTTGTACAAATTCAATCAAATAAGAATGAAAAATTGATATATTTTCTGAAAATTACCAGATACATATTACTTAAGCATAACGTTTATTATCTAGAAGTAGATATTTTTAAATCATTCATATGTCTAGATTATAAAAGTTATCATAATCTACATTCATCTTTTAATGCATGTCGCTATATCTTTGTTACTATTAAATTTAACTTTTGCTAACGAACCGTGAATAGGAATATTTCACATCATATATCTGTGAAAACAAATGATTATATACAGATCAATATTTTTAAAATGTTGGAAATGAAACATTGAAAATGTGGAATTTTAATAAAATATTTAGAAATGAAGCAAATATTTATTTTAAATCGTTGCATAGCGGGATTCCATTGAAAGGAATTGGTTGATATAGTAATAATCCTATATTTATTCTCTTGGTTCGGTCTTTGCTATTTTGGATCGGTGTAGCTGAGTCTGTCTGGTAGTCTTGATCGGTTGTGTGGGTTGGCATTTTTCTCTGTTCATAGAACAATCTTGGACATCTTTTGGGATATCTTGTCTTGTGTCGTTGATAGTTTTTAATATCAAACATAAGACTTTGTTTGTTTTTGTTTTTGTTTTTTCTGGGCTCATTTATTCAATTCCAAGTAAAAAGGCCTTGGCTAACACTCATCTAGCGTCTGTTCTCTTCAAATACAGCCTTCACTTTCTCTTTCTCCACTCTTGTGCTGACCAGTCAGAAAACCGATAAGTAGCCTATCACACGTCATGTCTAAACTTATAGTAACTTTCCACTCTTATCTATAATTTTTGGTCTGTCTATCGTATTATTTTACAAAATTACCCGTGTAGAGTTGCTACACCATTAAATATAAATAAACCAATCCAAACAACGTAATTGTGCTATGTTTTATTTCTTGTGTTATTTACTGGTGGTAAATGATGTCACAGAAAATGTAAAGCTTTTTTTTCATAGAGTCCTTGTGTTTGATCTTCATTCATTTGACAGTTCACTAAAACCAAGAGTCAAGAGTGGATAATCTAACACCTTTTCTGCTTTGAAAAGTAAGACCGATGTTGGAAGAATTGTGAGGATTTAGAAAAGCATTAATGTTGGTTGGATATATTTCGCTAATATTATTGGCTGGATACTTTCCAGACGGATCTTATATGTGCTAAATAATTATCACAAAATTTCGTTAACTGGTTCATCGTGTTATTAAAAATGAGAACAGAAAACTTTGGAGATTATATAAACTAAAATAATATTAGAGGGAGCGTGGTGTAATGGTAATAGTCGTATGAAATGGTCTTATCGACGCGAGTTCAAATCCAAGACGCGACAGGTTGCATTTCACATAGCGCTAATACCCTTGGGAAAGGCAGGAATCTAACTATTCTCCCTCCAGCAATGGGGTAAATAGTAAAGCAGACTGCGTTCTTCAACCTTGGTTAGGCAACTAGTCTAGGAGAATGAAACTCCGCTTTGTAACTATTCTTGTGTCGCATCATGTTCGTGGCGGGGGAGTTGGTAATTGTATGTATGTATACAACCAGCAATGATTTCTTATAGGTAAATGTATTGTATTTTTTATGCAACTTTATTATACTTTTCATCAAGTTACTACTTTTCTTTTGTATTTGATGTATCAATATAAGTTCGAATATATTGTATAAGTAAAAAACGGTGGAGTGGCCCATTATCGTAAAATCCAACCTACCTACCTAACTACCGAACATCTAGGAATAATAAAATCCTAGATATACAATCAATCAATCTCATTCACTTACGTCAATCGCGGAATATGGAAATTCAGCAGCTCTATTTTTTTTTTTTTAGTTTTTTATGTCATAAATGTTACATGATTGATTTGTAGGGAAAAAAAACTTATGTACACAGGGCGGATAAAATATCACCATGCTTATCTTATATATATTATATATATATATATGATTTGGAGATTTTGTGGCTTACCCTAAAATAAATTACAAGTGAGTTTATAAAAAAAAAATATTCACAACTACTTTATTGGAAATTAGAGTAGATATTTTAGAAATTTAAAATTAAACTCATTTGTAATTGATTTCAAGGAAAGAAACAATATCTCCAAATTATATGATACTAGCAAATAAAAAACACCCCCAGGACGACGTAAAATAAATATTGTCTGAGGGGATGGGGGTTGAAAATTTGATATCAGAGAGTTTGTATCATAAGTAAAGAAAAATCATCAAATTTATTAAAGGAGTATAAAATAAATTTATTAAAGGAGTTAAATATATAAAAAAAAATTGAAATGGAAACTTAGTTCTGATAACTTTAGATATATATCAAAATAAAACAACTATATATAGATAGATAATACCAGGTATGTATTTATTAAAACTTGTTTAAAAAACCAATCAGGACTGTCTAACATTGCATGCTCAAATTTTGAGTGTATTTATTCTATGTTATGACGTATTGTGACATAAGCAGTGACGTAGTTTAATCAATAGTAATGATATCATGGATGATTTAAACTCATAACTTTAAGTTTCATGCTTACGCAATCTTCATATGAGTCAAACGTAGTTTTTTAGCGTTTATATAAACGTGAAGCGTTTTCACGCGATGGATGTTATAATGCTTAAGTTTTTTTTTCTTAAACTGTGGCTTGTTTAGCGTTTATGTGAGTGGAGCGTGTTTACGTGGTGTAATGTTATGATGCTAAATCTGACTCATCTGAAGATTGCGTAGGCATGAAACTTACAGTTTAGAGTTTAAATCATCCATAATATCATTACTATTGATTATAAATCTGCTCTGCTTTCTTAGCATTGAGCACCTTTTTTATGTCAATACTTTTCTTATTTATTCTCTATCCTCTATCTCTCTATATCTCTCTCTCTCTATCTAATCTATATCTATCTCTCTACTCTCTTCTCTAATCTCTCTCTATCTATCTCTCTATCTATCTCTCTCTCTATCTATCTCTCTCTCTATCTATCTCTCTATCTATCTCTCTATCTCTCTCTCTATCTATCTCTCTATCTATCTCTCTCTTCTTATCTATCTATCTATCTATCTCTCTCTCTATCTCTCTATCTCTCTATCTCTCTCTCTATCTCTTCTCTCTCTCTATCTCTCTCTCTATCTCTCTCTCTATCTATCTATCTCTCTCTCTATTCTCTCTCTCTATCTATCTAATCTCTCTATCTCTCTATCTCTCTTCTATCTCTCTATCTATCTCTCTATCTCTCTACCTCTCTATCTATCTATCTCTCTATCTCTCTACCTCTCTATCTATCTATCTCTCTATCTCTCTACCTCTCTATCTATCTATCTCTCTATCTATTCTATCTCTCTATCTATCTACCTCTCTATCTATCTACCTTCTATCTATCTACCTCTCTATCTATCTACCTCTTATCTATCTATCTCTCTCTATCTCTCTCTATCTCTCTATCTCTCTATCTCTCTCTATCTCTCTATCTCTCTATCTATCTCTCTATCTATATATCTCTTCTATCTATCTATCTATCTATATTATCTATCTATCTATCTCTCTATCTATATATCTCTCTATCTATATATCTCTCTATCTATATATCTCTCTATATATCTCTCTATCTCTCTCTCTATCTATCTCTCTCTCTATCTATCTATCTATCTCTCTCTCTATCTATCTCTCTCTCTATCTATCTATCTCTCTATCTATCTCTCTATCTATATATCTCTCTATCTCTCTATCTCTCTATATATATATCTATCTCTCTCTCTCTCTCTCTCTATATAATATATATATATATATATATATATATATATATATATATTTATATATATATATATATATAAACCAAAACATTAGATTTTTTATGAGTTAAGTAAGCTACTAGTTTACACTGCAGATCGGTCTTTCATAAAAATCATTAAAACAATCTGAAAGAAACGCCTACAAGAATAACGTTCAGACGAAGCAAAAAAAAAAAAAACTATTTTGTCCATTTGAGACAATATCAACGAGAATTATTGAGACATAAGGAAAAAAAAATCCTCCTTACTTTAAAGTTTTCTAACAAAATGCGCGAAATATTCTCGATTTGATTACTTTCCAAAAGCAAAAGAGTTACTTTTTGTATGGAATAAAAACGAGAAAAAATACTTTGCCTAATTTGATGTCAAAAAATGATATTCAGGCGCAGACAGCAGACAAAATCGCATACACCGACAGACGTGCACTCAACCATACACATCGATTAATATACACACTATCACATACACCAACCTACATAACCGCAGACAAAAGTACAGACAATAATACTCAACATATTGGAGGGCGGTCTAGAAAGTAGGTATTTACCGAAACACTCCACCAGAGGAATATATATGACAAAATCCGAGTATGTATTTATCAACTTCTCTGCCCGGGTGGGATATGATACAAGATCAATTTTTATGCGAAGTTTAATGGATTTGAATTCAGATTTTTCCTTCTCTTTGACCGGTTGCTAAGAATAAAGGACCCAGTATACTCTACTATTCTACCCATAGCTGGAGGGAGAAAAATTATTTATAATTTTCCCAATGGTATTAGCGCAATGTAAAATGCAACAAGTCTCGTCCAGGATTTGAACTCGAATCACAGTGTCCATTTCCCTCAATGATAACCTTTACGCCACAGGCAACGAGTAAATCTGGATTGAATTAAGAGTTCTAATTCTATACTAAGTTGTCTAACTAAGGTTTAAAAAAAACAGTCTGCCCTACTAGTTACCCATAGATAGGGGGAGGCATATGAATTCATGTCCTACCAAAAGTAATAGCATGAAGCAAAAAGCAAAATGCCTCGTCCAGCATTTGAACTATGATTATTAATTCTATTTTCTACGATGACTAGCGCGTCCAGAAAGTAATGAAACTATTGTTTTACGACTAGCAGTACCTGTGTATATACCACAGTATTATAATCTAATTATTACAACGTTTGATAAGTTTACTTAAGAGCAATTGCTAAATAGTTCAATATGTAAAAAGTACAATAATCTTGATTTAACTTTCTTTTCTAATATCATATTCGATTCAAACAGATTAACATTATCGCTTCCGCGCACTCACCCCTTCTCTATCTTTCCCCTACTCGATTATATTTTTCTGTGGCATATCATTTTTCTTAGTGATAAAAATGAAGATTTCCAGCATGTTTCCTAAAGAGAAATTAACATATTCACTGGAATGGATGTTACAAAGGGAAGTCATTTTGAAGTGGCTGCATTTGATTCATACTAATTTAATCTCTAATTAAATACGTGTTCCTTATTTTTATGGTCGTTATTATCTTTTAAGTTCACTTAACTCATTGGTAGCATTCACGCGAAAAAATCATTTCATAAAAAAACGTTCGGTAAAAGAATTGCTCAATTGCATTTCATCTTTAGATTGCATTACCTCTGGTTAAAAATGATTCCGTCCAAATCATCTAAAATTGAGCACTTTCTTTTACCGAACGTTTTTTTATTAAATGATGTTTTCGCGTGAAAGCCACCAATAAGTTCAGTGAACTTAAAAGATTGAGCAGTCTTTCAATTTTCTATGAAATTTATTTTGTCTCGCATGTAGTTTCACGCAAATTTTGAATACCTCCATATTCCCCTCAGAAATATTTTTTTAAATATCAGTAATCTATCTTTTTTTAAATTTTTTTTAAAAAGTTATTTTACTGGATATGTTCCCCGTAGTATAGCTTCGACTTTGCACACACACACACACAATATATATATATATATATATATAATATATATATATATATATATATATATTAGAATAAGTATTTTGGCAGCATTCTTTCTTTTATACAGGTTTCGTTGAATTGAACAGACTATTCCTGTCTGACAAGTCTTTCATTGATCCGTTCCAATCTTCGGGCCATCCTTCTGGTGTCAGGGTGGAACTGGTATAACAGTCCACCGAAGGTTTCAACACTAGCGCTTTCGGTAATACACTTTGCCATTCTCAGGTGGGAAACGATGGAATAGTTTTCATGTCTCGTTTTTAACGAGAACGAGTAGTAGCAAGTAATTAGTGGGAGGTAATATCAATTGGTAGTTGGAGGTTTTTGGAATGGTAGTAGTTTGAACAAAGCAGTGGTGATTTTTTTTGAGGGGGCACAGGTTGTGATAAGGGGAGGGGGAATAATGGAAGTAATGTAGGCAGAAAATTATAAGCATTTTAGGATATGTTGACTTACTTCAAAGTTTATTTTGTTTAGGGTATTTTTTTTTTGTTTTATACATAAAGCTTCAATTATTTGAAGTTTTTGTTTTTTTTCTCTATGTAGTGTGTGTGTATTTTCAGTTAGAATTTTGCAGTAGGTAGAGGGGGGGGCATGAATGTGTTTTAAGATGTTGATTAATGGAGCTGGAATCTGATAAGTGTAGGGTTAATCTACGTGATAATGTAGTCGCCGTGTGGCCAATATATGTATTATTAATTTTGGAGAAACAGTCTCCTACGGTACATTTGAATTCCATACACAATATTTGTCTCCTTAAGACGGGTAGTTTTGGGGGAGGTGCTGTTGCAAGTGACGAGATTTGTAGTTTTGAAATTTTTTGTAATAAATGATTAAATTGATTTTTCCGTTAGTGTCAGTGGAAGAGACATTGTTACGTATTGATTTTTTTAACGCATTTTCGTCCAGTTATAATTTTGGTGCATCTGATTACAGTAATAGATGTTTTGGTTAGGGCTATTGGGTGTGCTATTGTTTTCATTATGGTAAATATTATGGAGGGTTTTTTCCGGGATTTGTTCATCAACAAAATAGTTGGGGAATTCATAGTTATTGTGAGGGTTTGCTTTAATATTTTTTTATTTCGGAAGAGAATATTGTTTTAGAAGAAGTAGGTTTTGCACGGTTTATCAAGTTTTTTATAATGGCTTTCTTTATATTGTGCAGAGCATTCACTCTTGTAGTTGATAATACAAGAATTGATGGAGGTAGGTTTTCTTATATGGGAAGGTAGACAGTTGCAAGACATTATGAACGAAGGATAGTATACTTAAAAGATTAACAAATTTCAGACTTCATTATTATGAATGCTAAGAAATTATATTTAAAACATTACCATTTATAAACTGATTTTCCTACCTAACAAAACCAAACTCTTCTTAAATTCTTATAATTTTAGTAAATTAAGTAACTGGTTTTGTCTTTCAGCGAAACCCCCGTTACCTTCTATCGTCATGCCGACCTGTCGGAGGGCGTTAGATGGATTCACCGACTTCACCTCTGCAGAGGGATAGGACGCCCCCAAATGGGGCCACCTGTTGGGTCCGTGGGTGGCGACCCGTGATGCTTAAGGAGTTGTCTTGGTGGAATGAGCTTGTCCATGATTTGCAACATTCACTTAGGCTAGACGGGCGGCTGGTCATATCAACCTATCACCTATATGATTATCCCAACCCTATTGCCCTTATGGCAAGCCCCAAACCTTTTTTTGTCATATGCGTGCTAGAAGGAGGTGGCTGAGGGTCTACATGACTGAGAAAATGATGTGACCTATATCTGATGGTTCAGTTTTGAAGTTTGGGGAATGTGGAGCACCAATTCATCACCATTGCTCCTGGTTCACTCTGAACTGGAGTGGTAGTACCTGTTTAGGGTCCATCTATGGGTTAAATATAAACATGTATTTATAAAAGAAAATTGTGTAACCATTAAGAATTAATTTATTTCAAACTTTAATCGGCATTAAATGACCCACTGAGGTTGATATGCGTAAAACAAAATAAACCAAATCTAACGTCCGGATTCCTTAGTTATTTTAAGTTATATTCTTAACGATTGTGGAACAGTCAATTTAATATTAATTAGTAATTATTAACGATGTGTCTATTAAAGGTTATCTGAGTAATATTTGCGTTAAAACTGCACATGTTATTAATACATTCAAAATCCAGAAAATGAGTTATATATGCCTAAGACATAAAGATTTCTATGGTATGGTGGTGAGATAATTTGCTAATCGGATTTTAAAACTTGGTTTAATAAATAATTATTTGCTACTTAATGACTCTCGAATACTATCAGTGTTATTCTCAAACGTATTATAAGCAATCCTATATAAAATTTCATATAGAATCAGTTTCAATAACATTAAATAAGATGTAATATTTCTATATCCGTTTTTATTTAGTGTCTTTAGCCTTTCAGGTTCAATATAATATTTATTAACATTAAATATTTGGTTTTCACGTTTGAAATTAAACATAAGTTAATGCTGCCTAAGGCTGTTACTGTGTCCGGTCAAGATGAACAAATATAGTTTTGAAAATTACTAACGTCTGTGACTATTGACCGACACCGCAGAAATATAATGCATGCACACTACGCAGATTATCTAGTGATTCTCACAAATAACCTCTTCAATTCAAATCTCTGTTGGCATAGCCTGAGGGCGGGCAGCAAGAGGCATCGCTTTTCTGGTAGAGAGATATGTTCACTGAGGTATGTGGATCTGGGTCTACTAATTTTAGTCTTTATTGGTATATGGATATATCGAATTTAAAACACAAACTCTGCTTTTTTCATCATCTTAGTTCACTCGAGGCAATGCCTCTTGCTGCCCGCGCTCAGGCTATGCCACAGAGCATTTGAATTGAAGAGGTGTATTTGTGAGAATCACTAGATAATCTGCGTAGTGTGCATGCATTATATTTTCTGCGGGGTGTCGTCAAATAGTCACAGACTCGTTAGTAATTTTTTCAAAACTATATATTTTGTTCATCACTTGACCGGACACAGTAACAGCCTTAGGCCAGCATTAACTTATGTTTTATTTCAAACGTGAAAGACCAAATATTTTAAATGTAATAAAATATTATTTGAACCTGAAAGGCTAAAGACACTAAATAAAAACGGGATATAGAAATATTACACTTATTTTAATGTTTATTGGAAAACCTGATTTCTATATGAAATTTTATATAGGATTGTTATAATACGTTTGAGAATAACATGATAGTAATTAGAGATCATTAGTAGCAAAATAATTATTTATTAAACCAAGTTTTCAAATCATTGGCAAATTATTCTCACCAATATCCCATAGGAAATCTTTATGTGCTTAGGCATATATAACTCATTTTCTGGCTTTTGAATGTATTAATAACATGTGCAGTTTTAACGCAAATATTACTCAGATAACCTTTAATAGACAATGTTAATTAAGTTACTCATTAATATTAATGACTGTTTTCACAATCGTTAAGAATATAACTTAAATAACTAAGGAATCCGGACGGTTAGAATTTGGTTTATTTTGTTACGGCATTTATCAACCTCAGTGGGTCATTTAATGCCGATAAAGTTTTTGAAATAAATTAATTCTTAATGGTTTACACAATTTCTTTTATAAATACACGTGTTTTCTATTTAACCATAGATGGGACCTCAAGGTACTACCACTCCAGTTCAAGAGTGAACCAGGGAGCAATGGTGATGAATTGGTGCTCCACATTTCCCAAACTTCAAAACTGGAACCATCAGATATAGTTTCACATCATTCTCAGGTCATGTAGACCCTCAGGGCCACCTCCTTCTAGCACGGCATATGAACAAAAAAGGTTGGGGGCTTGCATAAGGGCAATAGGGTTGGGATAATCATATAGGTGATGGGCTTGATAATGACCAGCCGCCCGTCTAGCCTAAACAGTGGAATGTTGCAAATCATGGACAGCTCATCCACCAAGAAACGTCCTTAAGCATCACGGGTCGCCCCCACGGCGCAACGGGTGCCCATTTGGGGGCGTCCTATCCCTCTGCAGAGGTGAAGTCGGTGAATTCTAACGCCCTCCGACAGGTCGGCCATGACGATAGAGGTAACGGGGTTTCGCTGAAAGACAAACAGTTACTTAATTTCTATAATTATAAGATTTAGAAGAGTTTGGTTTTGTTAGGTAGGAAAATCAGTTTATAAATGGTAATGTTTAAATATATTTCTTTGGCATTATAATTGTTGAAATTTGTTAATCTTTTAAGTATACTAATCCTTCGTTCATAATGTCTTGCAACTGTCTACCTTCCCATATAGAAAACCTACCTCCATCAATTTTGTATTATCAACTACAAGAGTGGAATGCTCTGCACAATATAAAAGCCTTATAAAAAACTTGCATAAACCGTGCAAAACCTACTTCTTCTAAAACAATTTCTCTCCGAAATAAAAAAATATTAAGCAAACCTCATCAATAATGAATTCCCAACTATTTGTTGATGAATCCGGAAACCCTCCATAATATTTACCATAAATGAAAACAATAGCACACCAATAGCCTAACCAAAACATCTATTACTGTAATCAGATGCACCAAAATTATAAACTGGGACGAAAATGCGTTAAAAAAAATCAATACGTAACAATGTCTCTTCCACTGACACTAACGGAAAAATCAATTTAATCATTTATTACAAAAAATTCAAAACTACAAATCTCGTCACTTGCAACAGCACCTCCCCAAACTACCCGTCTTAAGGAGACAAATATTAATGTGTATGAATTCAAATGTACCGGGTAGGAGGACTGTTTCTCCAAAATTAATAATACATATATTGGCACACGGCGACTACATTATCACGTAGATTAACCCTACACTTATCAGATTCCAGCTCCATTAATCAACATCTTAAAACACATTCATGCCCCCCCCCCTCTACCTACTGCAAAATTCTAACTGAAAATACACACACACTACATAGAGAAAAAAAAACAAAAACTTCAAATAATTGAAGCTTTATGTATAAAACAAAAAAAAACCCTAAACAAAATAAACTTTGAAGTAAGTCAACATATCCTAAAAATGCTTATAATTTTCTGCCCTAATTACTTCCATTATTCCCCTCCCCTTATCACAACCTGTGCCCCCTCAAAAAAAATCACCACTGCTTTGTTCAAACTACTACCCATTCACCAAAACCTCTCCAACTACAAATTGATATTACCTCCCACTAATTACTTGCTACTACTCGTTCTCGTTTAAAACGAGACATGAAAACTATTCCATCGTTTCCCACCTGAGAATGGCAAAGTGTATTACCGAAAGCGCTAGTGTTGAAACCTTCGGTGGACTGTTATACACAGTTCCACCCTGACACCAGAAGGATGGCCCGAAGATTGGAACGGATCAATGAAAGACTTGTCAGACAGGAATAGTCTGTTCAATTCAACGAAACCTGTATAAAAGAAAGAATGCTGGCAAAATACTTATTCTAATATATATATATATATATATATATATATATATATATATATATATATTGTGTGTGTGTTGTGTGCAAAGTCAAGCTATACTACGGGGAACATATGCAGTAAAATAACTTTTTAAAAAAATTTAAAAAAAAGATAGATTACTGATATTTAAAAAAATAATTTCTGAGGGGAATATGGAGGTATTCAAAATTTGCGTGAAACTAATGGCGAGACAAAATAAATTTCATAG
Organism: Doryteuthis pealeii; assembly: GCA_023376005.1. Taxonomy (NCBI): domain Eukaryota; kingdom Metazoa; phylum Mollusca; class Cephalopoda; order Myopsida; family Loliginidae; genus Doryteuthis; species Doryteuthis pealeii. Next base: position 142,460,320 of record CM042137.1, on the reverse strand, counting down.
AAAATTGAAAGACTGCTGCAATCTTTTAAGTTCACTGAACTTATATGGTGGCTTTCACGAGCGAAAACATCATTTAATAAAAAAACGTTCGTAAAAGAAAGTGCTCAATTTTTAGATGATTTGGACGGAATCATTTTTAACCAGAGGTAATGCAATCTAAGATGAAATGCAATTGAGCAATTTCTTTTACCGAACGTTTTTTTTTATGAAATGATTTTTTCGCGTGAATGCTACCAATGAGTTAAGTGAACTTAAAAGATAATAAACGACCAATAAAATAAGGAACACGTATTTAATTAGAGATTAAATTAGTATGAATCAAATGCAGCCACTTCAAAATGACTTCCCTTTGGTAACATCCATTCCAGTGAATATGTTAATTTCTCCTTTAGGAAACATGCTGGAATCTTCATTTTTATCACTAAAAAAATGATATGCCACAGAAAAATATAATCGAGTAGGGGAAAGATAGAGAAGGGTGAGTGCGCGGGAAGCGATAATGTTAATCTGTTTGAATCGAATATGATATTAGAAAAGAAGTTAAATCAAGATTATTGTACTTTTTTACATATTTGAACTATTTAGCAATTGCTCTTAAGTAAAACTTTCAAACGTTGTAATAATTAGATTATAATACTGTGGTATATACACAGGTACTGCTAGTCGTAAACAATAGTTTCATTACTTTCTGGACGCGCTAGTCATCGTAGAAAATAGAATTAATAATCATAGTTCAAATGCTGGACGAGGCATTTTGCTTTTTGCTTCATGCTATTACTTTTGGTAGGACATGAATTCATATGCCTCCCCCTATCTATGGGTAACTAGTAGGGCAGACTGTTTTTTTTAAACCTTAGTTAGACAACTTAGTATAGAATTAGAACTCTTAATTCAATCCAGATTTACTCGTTGCCTGTGGCGTAAAGGTTATCATTGAGGGAAATGGACACTGTGATTCGAGTTCAAATCCTGGACGAGACTTGTTGCATTTTACATTGGCGCTAATACCATTGGGAAAATTATAAATATTTTTCTCCTCCAGCTATGGGTAGAATAGTAGAGTATACTGGGTCCTTTATTCTTAGCAACCGGTCAAAGAGAAGGAAAAATCTGAATTCAAATCCATTAAACTTCGCATAAAATTGATCTTGTATCATATCCCACCCGGGCAGAGAAGTTGATAAATACATACTCGGATTTTGTCATATATATTCCTCTGGTGGAGTGTTTCGGTAAATACCTACTTTCTAGACCGCCCTCCAATATGTTGAGTATTATTGTCTGTACTTTTGTCTGCGGTTATGTAGGTTGGTGTATGTGATAGTGTGTATATTAATCGATGTGTATGGTTGAGTGCACGTCTGTCGGTGTATGCGATTTTGTCTGCTGTCTGCGCCTGAATATCATTTTTTGACATCAAATTAGGCAAAGTATTTTTTCTCGTTTTTATTCCATACAAAAAGTAACTCTTTTGCTTTTGGAAAGTAATCAAATCGAGAATATTTCGCGCATTTTTGTTAGAAAACTTTAAAGTAAGGAGGATTTTTTTTTTCCTTATGTCTCAATAATTCTCGTTGATATTGTCTCAAATGGACAAAATAGTTTTTTTTTTTTTTTGCTTCGTCTGAACGTTATTCTTGTAGGCGTTTCTTTCAGATTGTTTTAATGATTTTTTATGAAAGACCGATCTGCAGTGTAAACTAGTAGCTTACTTAACTCATAAAAAATCTAATGTTTTGGTTTATATATATATATATATATATATATATAGTATATATATAATATATATATATATATATATATATAGAGAGAGAGAGAGAGAGAGATAGGATATATATAGAGAGATAGAGAGATAGAGAGTATATAGATAGAGAGATAGATAGAGAGATAGATAGATAGAGAGAGAGATAGATAGAGAGAGAGATAGATAGATAGATTAGAGGAGAGATAGATAGAGGAGAGAGATAGAGAGATATATAGAGAGATATATAGATAGAGAGAGTATATAGATAGAGAGATATATAGATAGAGAGATAGATAGAGAGATATATAGATAGAGAGATAGATAGAGAGATAGAAGAGATAGATAGAGAGATAGAGAGATAGATAGAGAGAGATAGAGAGAGATAGAGAGATAGAGAGAGATAGAGAGAGATAGATAGATAGGGTAGATAGATAGAGAGGTAGATAGATAGAGAGGTAGATAGATAGAGAGGTAGAATAGATAGAGAGATAGATAGATAGAGAGATAGATAGATAGAAGAGGTAGAGAGATAGAGAGATAGATAGATAGAGAGGTAGAGAGATAGAGGATAGATAGATAGAGAGGTAGGAGCTAGAGAGATAGATAGAGAGATAGAGAGATAGATAGAGAGATAGAGAGATAGATAGAGAGAGAGATAGAGAGAGAGATAGATAGATAGAGAGAGATAGGAGAGAGATAGATAGAGAGAGAGAGAGATAGAGAGAGAGATAGAGAGATAGAGAGATAGAGAGATAGATAGATAGAGATAGATAGTAGATAGATAGAGAGATAGAGAGAGAGAGATAGATAGATGAGAGATAGATAGAGAGAGAGAGATAGATAGAGAGAGAGATTAGAGAGATAGATAGAGAGAGAGATAGATAGAGAGAGATGAGATAGAGAGATAGATAGAGAGAGAGAGATATAGATAGATAGAGAGAGAGAGATATAGAGAGATAGAGAGATAGAGAATAAATAAGAAAAGTATTGACATAAAAAAGGTGCTCAATGCTAAGAAAGCAGAGCAGATTTATAATCAATAGTAATGATATTATGGATGATTTAAACTCATAACTGTAAGTTTCATGCCTACGCAATCTTCAGATGAGTCAGATTTAGCATCATAACATTACACCACGTAAACACGCTCCACGTCACATAAACGCTAAACAAGCCACAGTTTAAGAAAAAAAAACTTAAGCATTATAACATCCCATCGCGTGAAAACGCTTCACGTTTATATAAACGCTAAAAAACTACGTTTGACTCATATGAAGATTGCGTAAGCATGAAACTTAAAGTTATGAGTTTAAATCATCCATGATATCATTACTATTGATTAAACTACGTCACTGCTTATGTCACAATACGTCATAACATAGAATAAATACACTCAAAATTTGAGCATGCAATGTTAGACAGTCCTGATTGGTTTTTTAAACAAGTTTTAATAAATACATACCTGGTATTATCTATCTATATATAGTTGTTTTATTTTGATATATATCTAAAGTTATCAGAACTAAGTTTCCATTTCAATTTTTTTTTATATATTTAACTCCTTTAATAAATTTATTTTATACTCCTTTAATAAATTTGATGATTTTTCTTTACTTATGATACAAACTCTCTGATATCAAATTTTCAACCCCCATCCCCTCAGACAATATTTATTTTACGTCGTCCTGGGGGTGTTTTTTATTTGCTAGTATCATATAATTTGGAGATATTGTTTCTTTCCTTGAAATCAATTACAAATGAGTTTAATTTTAAATTTCTAAAATATCTACTCTAATTTCCAATAAAGTAGTGTGAATATTTTTTTTTATAAAACTCACTTGTAATTTATTTTAGGGTAAGCCACAAAATCTCCAAATCATATATATATATATATATATATATATAAGATAAGCATGGTGATATTTTATCCGCCCTGTGTACATAAGTTTTTTTTTCCCTACAAATCAATCATGTAACATTTATGACATAAAAAACTAAAAAAAAAAAAATAGAGCTGCTGAATTTCCATATTCCGCCGATTGACGTAAGTGAATGAGATTGATTGATTGTATATCTAGGATTTTATTATTCCTAGATGTTCGGTAGTTAGGTAGGTAGGTTGGATTTTACGATAATGGGCCACTCCACCGTTTTTACTTATACAATATAATTCGAACTTATATTGATACATCAAATACAAAAGAAAAGTAGTAACTTATGAAAAGTATAATAAAGTTGCATAAAAATACAATACATTTACCTATAAGAAATCATTGCTGGTTGTATACATACATACAATTACCAACTCCCCCGCACGAACATGATGCGACACAAGAATAGTTACAAAGCGGAGTTTCATTCTCCTAGACTAGTTGCCTAACCAAGGTTGAAGAACGCAGTCTGCTTTACTATTTACCCATTGCTGGAGGGAGAATAGTTAGATTCCTGCCTTTCCCAAGGGTATTAGCGCTATGTGAAATGCAACCTGTCGCGTCTTGGATTTGAACTCGCGTCGATAAGACCATTTCATACGACTATTACATTACACCACGCTCCTCTAATATTATTTTAGTTTATATAATCTCCAAAGTTTTCTGTTCTCATTTTTAATAACACGATGAACCAGTTAACGAAATTTTGTGATAATTATTTTAGCACATATAAGATCCGTCTGGAAAGTATCCAGCCAATTAATATTAGCGAAATATATCCAACCAACATTAATGCTTTCTAAATCCTCACAATTCTTCCAACATCGGTCTTACTTTTCAAAGCAGAAAAGGTGTTAGATTATCCACTCTTGACTCTTGGTTTTAGTGAACTGTCAAATGAATGAAGATCAAACACAAGGACTCTATGAAAAAAAGCTTTACATTTTCTGTGACATCATTTACCACCAGTAAATAACACAAGAAATAAAACATAGCACAATTACGTTGGTTTGGATTGGTTTATTTATTTAATGGTGTAGCAACTCTACACGGGTAATTTTGTAAAATAATACGATAGACAGACCAAAAATTATAGATAAGAGTGGAAAGTTACTATAAGTTTAGACATGACGTGTGATAGGCTACTTATCGGTTTCTGACTGGTCAGCACAAGAGTGAGAGAAAGAGAAAGTGAAGGCTGTATTTGAAGAGAACAGACGCTAGATGAGTGTTAGCCAAGGCCTTTTTACTTGGAATTGAATAAATGAGCCCAGAAAAAACAAAAACAAAACAAACAAGTCTTATGTTTGATATTAAAAACTATCAACGACACAAGACAAGATATCCCAAAAGATGTCCAAGATGTTCTATGAACAGAGAAAATGCCAACCCAACAACCGATCAAGACTACCAGACAGACTCAGCTACACCGATCCAAAATAGCAAAGACCGAACCAAGAGAATAAATATAGGATTATTACTATATCAACCAATTCCTTTCAATGGAATCCCGCTATGCAACGATTTAAAATAAATATTTGCTTCATTTCTAAATATTTTATTAAATTCCACATTTTCAATGTTTCATTTCCAACATTTTAAAATATTGATCTGTATATAATTCATTTGTTCACATGATATATAATTGAATTATTTATTCTAGATTCGTTAGCAAAAGAAATTAAATTTTTATTCTTATTTGATTGAATTTGTACAAAAAAAAAACAAAAAAACATTCGAATAAGTTTAAATTGCCGAGAAAAATCAGGAAGCTGGGGAGTGTAAATATCTACTTTAATGTGCAGACAATAAAGCGACTAAAACACGACTAAAATTAATTGTTTTAGTAAAAGAAATTCTTGTTTAATGTATCGATTGTTTTGCTTTTAAAAACTAGAATAAGTTTAAATTCAATTCAAATGAGATGAGATTTGTTTTGAATAAAAATCTAAAAAAAAAATCTAGATTTTCTGAGTTCTTATTTGAATTTGCATTTTATGCGGGGGGGGGGGCATAGTAAATTCAAAACAGACAGAGCGTATGGTAGGAAAAATTGTTTGAAAATTTAAGTTTTGTAAAAAATCAATTGAAATTCGTACAAATTCAACCGAAAAAAAAACATTTGGGGGTTGTATGAAATATTTACATTGATTTGTCGATAAAAATCGGAGGGGGGTGTATATTATCTAAATTAATTTGCCACCAATAAACCAACAAAAACACGACTGGGAAAATATGTAAGTTTGTCCTTAAATTCGCCTCACCCCGGTTTGCTAAAACATGGCGTAAATTAGGACAGGAGGCCGGAACGACAAAAATACCTGGAGGTGATATTCACTGATGAATGAAAAATAAATGTTGGCCTAGGCGAGGAAGCTTGAAATTGCATATGGTGTAATTCAAATGAAGGAATCAAATAGGTTTCCTAGGTCAGGCATATCACTTAAATATTCAGAGAATAAAGCAATCCTTTCCCTAACATAAGGCAGTTCATACCTCAACAATCAATATATTGGTGTGAATTGAAATCTTGCATAATTTTCCTATTCAAGCGATAGAGAATTGGTTTGGTTTAAGTTAACGTCATTTTTGAAGACAATAATGCATTTTGTCCCAGCATAAAGTGCGGGGGGGGGGTTAAAGCTTTTTTCTTCAGAAAAGTGTATCGAAAATCAATATGGTCAACGAACAGTCCGGATCGAAATCGAATTGAACATTTATGGTAGAAACTTTTATAAATAATAAAATTAAATAAAGATCGATTAGAAGGATCCATCCACCAAAGAAGAACTCAACTGCCATTTGAGAATGTTGGAACCATTATGATAAAGAATATTGCATTAACTTTTGAAATCCTTGCCTGAAAGAATGAAAGGCTTCAAAACTCAAGGGGCATAAGTCATTAAACAGTATTGGGTTATTGGATTCCTCTATATGGTTCTGGGGAAAAATTACACAATTTAAATACCTTAATGTCGATTCTTTATGGTATATTTTATAAAGCCAGGTTATTCAGCTGTTAAATAGAAAATACGTTTTACGTCTCATCTGTCATTAGAGTATTTATTGCTAAATAAAACTCCAGGTTGAACAACATCTAAGTATTCAAATTTGATAATTTTCTGCCGGGGACAGTACAATAAAAAAGATAATAATAATAATAATCTATAATCAAATCAGTTTGAAATTGTCAGAAAAAAACTGTAGAGGTACTTACCTTTCAGCGTCACATTTATTAAATGTTTATTTGCATTAAAGTTACATGTCACACTTTGGTCTATGATATAAGGGGCTGGTTTTGGCGTAGATCACGTGGGTTCTATTACCATTCTACCTACAATACATCGAATGTGCTTATAGAACTATTGTGACCCTCGACTAGTAGACCGTGGTCCCGAATACCGAACCAAAGTAGAAACATCAGCAATTTGATGCAAGACTAATTCTTCCAACTTCAAATACGAGGTAAAGTGTTTTCTATTATTTCTTACTGTCTCTGTCAGTTGCCGTTTGGGATTGATTTACTTCCTATTTCCTTGTTACTGAGGATACCCTTTCCGTAGCATTACCTTCAGAGGTATTCGCAACAAACTAAAAGTAATCATTATTATTCTTTAGTTCTCCTGTGCTACACTATAAAGCAGCATGTATATAGGCGATTTTTTAAAAAGTGTTAACACCATTTTCTAAATATAAACTTCAGATTTATCTATTTGGTTAGATGCTAAATTAAGCAATTAAACCAGTAGTTTCTTCCCTAAAATCAATCATTATTAATCTGTATAAAATTGTATTAATAACGAATTAGAAATGGTCTCTCTTCTCGAAGAAACCGAGCATGCAATATTTTTAAAGCCTTAGTCTATCCCCTCTCGTAACTAAAATGTTCATTGAAAATAATCAAACACTGTTTTAAATCTATGGAAACATTCATGTTAAGGTTTAGGTACATTTTAGTAATAGCGTGGTAGAAAAAGCGGCAAGAAATTAAAATTGAGGAAAAAATGGATTAAATCTACAAGGGACTAATATCACTTGTTGAGGAGAGACAACTAGCCGAACCGAATTTCTTTTTACCACAAAGTTATGGATCTAATAATCTATCAATTAACTTCTTGAAGACAGAAAAGAATCTTGAAATATTCAACTTAAAGGTCATTGGACACTAGAAAAGAACCCGATAATGAATCTTTTAGACAAAAAGTAACACCTACCTTCAAGTATTCTGTCTCCTTTCCGTTTAGAAAATGTCTGAAACCTATCTCGTTATAAATTCTCGTAGATTAATTATAAACGAGATCACAGATTGTGGCGGGATGAGACTCCTCCGTGTGGGTCACCTTTCTGTTGATAAATTGTCTGAGTCAAATCTCGTTATAAACTCTCGTAGATCAA
>CM042137.1:142372250-142449750 GCA_023376005.1 Doryteuthis pealeii | reverse complement strand
GCCCGTCTAGCCCAGGATAGGGCCAAAGTGGAGTATTGCATGTCATGAACTGTTCATCCACCTGGGCTCTATCCTCAAGCATCACGGGTCGCCACCCACGGAAAGCAGGTGGCCCCATTGGCGGAGTCTTACCCCTCTGCAGAAGTGCAGTCGGTGCATTCTAACGCCCCAGCCGACAGGGCGGTGTTAATTTGAATATGAAATGTAAGCCTCATTGGGGCTATAAAATACGCCGATTGCATCTCTGCAGAGGGGTGAAATCCCCAACATTGGAGCCACTTGTTGGCCGTATATGCGACCCGTGATCCTTACAGATGGAATTTTGGTAGCTTAGCAGTCCATGACATGCAACACTCCACTTTGGCCCTTACATATGTTAGACTGGTGGTTGGAAAGGTCCCTTCCGAGCAATCGACTGGTCACTTCAAGCCCCTACCACCTATATGATTATCCCAACCCTAATTCTATTGTGGTAAACACACAGCCCTTTTTGTCATATGTGTGTTAGAATGCGGTTGCCGAGGGGCTTATTGTTCAGGGTATGACGTCAAACTGCAGCTAATGGTGGAGTTTCAATTCTGGAACTCTAAGGAGTGTAAAATATTCCTTCATCGCCATTACTCTTAGGTCCACTCTCTTTCAGAGTGGCAATATCTGTTAGGATCCAATCGATAGTTCTGGACAGAGAAATTGATAATTAGCACCATTATTCCCCATTGAATATTGTGTAAATTTGAATACGAAATGTAACCCCCACTGTCGTCTGGGACTCTAGAATAGTCCGACTGCACCTCGGAAGAGTGGAAAGATCCCACCCCAATGGAGAGACCTATTGGCTATGGATGTTTACTCGTGATACTTAACGATGGATTTCCGGTGGCTGAGCATTCCATGACCTGCAACACTCCTCTTTGGCCCTTATTTAGGCGAGACTATTGGTCGGAGGGGCCTCTCCGATAGATTAGCTCTAGCCCTAGTACCTATAGGATTGTCACAGACCTATTATCCTCATGGCAAACACACAATCTTTTTTTTCATCATATATGTACTAGAAAATTGTTACAGAGTTTCTTAGTGTCCTGGAATGACGTTAAATATCAGTTAATGGTGAAGTTCCAATGTTTGGGCTCTGGATTACCTTTTCATCGCCATTACGCCCATGTGTACTCTATCCCGGAATGGCAATACCTGTTAGGGTCCCATCTATGGGATAAATAGAAAAAATTATGTAAACATAATGTGTTTAAAAAAATGTAATACCCAGCAAGGATAAATAAAACAAAACGTCAACAACATAGCCAAAAAAGACTGACATGCCGTAAAATTAAACCTGCCAACCAAATCTATTTATTAATATTCGTGTTCCTTAAACGTACGACCGTTATCTTGCAACACCCTCTGGTAAAAATTCAGATCCGGTAAACTCCACTTAAGAAATTGACCTTGTGTCTCATCCTATGCGTTTGGAGGGGTTAGTATGTATGTGTTAGACTGGTGGTTGGAAAGGTCCCTTCCGATTAATCGGCTGGTCACTTCAAGCGCCTACCACATATATTATCGCAACCCTAATTCCATTAGTCTAAACACGCAACCTTTTTGTCATACCAAGGATAAAAAAACCACACACACACACACACACACACACACAACACTATATATATATATATATATATATATATATATATATATATATATATATATATATTTAAATAAGTGTATTTTGGCAGCATTTTTTCTTTTATACAAGTTGTGTTGAACTGTACAGACAATTCTTGTCGGACGAGTTTTTGGTTGATCCTTTCTAATTTTCGGACCATCTTTTTGGTGTCAGGGTGTAACAGTCCACCACAGGTTTCGACGCGAGCGCTTTCGGCAATACAGTTTGCCATCATCAGGTAGGAAACAATGGTATGTTTCGTGTCTCGTTTTAAGGAGAATGAGTAGTAGCAAGGAATTGGAAGTGGGAAGTAATAACAATTGATAGGGGGAGGTTGTAGGAATGGTAGTGGTTCGAACGAACAATGCAGTAGTGATTTTTTTGTGGGAGGGGGGCACAAGTTGTGAGAAGGGGAGGGGAATAGTGGAAGGAGGATAGGCGGGAAATTATAAGCATTTGAGAACATTGAGAACTGTTACAGCAGTTCCACCCTGACACCAAAAAGATGGCCCGAAAATTAGAAAGAATCAACCAAAAACTCGTCCGACAAGAATTGTCTGTACAGTTCAACAAAACTTATATATATATTATATATATATATATTATATAATTATATATATATGGTTTCTTTATCTTTGGTATGGCAACGATTCTAGTAGAAAACACTGAATTCAAACTTATCGTTCGAAATATTGCGACATATTAATGTTTCTAGATAAATAAAATTTGTTGGCGGCGCGCCCCAACGCTCTACCAACTGAGCTAACCCGACCTTTATTAAAAGTCAAATGAGAGAGAAATGTGTTTGTAAGAAAAAAATAAAGTTTTATTAAATTTACGCAATATAAATTTTTCAGAGTCGAAATGAAAGCAAGTATATTAAAAGCCAAAAAATCATATGGGAATTTGAACAAATAAATAATTCGCAATGTTGAAGTAGGAAAACGATTAACATGTATCAAAATAGTTTTGAGGGTGGACATTCTGACTATGAAACGAGAATATTTACTTAGAAATTATATTAATAAAAATACTTTCCTTTTTCCTTTGGCTAAAGTAATATACATATGATGCATTCGTCTTGCTTTGGCAGGCACAGATGAATAAATATATTGATTTAACGGCATATCAACTAGTCTGGGTTCATTTTATGGCTAGCGGTTAGGGAATTTGGTACATTGTACATCTATATTTACACTTTTTGTGTGGTGTATTGAGGGCTTTTAGTACATGATTATATGATATCAACTATTACTATCTAAATGTAAGTAAAGTTGTCAGTCGCCTATTGTCGGTATCAGCTGGACAGAGATGGAGCCTATCCCCTTTTCACCTGCGCAAGACAAAGGATATTGTTCTGCTGCGGTGGAGAGCCACACCTAACCTTACCTCTCCACCTCAGTACATGTATCAGATTACCCAATCTGTGCTGTTAATGCACTGAGTTAACCTTTCAATTCCTAGGCGGGTGCTCTACCGACTAAGCTCACAACCATTCCTATTTAATAAAATCATTTTTAAACAGAACTATCGGACCGTATAGAAAACCCTAAGAGATACTACTCAGACTGGAACTGTTTACTTAAGAGCTACTGTTAGATAGTTCAAAATATAAAAAGTATAATAATCTTGATTTAACACTCTCGCTCTTTCTTTATTTAAATTCTTTTCATCTCATTATATTCAATTAAAACAGATTCGCGTTATCGCATCCACGTGCTCGCCCCCCCCCTCTCTCTCTCTCTCTCTCGTTTCTCTACTCTCTTTATTTATTACTTATTTTTTCTGTGTTACATGTCCCTTTTTGACACTCATAAAACATAAGAATACGGCGATTAAATGACCCCAGATAATCAGAATATACTTTTTGGATTTCCTCTTGGGCGATTCAGACGGTCTCTTGTTTAAGTAGCGAGTGTTGCAAGATTATAATGGTTGCAAGATTATAATGGTTGCAAGATTAATACAAGTGTATTGATATATAGATTAGAAAAAAAAAACGAGCGAAATTCAATAGGAACGCATATAAAAAGATTACACTTATTTTAATCATATTTTAATTGGTTTCTATTTAAAATCATTCATACGATTGATATTAATATGCTGGAGAATAGAATAATATCAAATACCAATAACACCAAGTAATTATTTATTAAACCTAGTTTTGTTAAAACTAGTATGCAAATTAAACACACCATATATTATGGAAACTTTTATTTTTTAGTGAGATATCACACACTATGAAAGATTTTAAACGCACAAAAAACATGGGCTGATTTGAAGGAAATCTATCACAGATTTTCATAGACATCGTTAATAAATAAGATTTATTCTATGTGTTAATGATTTTGACTACAAATTAGATACTCATTGATACACTTACGCAATTCTTGAGGATATTGTTCCGTAGGCAGTGAAGTAGTTTCGCATACCGAAAGAAACCGAATTCCCATTACAATTCGATTTAGAATTGTAAAATTTATCTATTCAAAGTGTCAGTTTAGATAATTTTGCTCATATATCGTATAAAATTTAATTTCTCTGTTTTCTTACAGAAACGAGGGTTAGTCAATATTCCGATATATTTATTTTCATCCAATGAACAGAATCGGAACTATTTGTTTTTAAATCTATTTGCAGAAAACTTAAGAAACTTAACAAAGAAAAATCAATAGAAATAGAATTTGAAAGCCCGATAAACTCATTTCTTTTAAAAATTCCCCAGAAATTAATAGCATTGTCCACATATAATAAAACTTCTCATATTTATTATATTCGATATTATATTTACTTACTGGAAGTTTTCACTTAAAAAAAAACGGAGTGAATATTGTTTTATTCATTGTATATAAACGGCTTTATGAAATCTCTGAAAATGCTGTTTCTATCTCGAATAAATTTTTGCATGTTTTGAAAGAAATAATTCCCTGAAGAATTAAAGTCGTGTTTTCAATTTTCCGATAAAATCCTCACTGGAGTGTACATTATGCCCTAAATCCCCACATTCAAAACTGTAAAATAAAAGAAAATCCCCTTTTGTTCGCAATATTTGTTTGTTAAAATCTATTGTCTGCTTGTAATCTGAACATTTTTTTAAAAAAAATCCATGCTAATTTTAATATAAAATAAAACTTAATCCAGTTTAAAAAAATAAAACATATTTTCAAGGATCTTGTTTTATTCATTTAATCGCATCTTAAATGTTGTTATGGATACAATTGTTAATTAAATTATTATCTAATAATCGAAAAATGAAAGAATTCATCAATAAGCATTATCTGCTAAAATTTTAATAGATTTCCTTGATAACCAGAGGGAACGAATGTAACATGTATGGAGGCTTCATTACGCAATAACAAGATAATTATCTCCTTCTATCATTGGTCTCACAATTTTCATCTTTCCCTTTCCGGTAGTATCAGTGCGCCCTTTCTTAGGATCCATGAATAAGTGTTAAAGTATCTGTAAAATAGAGAATAAACACAAGCGGAGAATGTGCACTAAAAAAGTATCACACTCGTTCAAGATAATGACTGATGCTAACTGATGCTGCTTGGGTAGTATGTATGGAGGTTTCATTACGCAATAACTAGAGAATATTCTCATTAAGATTTTCATTTTTCCAGAATTTATCTTGGCTCCTTTTAGCAGATTTGGCTACTATTTCTATGCCGAATACAACTGATTTGAAATCAGTGTTTTCTTTCCCATGGAGTGGTTGACATGAGCTCAGTCTGCCCTATCATTTACCCATGGCGAGCGGAAAAAAGGATGCATGCATCACTAGAACTAGATCGAAGTGAAACGCAAACAGCCTTGTCCAGGATTCGAACTTGACTTGCTAAGTCCATATCCTACGATTATGGCCATCACAAGCACACAGTATTAACAAAAGTATGTAAGTTATGTCTGTTTGGGTACATATCTATATATCAATACTCGTGTTCCTTAATTGTACGACCGTTATCATTTTGCATCACCCTCTAGTTAAAATCGAGGCCGTCCAAATCGTAATGTAAAAATCCAAATCCTAATTATCTGGTGTTGGTTATCTGCCGAATTCTTATTTCTTATCAGTCTCATCACCTCAGGTAAATAATGGACTATTCCGTTTTTATTATAAAGAAATAGGAAAAAAGGGCACGCTACACAGAAAAAAATATAATAAGAAAGAACGAAAAGGGGAAATATAGTGATGGGTTGAGCCTGCGAATGAGATAACGCTAATATATTTAAATCGAACATAATGAAAAGATGAAATGAAGGAAAGAAAGAAAGAAAAAGTGATAGTGAGTTAAATCAATATCATTATACTTTTTACATATTGAACTATTTTTAATAGTTCTTAAGTAAACATATCAAACGTTGTAATAATCAAATTATCATCTCTCGATCAGATATTTTTCTGTTAAAATCTCTGTTCTTTCAAGATTTAAATTAATAGAGTTCTATTAAACGCTTGTAAACAAAAGCAAATGGTTTGGGCGAACAAGTTTTAGAAAGAGCAGAAAAAATATGATTGATGAATATTGACAGTTAATCTAATTTATAAGGTTGCAACGATCGTCTGTCAAGACTGATTAAGCGTTAAACATGTATTGAGATTGTGTATGGAGGAATTTAATTCAACTGTATATTTCTCACAGGCGCCAATGATCTTTTTTCAGTCGGTTACGTCATACGGCTGTTTGAGGCAAAAATTTAATTTTTATTATGGGGATTTTTCGGACTATTGTCCTCGACTTTATTTCCGTCTATGTGTCCACCGGATTTCTTTAGGTGTTCCTTTTCGGACTCGAGAATCTTCTCTTCGAATGAGTAAACCTTCTTATCAAGCTCGAAAGCCTTCATATCGTAATCGGTAGCGTTTCGCGGAACTTCGAACCAAACCTTTTATTCAGTCCACGAGTGTAAACTGTTCTCATTCAGTCAACCATGACCGGGTACAAATGTTAAGCTAATGTTAAGTATTCTATGTTGTTATAACTCTTGACCAGGATGGAAGCTGCGACCTACAGTTGATTGTCACTTAAAAGTGTATTAACTCATATCCGTTGCGCTATGTGTAAAAAAATCAGACACATAGCAAAAATTTACATCAGATCAAGTAAACCGGTAAAGAATACACATCAATCTATCTTTGATAGTCCATTGATGGACGGTGTGGGTCATTTGGCCCCGATAATGCAACCGATCTAGGAGAAGGAAAACTCTAAATTGGTCAATAAGAGTAAGGTCGTCGGGGCGGCCTAAAGTCGGTATCAGCCTGACAGCGAGGGAGTCTATCCCCTTTTCAATAGCGCTAGACCAAGGAGATTGTTTTGACGTCTGAGGTAGAGCGCCACACCTACCATCAGCTCCTTTACCGCACAGATCCCTGTGCTACTCATAAGCTGAGTTGGCGAGGACCGGCATCGAACTAGGAACCTTGTGGTCTAGTCAGCTTTATTTAAAAGGGATTGCTTATGGTGGTTTTCAAACTCACTTTTTCAGGGGCTATCACGTTGCCTCCTTCCATATAAGTAAAAATGAAATCTCGTGGATTAATATATATATATATATATATATATATATATATATATATATAGCGCTATCGTTATTACTAGTGCCCCTCCCCCCAAAAAATACAGTTCAAAGGCGGTGCGTCATAGCCGAAAAATATTGGATGCTTGGTGTTTAATTACAGTTAAGCTCTCAACCTTGAACAACTAAAAACCTTAAATCAATAATGATATCTAACTGAATAGTTGTAAAGAAAAGTTAAAGCAAATTTATTCCTTTTGGTTTAACTATCGATAAATTAAATTTCGCATAAGTCACAGTTAATGGACACCTATTGAGTTTCAAGTCACTACCATTCCATTGTGTAGATACGAATAGAAGTGTCTCTCTTCAAAAGTTTGGAATTCTGTAGTAAAAATGTACTTTTTAACGAAACAATTAGTCTCAGACATTGAAACTAACATTAATTTAAAAAGTTCTTTATTAGAGACGCTGGCGTTTTCTTTAGAAAGAAAGTTAATCTACAGGTGTTTTGAGGTCACAGAAAAAAGTAAAATTAGTCTTTGTTTCCTAATTCAAAATGTAAGTAAGGAGGTACTCGTGCTTCTTTTTCAGGTTTACTTAGAATATTACAATGTCTAATCCAATAAGAGTAAACCTCAAATCAAATCCCAACCAGTCGACAAGGCTTACATAACGCTGACTCTTCCCCACCAAGATGGGTGTTCTGAGCATGACATTGTAATGCATATAATGGTGCGGGTTCAATACCTCTTCGTGGGCCTTACTCGCAAGTTCAATTGTTAGGGTTTGATCCATGGGTAAAACAAAACTGTTTGAAAATTGTTAGAATTACATATAATATTTGATACCATATAACTGTAAATAATTATATTAAGAATAATTAATTTAATCTATAATTGTTTACTTATATTATTAATATTATCACTTGCAGGGCATATATTACAACGTTTTGATGTCTTTTCTTAAGAGCTATTGCGATAGTTCAATATGTAAAATGTATGATAATCTTTATTTAATCTCTCTCTCTCTCTCTCTCTCTCTCTCTCTCTCTCTCTCTCTCTCTCTCTCTCTCTCTCTCTCTCTCTCTCTCTCTCTGATTTTTCCGTTTGTTTTTTATTTCTTTTCATTATGTTCGATTGAAACAGATTAGTGTCATAACTTCCACAAAGAAGGTAATAAAAAAGGGTAATTTTTTTATTACATAATGCAGGGTTAGTTATCCATCTAACTCCTAATTTGGTTTAACGGTACTTAACTTCACCGAGACTCAATAATTAAACCTGTAAAATCGCCGACTGCACCTCTGAATGTGGATAAGCCCCCCCCCCCGCAATGCGGCTACCTGTTGGCCGTTCGTGGTAACCCGTGATACATAAGGAAGAGATTTTGTGGCTGAGCAGTCCATGAAATAAAACTCTCCACTGTGTCTCTTATTTAAGCTAGACTCAAGCTCGGAAAGGCCCCTTCCGATCAATCGGCCGGTCAGATCAAGCCTAGCACCTATATAATTGTCGCGACTCTATTGCTCTTATGGCAACCCGCTAACCCTTTTTATTATATATGCGCTAGAATGCGGTGACTGAGGGTCTTAGTGTCCGCGGTATGACGTTAAACTGTATATAATGGTAAAGCTCCAATTCTGGAGAGTTTGGAGTTCCACTTTATCACTATTACTCCCATGCCCACCCTGTCTAAGAGTAGTAGTACCTGTTAGGATCCAATGTATGGTTTAAATAGACAAAAAAATAATCAAAGGTTTTAAAAAATTGAGTTAAAAAATAATTTAATAATACCCCTCAAGAAATAAATAGTACAAAACGTCTTCGGCATAAAATAAGCGAACAAGTGTTGACATGCCGTAAAACAAAAAAAAAAAAAAAAAAAAAAAGAAGAAATATGCGAGACAAGTTTTGATTGCTTACAGGTGACGACGTCTTTAATATTTTAAGACGTCATCACCTTAATTTTCATTCATAAAATGAGTTAAGCTTAATTTCATTCATAAATATCGTTGGAGTGTAACTTTCTGTAAACTTCGTCCCTGTAAGATGAACGAACAATTCGCCGGTGGAATTGCGACAGTTTATCTCCAGGTTTCTTATTTCCATTTCCTGATTTTGATTCTATAACTTTTTTCCCAGTGAAATGGGATTCTTTCCATGAATAGATTTGTAATTTGAAGTTTGCTTTTCTACGGCACCTGTCGTGGTAAACCTCCCTGATGGCAT
Source organism: Doryteuthis pealeii (assembly GCA_023376005.1). Lineage (NCBI taxonomy): Eukaryota > Metazoa > Mollusca > Cephalopoda > Myopsida > Loliginidae > Doryteuthis > Doryteuthis pealeii. The sequence continues at coordinate 142,440,339 of CM042137.1, read as the reverse complement.
CAGCATAATGTTCAGAATATCCCTTATAGGTAAGGGCGTCTATTTTTAAAACACTTCACTAATATATTGGTAGTCAGAAAATAGAAAAGTATATCTTTTTACCTGGGGTTCTGTCTGTAATTCTGTATGTATCAATATCTAACACTGAGCCAGCTACAGAATACATTCCAAAAATATACTTGACCCTGCCAAATACCAGCGGGCAACTTCTACTTAACAGTCTTAGATATTATTTACCTCAACAATAAACTCGTTTTTAAAGAGTCAGAATTTAGATTGCTTCGACCTCATGGGAATATAGTGGTATTCTTTACATAATGGGGACTACGTGTGTCCTCAGAAACAAAGAATGTGATGAATTAAACTGACATTTAACAAATATATTCATCTTCAGGTTGTGACTGCGATGTTAATGAAAGAGTGAGGTAAATGATCACAAGTAAAACAAGAATATCATTTAAGGCCTAATTATATAAACAGATAACGTGATCATTTAAGGTTTAAAGAGATAGTGTGGTTATTTATGTATAAAATATGAAACATGCAGTGGGATCATTTAAGTTCTAATCATAAACTGTGGTCATCTTAAAATAAAATTGTATACAGATAGTGTATCAATTAAGATTTAATTTATAAAAACCGTAGTGTAGTCAATTAAGATTTAATTATAAAAACCTGTAGTGTAGTCAATTAAGATTAATTATAAAAACCTGTAGTGTAGTCAATTAAGATTTAATTATAAAAAACAGTGGTCAGATGTAGAGTGTCAATTAAGATTTAATTATAAAAACATGTAGAGTGGTCAGATTAAGATTTAATTATAAAAACATGTAGAGTGGTCAATTAAGATTTAATTATAAAACATGTAGAGTGGTCAATTAAGATTTAATTAAAAACATGTAGAGTGGTCAATTAAGATTTAATTATATAAATATATTGTGATCATCTAAGGTCAAATTGTCTAAGCAGCTATTGTTGTAATTTAAAGTCTACTTATATAAACAGATGTGGTCCTTTAATGCATATAAATATGTAGTGTCGTTATCTCCGGTCTAATCGTATAAACAGTGAGGTAATTCAAACTATATAAATATGTAGTGTGGTCATTTAAGATCGAATTATATAAACAGATTATGTGATCATTTAAGGTCTAACTGCAGAAAGATATGCTGTGGTCACATAATGATTTGTGGATATGGGATTAGAGAACCAAAGTTCAAATCTTGAGCAATTTTGTCCGCGTACTTCCCTTATATAGAAGCGCGCTTAGCATCATATTCATCATCGTAGAAAATTGAATCAGTGATCCGAGTTCAAATTATGGACGAGTATGTTGGCCTTTCAATTTGTATTAATTGTTGTACCGGCCGTTCCTACAGTGGAGAACATGCACCGGTTCTCACTATAAATAGTGAGACACCGAGTGGAAAGGCAGAACTGTTCCCGTTAACGACAAGCTAGTCGTACATGTACCATGATTGTAAATACACTTGTCTTATTTTACCCTATCTCGACTTGACTTCTTTTTACTGTTGGGACTAACATCACAACATTAATATATTTGGGAAAGGCTTGAATCCGTCTGATCTCTGCCTACTGGATAATTGTCGGACGGACTTGGTACTTCCTTATGCAACCATGGATATAAATAAATGATATAACATACTATCTTTCAGAGAAATTATTAATTCCAAAAAATCATGGTTTAATTTTTGTTAACAGGAAACCAACTATAAAACAGACATTATAACCGTTACTTGCAATACAACAGTAGAATAGTCAGAAAAAAAGGATGTGTACCTACCTTCCAGCCTCCTCGGGCAGGGTGGGTGAAGATTGAGAAGCGCCTACCTTGTGTTTGGTCATATTTATTACAAGTTTATTTGCATTAAAGGTCACGAGTCGGCCGCATATGTCACATGTCACACCTTGGCCTATGATATATGGGGGTTGTTTTGACACAGATCACATTGGTTTTATCATCGTTCTACCTACAACAGGTTGATCGTGCTTATAGGACTATAGTGATCCTAGAATAGTAAACCGTGTTACTGACTTCCGAACGAAAGTTGCCACATTGGCAATCTATTGCAAGATTAATCTGTAATATATGAGGAAGTGCGTCCCGGTCTCATGCCTCAAAAATTGCTACCCCGTGACTATTAAAATAACGACCCGGCTCAGTCTATTCAAAACTATCCATCTTCATATCTATCTATCTCAATTTGTTCATATTTATCAATATTACTTTAAATACTAAGTTTTTTTTTTTATTCATATTTGTTTAATGTCTTGTTTTTAGTTTAAATAAACAAGAATTACGACAAAAAAAAGATGCGACCCCCCCCCCAAATACATTTACTTGTCGGAAAATATCTTCATTTGTTCATATCTATTTATATTATTTTGTTTGTTTATCTATCTATCTCAGTCTATTCCAAACTATATATCCATCTTCATATCTAGACAAGAATTACGATAAATAAACAAGAATTACGACGAGCTGGGGTTGTTATTTTAATAGTCACCGGGTAGCAATTTTTGAGGCAGGAGACCGGGGCGCACTTCCTCATAAATTACCGATTAATTCTACTTACTTCAGATACGATAAGGTGTGTTATTTCATTTTCTTGTTGTCTCTGTCCTGTTGCTGCTGTTTGATTTGGGATTGATTCACCTTCTTTATCCTTGTTACTGAGGATACCCCCTCTACCTAGCATTACATTACTAGGAAATCGCTACAAAATAATATCTGAAATAATTATATGTTTATGTCTCTTAGAATTTCAGTCACCAAATATCTACCACAATGAGACGCATACATTAAAGAAATCCCTGTATTATCTTTATCACTTTATGCAAAAGTGAGACTTTTAAAAATTAATAATAATATATATATAATATATATAATTATATATATATAATATATATATATATATATAAAGAAAGAAATTCAAGTAAAAATAATACACGTATAGACTTATTTTTCTAACACAACACCTAACAAACAAACCATGAAATCTAAATCATCTCCACATCTATCTATTAATAATGGAGATTCGCTTCCGTTTTTTGTCTGTAACAAAAATTACGTCACTGCTTACGTCACATTACCCAAACTCGTTATAACATAGAATAAATACACTCAAAATTTGAACACGCAGCATTAGACAGTCCTCATTGTTTTTTAAAACAAGTTTTAATAAATACATGACTGGTATTATATATCTATATATAGTTTGTTTATTTTTATTACATATTTAAAGTTTACATTTCAAATTGTTTTATTTTTAATCCTTTAATGAATTTGATGATTTTACTTACTTAGGGTACAAACTCGCTGATATTGAATTTTTTACTCCCCCCCCCAGGCAATAAGTTTCAAAAGTCTATCTTTACATCGCCCACGGTGCGTTTTTTATTTTGTACTAGTAAATATAATAACAAATGCCCCCCTCTCAAAACAATAAACCTACATTCTATATGAAATAAGCAGCTGATATCATATCCGAAGCAAGAATTTGATATGTACAAATAGTTGTAAACAATGCCTTAAACTTACATCGGTGAATCTTCCGGAAACTAACAGCTAATCATAGCATAGACCTGAAAATAAATAACACGCCTAATGAAATGTTACACAGCTATAACTTTCTCAATCATAAATCTTATTCGGGAAATGCAGTTCTAATAGAATTATAAAATAAGGTGACGCATAATTTATTACGACGACGCTATGTAGAAAATGTTTTGATTCATGAGTTTTGTATAGGCAATTTAGGTACGTCCTGTTAGAATATGTCACATTCCACATTAAGTTTATTATCAAAGAACGCGGAATACGGTGACATCAATGACGATAAATATTTGACACTTCACATATGAGTAGCACAGGGATCTGTGTGGTAAAGTAAGGAGCTGATGGTAAGTGTGGCGCTCCATCTCAGACGCAAAAACAATCTCCTTGGTCTAGCGCTAGTGAAAGGGGGATAGACTCCCTTGCTGATTGGTTGATACCGACTTTAGGCCACCCCAACGACTTTACTTATATATATATACCAAACTTGTTGGTAAACCCTTGCGGTAAGAAAAAACCCGGCAAATAGTTTGATTGTAAAAATATACTCCCAAACATCACCTGGGGAGAAAAAGAATTTTGAAAACAAAAGACCAAGATAGTCGTACCAACCAAAAATAATCAGTTGATACTATAATACTTGGCCAAAAGAGAAATATATATATATATATATATATATATATATATAAACCGACAGGATATACTAAAGCTAATAAGTAAAGAGTGCTCAATACCTAAGTAGAGCAAATAATAAAGATAAACCTAATGAGTCAGATATACCTACTAAAAGTTTCGCTTAGTGCTCTTCAGGGCTAAGATCGTTTCTCTTCCGATTGTGATGACACCAATCTTTAAGTGAATCACATAAATCTGGTTTTCCAAAATGTGTTTATTTTTTTCAGATTACTAAATCACATGCCAAATATCTATATATTAATACTCGTGTTACTTACTTGTAAGATCGTTATCATCTTGCAACATCCCCTGGTTAAAAATGAGACCGTGCAAAAATGTAAATCCTGATTATCCGGTATTGCCTATCCGTCGAATTCTTATATCTTATGAGTGTCGTTACCTCAGCTAAATAATAGACCACTCCATGTTTATTGTAAAGAAAGAAATGGAAGAAAAAAGAACATGCCGCACATTAAAAATATAATGAGAAAGACAAATAAAGAAAGTGTGAGAAAAATAAAGAAAGGGAATGGGAACAGGGAAGTGATAACATTAATCTCTTTCAATCGAACATAATGAAAAGAAGAAAAGAAAGATAGACTGAAATAGTTAAGATTATTATACTTTATACATATTGAAGTATTTAGCAATAGCTTTTAAGTTAAAATATCAAACGTTGATACTCTGGTATATTTATAGGTACCACTAGTGGGTCAATTACGAACTCGATATTAATTTTCTATCTTTTGTACCTATCAGTAGACTGACCAAAAAAAAAAAGGCTTCTTCCTTGACACCTTTTGGCAATATACTGATCAAATGAGTCCATATTTGAACTACACATAAATGATCGTAGGGTCCTGCACTAATAATGGCCATGACGTGCATCACATTCCTGCGAATTAAGGAGGTGATCTCAGCGTAACATTTATTTTTGCCATCAGACAAAGAGGACAGGACCTTCGAAATATCATGATTTTTTTAATTTTTTTTACGGATTCTTCAATTTTTTTTTTTTGTTTTTCTATTTTTTAAAACCTTTTTCCCTGAGTGTTTTGAGCAAAAAAGGATATTGCATGGAAATAAACATATGAGTAATTTTTCTGTACATAGTGTATTTGATGTTTTTCGTTATTGATTTCTAAGAAGAAACCGTTATGAGTATTTTAAAATCTTAATAATGTGTCTATTTTATTAGGTAATTTACTTCAAATGAGCCAATATTTGAATGGCACAAATGGCCGTACCCATGTGAGACATTACATTCATGTGGATTAAGGAGGAGATCTTAGCGTAACGGTTTTCGTCAGACGAAATGTATTAGGCAAAATGAGTTCAAATTCTGATCGAGGCTATTTAGGTTCCCCTTCTTGCAAATGCCCTTTAGAAAGGAATCAAATCATTTTGGCTCCTCTTACCTATGAGTAAATAATAGGGAAGTGGATTATTTGGCCTTGGTAAGGTAACCAGTCTAGGAGAAGGAAAAATGAATTCAAGCTAGCTGTACTCAGCTTAAGAATTGGCCTCGTTTCGCCTCCTCTTCATGATGGAGGAGTTGGGTAAATACATACACTCTGTGGATTATATGCGCAGTTATAATAGAACTAGTAATGTTCTACACAATTATAAACGTACTAGCAGCGACCACCCGGCGTCACCTGGGTAGAGGGGGATTTTTGAAAAATCAGGCCCGCAAATCCATTATTACTTAAACGTGAGTTGAATGCTCTTGGGATGCCCCCTTTAAATCCCTATGTAAAAAAAATCGACCTTGCATTGATCCAGATAGTCTGAAAAACGTTTTCTAAAATATTAAATGAAAAAAAATCCATGCTTTTATCATTTAAATTTTACTTTTTAATTATCTTCAAAAATATAAATCTATTTAAATTACTTTGCAAAAAAAAAAACAACATCCCTGGCGATATTTAATGTGTGTATATATATATATATATTTACTTGTTGTTAATTGTTTTATTTTCGAAGTCTCCTCCGGAAATACCCATTCACAAAACTGCCCTTCATATATATATATATTTACCAACCCCTCTGCACGGGCAGGATGTGACACAAAGTTATTTTTAAGCGGAGTTCAACAGGTTTGAATTCAGAGTTTTCCTTCTCTTAGAGTGGTTGCCTAACCAAGGTTAAAGAGCCCAGTCTGCCCTACTATTTATCTATAGCTGGATGGAGAGTAGGATTCATACCTTTCACAACGGTATTAGCGCTAAGTGAAATATGTGTATAGATAATTAGCAGATATAGTTGATATATAAGTTAAAACTAAGTCCCTGATCTCCATAGATGCGTTCCATTACAGTATAATTTATGGAGTTTTCTGATTTTATGTACTATTAGTATTTTAAGTTATTTTTCGTGCGTGTTCTTTGGTTGTTACTTTTAAATCCCATTATATGTGGTTCTTCCTTCTTGTGGGTTGTCAGGCTGTAAATAAATTAAATGAAAGAAAAATAAGAGACAAAGAAAAAAAAGGCACTTTTAGGTTAAAGACTTTCCTTCACGGTATGTAGCTATTTTATGGAGGGAAAATGTCTTCCTGTGTTAGTCGTAGCGTCTGTTCCCAGCCAATGTCTGGGTAGGGAAAATGTAGCAAGATGGGGATATTATGACTTTTGTGAGCTAGAACTACTATATTAGAAAAGGAGGAAGAAGGAAATAAGTGAGATATGATAAAGGTTTAAAAAATAGTGATGAGCAAAACAGGATGAACGATGGTTTGACCGTAGCGTGACACCTAACGGAGAATTGAATGTCAACCGGAAGTTTCGGATGTTGACCGGAAGTCACGTGGTGACGTGGAACGACGAAGAAAAGGACGAGCCTCTTTTTGCTTTCGGACGCGTAGGGGAACGGACGGCCCTTTGGTGCCTAGTATGGGGTCACAGTAATCAAGTAGTGTTCTCTCTCTCTTTCTCTCTGCCTTTCCTCCTCTCCGATACAGCACACGAGGCGAGCACGATAATAAAGGCTAGCAGTTGTGACTACATATTTCTCGCGTTGTAATTTTTATCAACAAGAATACATTTTTAGTACCGTGAATCTATCGCCGCCACCACCACCGCCCCGTTATGTATATCGCTTTGGGTACTGTGACCAGATATACGACAACGTTACAGATATCGTTTTAGTGCCCGGAAAAAAGGGACAACGTTACAAAAACCGAAGGATTTTCTTGATGGTAGGAGATGGAAATTTTGTTCTGCCTATGCCCACGGGGTGATTATTATTTTAAAAAAAAATTTATTTCTATTTTTTCTTAATTCCCGTATATTCTGCGTGTGAACCATTTTACTAAATTAATATCTAGCACATTGGAACTTTCCAAGACTGCTTTACCGAGACATCTACTCCAGCCAACCGCTCTTTATCACACTTTCTTGTCTTCATGAAAATATTACAGCAGCGGTAACTAAAAATCGATTTATTTTTATTAAATTTCATACAATATATTCAATCAGCTGCGGAGTTCATTATCAGTTTCATCGATCGTGTTATAATATAATTTGATTTTACTTCAATATATTGTCTACGAAGATCAGCTGTAAAGTTCATACGATACTTTTATGGAATGTAACCAAATGAGTTTTATTCTTCCCCATAATCCTACAGCGGTCAACACACATAGAGTAATTTGATCCCATTTGGCTAGGACAACATTAACAGCAATACTAGATGAATAAATATTCTGCCATCTTCCGAGTGAGGGAAGAGCAACAATGTATCTCTCGAGATAATGATTGGTTAAAATAGCCAATAGGGAAGCTGATATTCTGCATGTAAGAAATAGCATATGTCTTATTATTTAATTATTGATTACAGTTTGCAACCAACAAATAGGAACAATACATGCAAACACGTATTGAAATATATATATATATATATATATATATATATATATATATATATATATATATATATATGAAGTGTTCAAAACCGAGATCGACTTTTTCTCGATTTGCTTACGCTTTACATTTAAACCGATATGCATACCTAATTCATTTAATTCTAATTAATTAATTAACAAATTAGGTATGACTTTAATTAAGCACATAATCTCCCAAAAATTGTCGGCCTTCGCCATTTCAAACATATTGTTTGACCACTTCATACTGTCGTGCCTTAAGTCACCCAAAAAGTGCGATATACATATCAGTTTAAAATAAACAAGAAATTCTGGGGAAGCCAGCTAGTGTAGTGGTTAGAATGACCGCCTGTCAGCCTGACAGGTAGGTTTCGAGTCACGCACAAAGCACTGCCCTGTCTATAGCTCTGCTGATGAGGCCTAATAGGCTGAAATGTACATAGAGAGATCGACTTTTTCTCGATTTGTTTACGCTTTACATTTAAAACGATATGCACGCCTAATTCATTTAATTATAATTAACAAATTACGTATGACTTTAATTCAGCACATAATCTCTCAAATATATATAATATATATATATATATATATATATATATGTATAAGTGTTTTATAATTTGCTTGAAGCATTGTGTTTATATTAGTTTGGTGGTTGGTTTTGAAGGCGATAACAAGGCAAGGTTCAGTTTCAGAAATCTTCTGTCGATGAGATTTTTATCTGGAAATATTTAGAATAAATTAAAGGTTAACAAACAACACCTTATTTTTTATTACACTTGCATTGCGATAGCCTTGAAAACCAACCAGCAAACCAATATATATATATATATATATATTAAGGACTCTCTCGTCGATTTTTGACGCATGAGGGTTCATGCATACAATGAACACCCACACAGTGATTTGTTTATAGTGATGAAGGCTTGTGTTGGACCATCCACTGGCACAATCAATAGGAAAGAATTGGTGCATCAAGGGTTCCCTCAAACCCAATTACCGATCGACCTCAGGAATTTTGAATTCAGAGTTATCCCTCTCGTAGACTGGTTACCTACCCAAGGCTGAAGGGCCCAGTCTGCTCTACTATTTAACCCATATCTGGAGGGAATTTTGACTTCAGAGTTATCCCTTTCCTAGGCTTGTTACCTAACCAAGGCTGAAGGGCCCAGTCTGCCCTACTATTTAATCCATAGCTGGAGGGAGAATATATGGATTCATACCTTTCCTAAGGGTATTAGAGCTATGTGAAATGCCAACAGCTCCGTCTAGGAATTGAACTATATATATCACATCATATAATTTGTTAGACAATTAACTTATCAGTCCACCCTAGTATTTATACATTTTCCTGCTTCTAATGTTAATATAGACGTTTTCTTTTGCGCTAAATAAATGGATATGTTTTAATTGTGAAACCGATAAGGACATTTTTGAAGATACGATTCATGTCTTTCTCCCATAACATTTCCTCCAAAATTACCTTTTCTCGCCAAACTGTTGTTGCAAAATGCCATCTATATCCATAGTCAGTTCTGAAAAATGTTAAATAATGTATTATCTCGGTCTATTGTTTGACTGGTACGGTGTTGAAAAACCATTGTGAATATTCGGTTTGATTGATGGGTGATAACCCCAGAGGTCGTTTGGGACAGTGACGTTCATTAAACGAGAGTCATGCAATTAAACGCCACTAGAAGTTCGGAAAGAAGATAATGTTAGTCAGCAGAAGACTCGCGACGACAGCGATTGACAATTTCCCTATATGAATCCTGACATGTATCCAGTCGGTAAGATGTCATCGAAGAAATAAAGACATAAAAAAACCTGTTGTCTTGTGTTATTGATCTCACTGATGGGAACAGTGTGAAACATGACAAACAGCGAAGGGATTGTGAGAATAGCAAGATGGCTACAGACAGACAAAAGAACAAGTGAAGATTTGGCCACCGGCCAATAACTAAGATAGATAGGAAGAAATAGAGAGGTATACGAAAGAAGTACTTAACATTATTGCGATTTGATGCCGTGCTGGTCGATCGCAAGAGTATGATTAAGAGCACAACACAAAGACCAGCTCATTTAATTCTTATCTAAAGAATTTTTCAAATGTAATTAAAACGTACATATTTGTTGATGTGCGTGATATAATGGTTAGTCGCAGCAAATGGACTCGTCGAAATGAGTTCAAATCTTGGACGTGGCTGTTTGCTTTTTACATAACACTATTACCCTTGGGAAAGGTATGCATCCAACTAATATCCTTACAGCTATGGGTAAATAGGACAGAACGTTGGTTACGTGACCAGTCTAGGAGAAGGAAAACTCTGAATTCAAACCTGTTAAACTCCATTTAAGAAATTGACCTTGTGTCACATCCTACTCGTGCGGAGGGGTTTATATATATATATATATATGTGTGTGTATATATATGTATATGTGTGTGTGTCTAGTTAAACATAGCCGAAATACACTAAAGTTACGTTGTTTCACCATATTTTTGCAGATTTCGGGTTTTGCAACATCATATTTGTTAGATTCACACTGTGTAATTTAACGAATAGTGCAGGAATTCTTATATATTTGTCCAGGGATACGCAACAGTCAATCATATACTTTGCTTGGGACACGTGTAAAATAGGTGACTAAGAACAAATTATATATATATATATATATATATATATATATATATATATGAGAGAGAGAGAGGGATAGATGGATAGATATTTGTTATTTCATTACTTAAATCCATTTTATCGACAAGAAAGCATTTAGCTGGACGCCTTCCGTTCATGATTGTTACATTGATTATTAACACAGTCTAATCTGGAAGGTGTTTATGTTTGTATGAGATACATGTAATGTGATAATGTAAGGTCAGATTATTAAAGAAAAACATTAAATATCATATAAATCAAGAAAAGTACAATATGTCTGACTGTAGAGTAATGGATAAGTAAATATACTGACATCTTCCTAGGGAGGGAAGTGCAACTTTTATTAATGCCAATGTATCTCCCGGGATAATGATTGGTTAAAATGGCCAAGAGAGAAGCTAATATTCTACATGTATGAAATAGCATATGTCTAATTGTAATATTATTGCTTACAGTTTACAACTACCAAATAAAAACAATACAAACACATATTATATATACTAGCAAATATATGCACCCGCCGGGTGCAAGTATTAATGTCATAAAATATTATATTAAATTAGAAAGTCTAAAGAAACTAAATAAGAATGCAGATAAAATGATTTGAAACAGAGAGGGGTATAATCGAAAAATATAACAGCTATAGCTTCCTCTTCCATCACCTCCGTCTTTCCTTGCTAAACTTTTCTAATTTAACTATTTAGTTAAATAAGAAAGTAAAGAATAAAATTACAGTTATTTCTTTTTATTAATTGATTTCTTTTAAGATTTGTCTCCGAGATTTTTGCTCATATTCATTAAGATAAGATCAAATCATTAGAAATGTATAATACTAAGCACATATTTATTAAAATCAAATTTTAAATATCAATATGCAAATTAGGCTTGCCATTCATACTGTAAACCGCTATTTGTTGTATATATAAATACAATTACATGTTATTATTATGTAGATATGGCCAGCAGTATTAATAATGAAAAACAATTTTATTAATAATTGAGGCTTAAATAAAAATGATTCATGGAGAATGTGATGTATAATAACTAAATAGATAGTAACTTGAGTAGTGATATAGTTTCGGTTACACACAAACAAACACATTATCTCCATTATAATAAGATATATATATATATATGTGTGTGTGTTCATATATACAGGTCTCTGCATATATATGTAGAGGAAAGTGTGGATATAACAACACACAGTTAAATTCAGTTGATATTTCGCCTCATTGGATGAAACTTTTTCGAAACTTATTGACATAAGTACTGGCACATTCTGCTTTTATAGTGAAAAGGTAAATGTGTGAGGGATGAGAGAAAGTCAGGTGGGGTAGGTGTGTTGGGCATGGTACTTTTGTTTCTATGGTGTCAGTCAGTCTGTCTGTGATGTTATATCCACACTTTCCTCTATTCTCAACCATATTTTGTCGTATTTATTCAAATCCATCACTCCTTATATATGTATGTGTTTGTGTGTCTATTAACGGATACCTTCACTCAATCAGCGTGTCACAAAGGGGCGATTTTGATCATATGGAAAATAAAGGGGGTAAATCAACCAAGCTGTTGCTGTGCCAGTACTACTGTATGTTTGCATTTGGAGACAAAGATTGAATTAAACAAAGATTATGCGAGCTGTTTAGAACAATTCCTGGAAACCGCACACCACAAAACAGGCGTTGTACGGACACCTATCTCCCATCTCAAAATACATCCAAGTAGGAAGAACATGACCGGCTGGACAATACTGGAGAAGAAGAGAGGAACTCATAAGCGATGTTTTCCTGGGGACTCCTAAATATGGACACACCTGTGTTGGCCGACCAGCAAAAACCTACTCAAGTTCTGTGCGGGTACTGGATGCCTTTCAAAGGATTTGCTAAAAGATATAACGAGTAGGGACGGATGGGGGCGAGAGAAACAGAGAGAATCAATGGAATCCGTGCATGACTTGATAATGGTGATAAAGACGATGAGTATGTATGTATGATGATACGACAGCAAACAATAGCCGGTTAATTTTACAATGATATTTCTTCAGCAACCTAGAAGGTAATTCATGTCAATTCTTTAACAGTGCGTGTGGATGGTACAGCAGGAATGGGAAGCCATGTGAGAATGCACGGAGTTAAAAGTCAACCTTACAGACTGTTCGTTTTTCTTGTCACATGTCCGGGGGGGGTCTTACAAAGGTGAAGTTGGCCTGTGAATCCAGATGCGTGTCCACAGGTCCATTTGCTCGATAAATTGAGATGACCTTCGGAAAAAAGAGAGGCAATCACTCTGCGAACGCGTGTTTACGGGGTCATAAGTACCTGGTAATACCCAGGATAAAAAATATCCTAAATACATTTTGTTTTAGTTTTATCTAATGCAATTAAAATGTGAACATTTTGATTGTATTTAATAGGAATACTTGAAACAACACAACTGTGTATAAACTAAATCGGAAAGATAATTGTATTACTTCTGTAAAGAAGTGGAAGTCACTCTGTGAACGTGTGCGTGCGGGGTCATAAGTACCTGGTAATACCCGGGATAAAAATTATATCCAGAATACATTTTCTGAATCAGAATTTTATTTTACAAAATCTTCGAAAGTTTCTTTCCGAGTATGAACCCTTTTTTGGGGGGTGGGTGGGGTTAACTAATACTTTGAACTCGCATTTCTAAAAGAAAATTGATACTAATAATAGAATAAAAGAAGAGATAATACCATTAGATTACGTTAAAAAGCATTACATTTCCAAAAACATTCCAAAAAATACCCAAAACCTTTTTAAACACTAGGCTTAGGCTAAGGGTCAAGATTATGGTGAGGGTTAGGCTACTTCGGTAGTTTCCACAATCTAATGCTATTTATACGTAAAATCCGATTTTAATGATATTATCTCTTGTGCGATATTCTGCATTTGAACCAGAAAATTACTTGAAATTATCATAAATAAACTACAAACATAAATTAAACATAGCTAACACATCAAAGTTAGAATACGTGAAGCCATTTGTAGGGGTCTAGTTGTTTAGTTATTCACAGAATTATGTTGGTAATCCAAGTCTGTCGTTCTCCTTGTATCTATACATATATAAAGGGCAGTTGTGTGTATCTGTATGTCCGGAGGAAACTTCGAAAATAAAACAATTAACGACAAAGTAAATATATATACACATTCGCTATCACCCGAGCTCCGATTTCGTGTTGAAAATTATGAAGATTTGATCTATATTTTAGAAAACAGTTAACATTAGAATTACGATAAGATAACATTAAAATGGTGGAGCGGACTTTGAGGGGTTTCTCGCTAAAACATCATCAAATAAATTATGGAAGATCAACACAAGCAATCCTTTTCATGTTAATTACTGTTTATAAAATATTCGCGTTAATTTGTTTTTTTTAGTTGAGTTTTAAATATTAAATATACAATTATTAGATCTTTAAATAATTATATTGGTTTGTTAATTTTTCATATCTAATTTTAAAAATAACAAATTAAATTATGAAATTTCAATAATAACGTGTTAATTAAATCTGCATTTTTACTGATTCGAAGCTGACGTAAATATTTCCTTGAAAGTAGTTTTAAAAAATTTTAAATCATAGCCTTCAAAAATGAATAAAATATAATTTCATTGAAAAAATGTTTATAAAATCTGATTTTTTTTTAATATTGTTACTCAGCTTTTTATGGACCGTCTAAGAATTAAATAAATCACTTAGTTTCACTTTTAAACTTCCGTACAAAAAATAAAGTCAATTTTTATTTACCTTTTAAACAAATTCAATAATCTCTTTAGTAAGATAATTTTCGATTTTTAACATTTTTTTAATTCAATTACTTATATATATATATATTGATAATTGAATTAAATGACCATAACCAGGCAACTCGGCAAACACCATGTGTGACATCTGGACAGCTGTTTCAACCTCCTTAGGTCTCATCAGCAGTGCATACCACAATCTCCGCCACTAGAGATTGAACCAGCGATCACAAAGTGAAGAGCGGAATCTCTACACCTATAGATACGATAGTTTCCGTAATCTAATGCTATTATATATATAAATGTGATTTTAATGATATCATCACTAACACGTTATTCTGCATTTTTATCAAAATCAGTACATTCAACTTTTTTTTTTTTTTTTTTTTTAAGTATGTTTCAGTTTTTTTTTACCATAATAATTTCATATTCGATCGGCTACGCTTTGAATAATGTTATTTTAGTTATTTATTGAATTTTACATATTACAAAAAAGAATGAATAAATAAAAATAAAAATAAAAATTAAATAATTATTTCAAATTTAAATATTGTACTAATTTAATATTTAAAAAAAATATCAGTTTAACAAATCGCCTCAATTACATCTTATTTATTTTAAAATATTATTAATTATTTAATTAAAACTTCTTACTATATCGTTATATGTGATGTCATTTCTTCTACCCAGACGAAAACCTGAATGTGCCCCTCCCCAGATCAGGCCGAATTATAACAGGTTTTCTTTTATGTGGGGATATTTATGGGGCATCATGCGAGGATCGAACTTGTTAATTCAGTATTAATGGATCTGCAAGACTAACTTGCTAAACATTAAACCACATTTATTCTATTATTAGTTTATCCTCACCCGGGCATTGCTGGGTAGGAGCTTTTAGTATGATATATAGAAGTCCAGGTCCGTGTTTTCCTTGTGATATGTAAGTTAGAGGTCGGCAGTTAGGATCTAGTGATAATCCAAATATAAGACTTCATGACAGAAGTTGGAGCAATTGATATGTTCACAGCACAGACGATCTTAAATGCTTTCTGTTCACTCATCTTATCGACCAATTTTAACCGGAAGTGACTGCGACTGTTGGAAAAGTTAAATATCACGATTTTGCTTACATTTTATACCTCAAGATATTCCAACAAATAATTACTTCGTTTTAACTTGGTTTTTCTATCAAACTAAGGTCCAATTTAGCAAATATCTAAAATAAAATGTTGTAGGTATTAGTTTCCGAATTAATCTTCCAGTTGATTACTACTTGGTAAATAGTGGAGGCGTGTACATAACGGTTATCGTATTAAGAAATGTACACGACGAACCGATTTCACATTTTGGACGAACCTGTTTACGTTTCACTTTGGTCCTAATGCCCTTGGGGACAACATGGGTCCATCTCTTCTCCCTTCAACTATGGGTAAATAGCAGGGCAGACAGATTTTTTACCCTTTGTTAGGCAACCAGTCTAGGAGAAGTAAAGCTTTGAAATAGAACCAACTATACTTCGCTTAGAACTGGCCAGGTGTCACATTCTGTCAGTATAAGATGGATTGCGTAAAGAATAAAACTATGTAATGAATTCGACCCTCACCGTGAAACCTAAAGAAATGGTTTTCTATAGAATTCAAACTTTTCTTAGTAAATACCCTATTACGGCCAAATAAGGTTAAAAGTGCCAGTTCTAATTTAATTAACGAAATTAAATCTTTACCAACCTAAGCAGTGATTAGACACCTGACACCTTGCATTAAAATCAAGTTGTAACTTTTTGACAGACGACAGTACTTAAGAAAAATAAGAAGGCTGGCAAAAATTAGATAGTAATTATTAGTTTGAGTATTAGTAGATACTAATGGGACCCGCAATTTTTATAAGGTGATAGCCAAACTTAAATAAATATAACCCTAATATATTAGTACTAGCAGGACCTGGATAAACCACAGTATGATAATTTGATTATTACTACCTTTGATTTGTTTACTTAAGAGCTATTGCATTATAGTTCTGGCATATATAAAAAAAACAAACATAATAATCTTGGTTTAAATCTCACTCCCTTTTTTTTGCTTCTTTTTATCTTTTCATTATTTTCGATAGAAACATAAGTGTTATCGCTTCTGCGTGCTCACCCCTTCTCTCTATCTTCCTCTACTCTATTTCTTTCTCTCTTTCTTTCTTTTATTATATTTTTCTGTGTGACATGTACTTTATATTCCCTTAGATTCTTTATAATAAAACCAGAATTAACGTTATCGCTTCCGCATATTATATTTCGCCCACGCTCTTTGTTTCTAATTATATTTTTCTGTGTAGCCTCTCCCTCGTCTTTATAATAAAAACGTAATGATCCATTATTTAGGTGAGATGACGACATTTATACGAAATAAGAATTCGGTGGATAAGCAAAACCAGGTAATCAACATTTACATTTTTGCATTTCATCTTGGATGATTTGGACAGTTTTATTTGTAACTAAAGGGTTTTGCAAGATAAGCCATACAAATAAGGAACACGAGAATTAATATATAGATAGATATAATTTAATACTAGTGCAAAATAAAAAAAAAAAACACCCTCCGGGAGATGTAAAACAGATTTTTGAAACATATTGCCTGAGGCGTGGGAGTAAAAATTCAATATCAGCAAGTTTGTACCCTAAGTAAGTAAAATCATCAAATTCATTAAAGGATTAAAAAATAAAACAATTTGAAATGTAAACTTTAAATATGTATTAAAATAAAACAAACAATATATAGATATATAATACCAGTGATGTATTTATTAAAACTTGTTTTAAAAAAACAATGAGGACTGTCTAATGTTGCATGTTCAAATTGTGAGTGTATTTATTCTATGTTATGACGATTTGAGGTAATATGACGTACGCAGTGACGTAATTTTTGTTACAGACCAAAACCAGAAGCGAATCTCCATTATTAAAAATATATAGTAGATCTTTGTGTTTGTTTGGTTAATTTAATAATGGATAGGGTTTAAAGTTTTTAATAACAGTGGAGATTATGAGCCAGTTGAAAACTGCACGTATTCCATCGTCCCTAGAGTGAAATATTAATTTCTTTCTTTCGCTCTGTAAATAATATTTGTCAGAAAATTAAGAGAATAAAAAGCTGACATTTATTAATCAATCACAGAAAAAATCGATGGATCACTTTTTACGAATCGAATATTAAAGACAAACTCGTTGACTTTAATTAATATTTATAGCCAAGCCAATCGACGATTGAATATCTATTTTTATTCGTCATAAAATTCTGAAATACCCGCCTATATTATAAAGTTATTTTATTTTGATATTCATTTTGTCCTAAATATTTAAATTATAAAAATATATAAGTTTAATCTATATTAATAATTGGGAAATATTTATTTGTTTTATTTTCTTCCAATCCAATGCAAATAATTTTTGGGGAGACATCTTTATCTAGTGTCTAACCTGCTGGACAGTGACATCTTAGTAAGCGAGTTCGAACCCCAGTCGCACTATTACAGTCACTTTCGGATTAATATCCTAAGTAAATATATGAACTCCCCCATTCCCTCGGCTGTGGGTTAAATAATACCACTACTGTTCTTCTACAATGATGGATTTGAACTTAAACAACTCTCGTTGATATTAAACAATTCACGAAGTTCGATACGTCTTTAAACAAAGAACTTATTCCAAAACAAAGTAAATCTTTTTTTACACAGTTTTCAGGTTTCAAGTATTCGTTTCTAATACTACTATAAATATAGTTTAATATTCATTCGAAACGGAAAATTTATAAGTAGAATAAAGCCATAGAGCGAAAGAGGCATTTTGGTGTAAGTAGGCTGCACAAGGAGAGAATGCCAGGTTTATTATTTTTTTTGAATGGATCGGTCAGCGAGTGAACCTAGCTAAATAGATCCATGTAGTGGTATGACCAGCTTTGTTACCCCCCCCCAAAAAAAATAAACTTTCCGGCTTCTATGCCGAGTCGTGATGACACACTCATGTACTTCACTTCTTATTTATTGAATAAAGAATTTCCAGTGAGTACATGAGTGTGCTCACTTCAAATATGATAAATATAGTTTAAGTAAGTATGACTATTGAATAATAGACACTTTAATCGTATTTATATGGCTTCTCTTAGTAAACAATCACGGCTTTAAGTAATTGATATTAATACCAAACATTTACAGTTATACGACATCCATACTCCTATCGCATCTTATTATAATGGAGATTATGTTAGTGTCTGTATGTAACCAAAACTACGTCACGATTTATTTAGTTATTTAATTATCTATTATTATGAAATAGTAATTATTTAATCTTAATTAGCATCTTATTTATTAACGATGTCTCTATTAATGTGTAGCTGAGTTAGATTTGTCGTAAAACTGTCAATATTATCAATGCATTTAAAATCTTGAAATATTTGGTATATATCTCTAAGAAATAAAGATTTACATAGTATATGGTAGGAATAATTAGCATAATGATTTTAATAAAACTGGGTTTAAAAAATGATTATTTGCAGCTACTGATTTCTAATACTATCATTTTATTCTAAAACGTATTAAAAGGAATCCTATATATAATTTTATATAGAATTAGTTTAATCAACATTAAAATAAGTGTAATATTTTATATTCGTTCTCATTTAGTTTCATTAGTCTTTCTTAGTATATCTTATAACATTAAAACATAAATACTTGCGCACAGGGCGTGCATACTTTTGTTAGTATGGATAATATTCAAACATATATATTTGAACTATAGGTGGACACTACTACTTTGTTTTCATCAATTTTGTTTTGTCAACAAATAAAGGTAATTCAAAGATAAGGATGGAGGCAATGAAAATAAAAAAAATGTTCTGAAGAGGCTGACGAGATGCATCGCATATACAAGGTTTTTTTTTTTGTTTTGTTTTTTTTAGAAATTCCAACTTACCACAAAATCCACGACCCACTAATGATAAAAAAGTGTGGAGAGATAAAATAAAACTAAAATAAAAAAAACCAACAAACTCCCATGGGCCTTCACTGGAAGAATCCACCGCGCATGTTCGACAAAAAGGACTGTGCTCCGAACCCCCAAAGAATCTCTCGGTCATTCGAGTTCAGGCCCTAACTGTGTCTAGTCGCTCCTACTAGTCAGGGGTATATCCTCTTGCTACTGGCGACTATGACCCGGTCAATAAAGCCTAAGTCATAAAATTAACTCCTCCATCCTTTTCGTTCCTTAAATTCGCTCTTTTCGGCGAGACTATCAAATGAGATGGGGTTAAAGCAAAACAAACCTAATGACACGCAACCAATATCCAGCTATATTTAAACCTTATAAAAACTTATAAAAACCCCAAACCTCTGCTACTCCGTAAGTGTCAGCGACACGTACACGGTGATTAAAAAGTAACTCCCTATTTTAAACTATTTATACTTTTTTATTTTCTCAATTCTTTGATTCCTTAAAATATTGCAATCAAATCGCTGCCATTGCTGCTCCGTCAAATTTTGCTATTGTTGATCGTTATTGGCGCAATCACCATTTTTTGGGGAGATGGATGAGTAAACGTGCTACGAATATATAACCGGCCAGAGGCTTTGATTTAACACCCTGCAACTTTTTTTGAGGGTTGTTGAAGGAACAAGTCTATTCTACGAAACCACTGACTTTTGAAAAATGTAAAGGACGAATACGAGAACTTATTTGTGCCATTCCACTGGGAAGACCAGTTGATGCGATTTCCAAGCGGTTTTAGAGGTTGGAGCCGAATGCTTGTGCTCATATAGAATATTAGATAAAACTCCATGTTATGTGTGATCTTCCCATTTTCATCTTTTGTAAAAATGATGATTCAAATATAAATTTTAAGATTTTTAAAATAGGAAAGGAAGTTACTTTACAATCACCCAGTATATATATATATATATATATATATATATATATATATATATATATATATCTCACCTTGTAGACATATTTAAAACATCTACACTGCAAACTGATTTTCTGCAGAAACAGTCGATTCAGAGCGTGGAAAGGCCTACGTCAACGGAATTCAATATAAGTCAGTGTAGTTAAAAGCGTTGAGAATGATGGTTGAAGTACCGGATAATGATTGTCCTTGATGGGGTTTAGGTGGCAAGAGTGGTATCATGTTGGAAAGCCCGAGATTCATTAATGAATCAGTCCTAACATTACTGTCCAGCGACCTAAATGAATAGGCATATTTCAAACATAAGATGTTTGTATTGAGAGGAAGTTTACAGTAAAAAGTTTTGTTCAAAAGATTTTTAAGATAGAAAATATATCCGGTGTGGAGAAAAAATGTAAGAAAATATACTACTCCCAACTGATTGGTGTTCTTATAATTTGTTTATATAAGGCATTATGAATGGTTTGGTTGGTTGGCTGCTTGAATCTTACGGTATGCCAGCCCTTTTTGGGTTATTTTATGCCGAATACGTTTAGTTTTATTCATTCTTGATAGTTACTTAATTT
Source organism: Doryteuthis pealeii (assembly GCA_023376005.1). Classification (NCBI taxonomy): domain Eukaryota; kingdom Metazoa; phylum Mollusca; class Cephalopoda; order Myopsida; family Loliginidae; genus Doryteuthis; species Doryteuthis pealeii. The sequence goes on along the minus strand of CM042137.1, from coordinate 142,419,271 downwards.
CCTTTTTAAAATCATTTTAAAACTTATTCTTTCTATTTAAATCATAGACAGGACCCTAACAGGTACTACCACTCTGGTCCAGAGTGAACCTAGCAGTAATGGGGATGAAGGGGTACTCCACATTCCCCTGGCCTCCAGATCTTCACCTTAGTTAGAGTTTAACGTCATGCCAATGGCATTAAAACCCTCAGCTACCGCCTTCTACCACATAGATGAAAAAAGTGTTCGGTTTGGTAATAGGGCCTGACGTAGCTAGACGATTGATCGGAGGGGCCATTCTGACAGCCCATCTATTCTAAGTAAGGAACAAAGTGGAGTGTTGCATGTCATGGACTGCTCAGCCACCATGGTACCATGCTTAAACATCACGTGTTATCATCCATGGCCAATATGATTTTCTATTATTTTAAGGGGGGGTCCCAGCAGTTTCTGGAAGTGGTCTTTCCACTTCTGCATTCTATCTTTTTGGCTGGTTGCCTTTAACTTTGATCTAGATGTACTTTTCCTACCATTAATTTCGTCTTACTCATCTGCGGAAGAGCAGGGCTTCTCATAAATTAGTATTTTCTAATTAAGTTGTTATGTCACTAATACTAGTTTTCAAACAGTTGGTACCAACATAAATCCTGTATTCTAAAATTCATTTGCAATTATTTTTCTGAGTAAAACAAACGGAATTCGTTGGGAGGAAAAATATTAAATCAATTATTCTAATAAATCAAACCAGATATTCAAGTCTTGCGGAGATTATAAATTCGTTATTATTAGTTCAGAACAAATCGACGTGAAAATAACAGCTAATCAGAAAACCATTCCTAAAGTAAAAATTATGACTGCAATTATTTGACAGATATTTCCATAAACTGCGGCCCACGAGCGTTTTATGATATGGAATATTTATCCATGCAAAAAAGAACAACATTGTATTCATAAAATTAGTTCATTAATATATAAACCCCCGAGAAAATAAATATTTCCCAGACTATTCACATAATCCAACATTCGGGTGAATTTTAAAATGATGTTTGGTTTTATGTATTTTCAGGCAGTTTTCTTTGGTTTTCCATTGAATGTTGAAGAGAGAAAAATATTTAATTATAATAATGATTTCGTTTATAAATAAGTGATAAATTCTAAGCATATAGAATGTTTTTAATCTATTCACATTAGTTTTCGTTTGAGATTAGTTTTAATTTATATGATAATTTTTTGAGAGAAGAAAGCATGTGATCTCCTGAGTGAAGTGTTCGTGCGCGAATAGAAGGTATATTTTAATTTATTTTAATGTGCATATTTCTTGTGTTATGAATGTTCTGTTTCTAATCATCTGTTTCCTCAAAAGTGCATATGATCGTTGAGTCCAGCTAAAATCAACAATTTTCTTTACTTTCCTTTTATATTTTATATTTATATGGGTCTTGCGAGATTGTTTTTTTTTTTTTAAATATCTATTTCATTCAAGTATATGGGATTCAAGTTCGATCCATATGATCATGATGTATGCCCCTTCAGCACTAGCAGATGGCCTGGGTCATATTGTCTACGATTAATTTCAACAGTTAATTAATAAGCTGCTTAATATTCGGACTGATCTTACTTCTTTTGGCTATACCGCATTTGACCCTCCTCTATTTCTTGTAAGTTGTCTTGTAAATTATTTTGTAACTTATTGTTCTATGTCTTTTGTATATAACGGTTAGCACCAGATAGTGGTGCTGAATAGATATACGGGGCAGATACATGCTCTCATTTGAAGGTGGAACATTGCTATTGAGGGAAACGGTGACTTATGTGGAGAAGTAGCGATAGGATCCACAGAGGACCGGATTAAATTTGATGCACGATACATGTCCCTGTGTTGGTAATTACACCTGTCCTAAACAAAATAGCATTACTTTTTTTTAACTCACCCTCGTATCTCCGTTAGTTCATGTCAACCTATATATCTTCTGTCAGTGCATGTCAATCTATCTATTTATCTATCTGTTAGTTCACTTCAATATACCCGTATATCACAGAAAGACACGAATGAGATTATACTTACATAGTTGAATCGGTTTTTCAAACAGCATTTTCCCCGGGTGATGACCAATTTTTTAAAGGTAGTTTCACGGCAGAAAATGTGTGCTGTTCGCCTGATTGACATATGACACTGTGAAAGAAATGCTGAAACTGAAAACTTAAATGTTAAAATATTAAATAGAGAAATTTATCAGGCGTTTTATCAACACTCTAGTAGCGTGTTAGCCCCGAGATATGTATAATGTAAGCTGTCATATATTATTTGAAAGTAGCAGCAGCTGAGATAGAGAAAGAGAAAAAAAGAAGCCATTCTTCACAGACCCGGAGACAGGAACAGACAAAAGTGAAGCCCGAAGGAAATGCCAGTGTTCGGCCTGTCTTTTAGAAGATACCAAGAGATATGAAGAAATCACAACCGCGAAAGAAAGAAAATACACATTAATACCAAATGACTTGTGACTCTCAGAATTCTTCTATCGTTTCAATCATTCCAAGAAACCCTGAATTAATAGAAAACATGGGTTTAATGTTGGAAAAACAACTTTTTGTTTATTTTATTCCTCACACCGTTGGGGGTATGAATTGCGACAATTATCAAATCATTTTACGTTAATGTCGCTGCAGTCATTTAGAAATTAACTAATCAAATATATCAACAAAATTTGGGACTGACAAATTAAAAAAATAAATAATAATAAAAGAATGATATAAAAATTTGGGACTGACAAATTAAAAAAATAAATAATAATAAAAGAATGATATAAAAATTTGGGACTGACAAATTAAAAAAATAAATAATAATAAAAGAATCATATAAAAATCACGTAAACAAATATAAATCTGGTTTGTTGTAGTTATTCTCTATTTGTTTCTTCTTTTTATGATAATTTTGTATGACTTTATGAGAAATTTTAGGAATAAAATGAATTTTGCCTCTAACCCTTGACAGTCAGAATTATCCTGAAGATCCGTTAGGAGAAACTTAGGTAGATATTCTTTACGCAATATGATATTTAAAAATAGCTATGGTATTTTCCGAAAAGAGGAAATCTGGAATTTTTCTCTTGAACATTTAGATAATGAAGTGTTTAATTAGGTTTAGTTTATCATTAAGGCTTCAATTAAATTATAGGAATTTGATTCTCTTAAAAGATATGGACAATTATTAAATCATTTTACGTTAATGTCGTTGCAGTCATTTATAAATTAACTAATCAAATCTATCAACCAAATTTTGGACGGACAAATGGTAAAAAAGATAATCAATTTTATTTAAGTCATTATTCAGAAGAGGTGCAGATGTTTAAAAATCATGTAAAAATAATTGACGTAAACGGGTACAAATTCACTTCGGTATGGCACGGGTGTACTGATAAATGGCAGATTCCGAAACTGGCTCTGTGTCCCATCCTAATCGTGCGGATGGGTTCAATACATATATATATATATATATATATATATATAAGGAAGTAAGCCTAATGAGTCAGATAATATCTGCCTAGGTTTCTCCTAGCGGATCATCAGGATAATACTGACTCTATAGATTATAAACCCGGGAGATTTTTATACTGACAGTTTAGAAATATATATATATATATATTAAACATATGTAGACATAGAAAGCCCTGGCTTCTTGGCATGAAATTTAAACAAACATATGAAAATTAAAAAATAAATAATGATATAAAAATCAGGTAAATAAATATAATTCTGGTTTATTGTAGTTATTTTCTATTTGTTTCTTCTTTTTATGCTAATTCCGTATGACCTTGTGACTAATTTTTGGAATTAAATTATATATATATATATATATATATATATATATATATATATAGTGTGTGTGTGTGTGTGTATATGCTTGCCCTTGTGTTTCAATTGATCTTACTAGCTACTGTAATTAGTATTTCAATGCATTTTATTGCATTTTTCGAGCCCTTGAATAGTCTCACCTACACAATCTTCAAAGTGTTTTTCTTGATAGATATAGTCTGTCTCACGAGTGTAATGCCTTGTGCACTGTCATAAGTTCCCTTGTCCTTTGGTCTACCTATCGAAGTTCCTTCCTTGTCCAGATTATCTATATGTTTTTACTACTTTTACGAATTTTCTACTAAGGGGCTCAATTTCTTAACATTTTCTTCATCTGAGATACTTCTTTCTCATTTTATCATTCAATTATGTTTGATTGATGGTTTCCACGCTTAATATTATCATTGCTGCTACTTTAATAAAATTCTCAGTAATATAATATAAACTAACAATTCTATCAAATAAAAAAAACAAACACCAAAAACAAATGAGTAAATAAAAAAGAGATATATATAATATATATATGTGTGTGTGTGTGTGTGTGTGTATTTGGGCAGCATTCTTTCATTTATATATGTAGAATTAAACAAAAGACATCTGTTTAACAATTTTATTTTTGATCTTTTCGAGTTTTCTGGCCAACTTTTTAATATTTGGGTGGAATTCATGGATAAGTCCACCAAAGTTTTAAAATTTATAGGCATTTTATAATCAATTCTTCTCCTTCTAGCATCCACATTAATATAATAATAAAATAAAAACTGTAACACATCACCCCTGATGATGGCACTTCGAAGTGCCGAAAGTACTCGGGACCTGAACTTTGGTAGTCTACCAAAGTTCAGGTTAAAAAATTATCAGGTTAAAATTATTAAAAAGTTGGCCAGAAAACTCGAAAAATCAAAAATCAAATTGTTAAACAGGAGATGTCTTTTGTTTAATTATATATATATATATATAATATATATATATATATATATATATATATATATATATATATATATAGTAAAATTGTATAGTAAGATAGCCAACCCGGGTTGCACTTCGTTCGGATAATCAAGGTTTTTTGCGATGAATTAATCAAAATTAAACGGAAATCAACAAGAGACAAAAGGTATTATTGTAGGCCCACTGCACGCTGTTTTAATTTTTTAACCGTCTATAAAATATTTGTTTACTGTCAAGTCGTTATGTGTGCTTTTGGTAAGAACCGTTCAAAATTTCCGATTTTTTGTTTAGTGAATCTCTTGGAAGTATTATAGGAAACAATAGCTAACATTTCTTCTGGGCATAAACGACAGCATCTACTGTCCGGTCTACATCTGCGTGTTATATTTAATTTATATTCATATAAATCTATTAATAATGGAGATTCGCTTCCGGTTTATGTCTTTAACAAAAACATCACTGCTTACGTCACACTACCTAAAATCGTCATAACTTAGAATAAATACACTAAGAATTTGAGGATGCAATGTTAGACAGTCCTCATTGGGTTTTTGAAACAAAGGACGAGCTCATAAGCGACGTTCTCCTGTGGAAGCCAACACATGGACATGCAAGTGTGGGGCGCCCAGCAAGGACCTACATTGACCAGCTATGCGAGGATGCTATATGCTCAGCAGAGGACCTCCCAGGTGCAATGAGTGATAGGGAGGGTTGGCGAGAGATTGTCATGGATATCCGTGCTGCAGGCGCGACATGATGATGATGACATACCTGGTATTATCTATATATAAGTTTGTTTTATTTTGATATATATTTATCAGAACTAAGTTTCCATTTAATTTTTTTAATTTTTTACACCTTAAATAAATTTGATGATTTTACTTTACTTATGATACAAACTCTGATATTAAATTTTCAACTTCCATCCCCTCAGGCAATATTTATTTTACGTCGCCCAGAGGGCGTTTTTTTATTTTGCTAGCATATTTAATTTTTATTTCTAAAATCCGATAGTAAAAAAAATGCTCTCTGCATTAAAGTTTGTAATTAGACAAAGCAAAATCTCTCCTGAAGAAAAAATATATAAAACAAAGAAAAAACCAATTCATCTGCACCTCCTGAAAAAAAAATCAGATGGTACTATAAAAATGGCCAAATGGAAAAGGATGACTAAGTTACATATACTAACGTACCCGATACAAAAAAGTATCCGGATGATCCGTTAGGAGAAACCTAAGTAGATATTCTTGGACTCATTAGGCTTACTTTATTATATATATATATATATATATATATATATATATATATATATATATATATATATATATATGAGGAAAATGGGATTGGAATGAATCCGACAGAATGAGGTAAAATAAGGAATGAAAGAACAAAAATAAAGACTTGAGGAAGCGGAACTTAATGTTCCAGCGAAATTATACTACACATTTTTGTCTGAGTTTTGTTCTTTTATTCCTTATTTTACCTCATATACATATATATATATATATATATATATATATATATATATATGTGTCCCAGAAGTTACACACATCCTGGTTTTCAAAAATACACCTTTGTTGATTTCAAATCACTGTTATTGAAAATAAATATAATAAATGCTCAAATTGAGAGATAGAACATTAATTGTGTGTCAATTAATATCTATGAATATGTTTTTAAAATAACATAAGGTGTTTTTTAAAACCTCGATAATACATGACTTCTGGGACATCATATATATATATATATATATATATATAAAGAGGCAAACAGACCAAAATACTGAAGGATATCAAGGAGATTGAGGATAGCAGAAAATACTTGTGTGACTGGTCTAGAAGGAATTACTTAGCATTAGGTAAGTTTAATGTTTGCAAGGGTGGCTTTAAAAAATTCAGACTAAATTTCAGTAAATCTGACAGATTATACCTTTGAGAACTTTAGATGAGCTCCTGAAGTCGATTTTCAAAACGAATCAGTCAAATCAATCCCTTCAGTCAAACACAATATTCACTTTATAATACAGCTGAAATGAAAACACACACACACACACACACACACACACACACACACACACACACACACACACATATATATATATATATAATATATATATATATATATATTATATATATATATATATATGCATTCAAATTAAGCACGAAATGTATGTCCCACATCTATCTATACGTATGTAAAGGGCAGTTGCTCCGAATATATATATATATATATATATATACACATTTTTAGATAAAATAAGACCATTAACGACAAAGTAAATATATACACATTAAATATCACCGGTTCTTGCTTTTTGTGAAACATTTTTGAAGAGTTGACTTATATTCCAAGATATTCAAAAATCAAAATATATATATAAACATAGCATTGAAATTCTACTTAAAAATGTCCAGCATTTGTAAATCTCAAAATAAACAAACCAATATATACAGTATTTGCCCCCTCTACCTAGTTGTTACTGGGTAGCCGCTTCTAGTACATATATAAAGGGTAGTTGGTGTGTATGTATGTGTGTCCGAAGGAAACTACTAAAATAAAACAATTACCGACAAAGTAAATATGTATACCCATTACATATTACCAGATATTGCTTTTTGAGCAAAAATAATGGAGATATGATGTATATCTGTGTAGTTAATTAAAAGACAAAATTCAAATAGTAACAGTATAAATTCGCTGTAAATCATCTATCCATATATATAAAAGTTAGTAGACGAATATGTATGTATGTCCGGATGAAACTACAAAAATAAAGTGTATGATCATATATATATATATATCTATATCTATATATATATATATATCATAAAGGTACACGGTAATAACCTTCTCAAGTTTCACCATAAGGATCTTCAGTGTAAAATCCACTGGATTAATCAATGTCTTGATTAATCCAGTGGATTTAACCCTGAAGATCCTTATGGTGAAACTAGAGTATGTTATTACCGTGTACCTTTATGATAATAAATTTGCTATACTAACGTATCGAGCACTTTATATTCATGTCACTGTCTTATTGAGAAACTGGAATCAACTAACCACTGTGACCATTTTCACCGGTAAGTCACCTTTTTACACAAATACCATATATATTAGATGGCACCAGTTCTGGATTTTTGTGCAAGAATTATGAAGATTTGATTTATATTCGAAGGTATTTAAAAATATACATAAAAATAGCATTAAAATACTACTTAAAATGACCAGCATTTGTAAATCTCAAAAGTAAACAAATCAATGCACCAGTTTTCTGCTCCCCTATACCCAGGTGACGCTGTGTAGCCGCTTCTTGTAGCATATAAAAGACAATCTAAAAAATAACCGAAACTCAACATAATTGTTGCATTGTGACACACTGAAACGACGGCAATATCCGTCGTAAAAGCACAAAAGATCAAACACGTAGACAGACTTTAAAATCTATTCTTGAAAAATAATTAAACTATTTTAAAAAAAGAACGGGAATATCTGTTTTTAGTTTCTATCTGGCATATTAAATAATTTCGATTATAGATACGATTGATTTTTTTTCTAACAATAAAGTGTTCATTTGTTTTTCAAAGATGACGCCTTTGGCTCAGTAGATTGTATGATTTGGAATACCAGGTACTTTGTCTATCTTTCATTTTGACTTTTTCTATACATTATCTATGTATCTATCCACACACACATATATACATATATCTTATTATAATGGAGATTGTGGGTTTTTCTGTCTGTAACCGAAACAATTTTACTACTCAAGTCACAATTCCCTTTGTTATTTACATCACATTCTCCATGATTTTATTTTTATTTAAACCTCAATTATTAATAAAATTGTTTTACATCATTAAGACTGTTGACCATATCGACATACTAATAACATACAATTGTATTATATATTCAACAAAATAGCGGTTTACAGTGTGAATGGGAAGGCTAATTTGCATATTGATATTAAAAATGTGAATTTAATAAATATATGCTTAGTATTATTGATTTCTAACTGTTTGGTTTTATTTTAATGAATATAAGCAAAAATCTCTTCAATGAATCTTAAATGAACTCCATTACCAAGAAAAAATAACTGTCATTTTATTCTTTACTTCCTCTTTTAACTAAATACTTAAATTAGAAAAAATAACAATGAAAGATGGGAGTGATGAAAGAGTAAGTTTCAGTTGTTCTATTTTTCGATTATACTCCCTCTGTTTCAAATCTTTTTATCTGCATACTTATATAGTTTCATTAGTCTTTCTAATTTAATATAATATTTTATTAATTTAAAACTTAAATACTTGCACACGGAGGGTGCATATATTTGCTAGTATATATAATATATAAATATATATGATAAAATACTACTATAGCAGAGCAGCCGTTTACACTCCGACGCATACACACACGCACGCACATTATATATATATATATATATATATATATATAATATATATATATATATATATATATATATATATTATAATGATGGTGTTTTAAATAAGAAAGAATCTACATGTGTTTTTGAAGGAGAAATAAAGAACGAATAGGGGTTTTCGTTTTCCTTTTTTCTTGATTCTAGTATATTTTCATATTTATTTTGTTATGACTATCTGACGAAACAGGGCTCATTAATGGAGTTACCTGCTGAAATTAATTTGTAATTGCCAAATTAGGGGTTCTGAGTTTGTCTTTTTTACTGAAAGTATCACACACAAAGCGGCTTCCTGTCTGTAACTCTGCTGATGAGGCATAATATACCGAAATGTTCATACAGAGATTGACTTTTTCTCGATTTGTTTACGCCTTACATTTGAACATATATATTCGCCTAATTCATTAATTATCAATTAATCAATTTTCAAATTAGGCATGACTTCAATTAAGCACATATTCTCCCAAAAATTGTCGGCTCTCGTCATCTTAAACAAAGTGTTTGCGTACTCTCATATATATATATATATATATATATATATATATATATATATATACGAGGTGTCTCTGAAAAGTAATTAGACTGTCGTCACAAACAATTTACTTAAATTGTGTTCTCCTCCAAAGTAGTCCCCTCTTGAATCTAATTCACTTTCCCATTCGGTGTCACGCTTCTCTGTCCTGTTTGAAGGATTCTTTTTGTATGTCTCTCAGCTCCACCGTTACGGACACCTTGATGGCCTCACCGCATTCAAAACGGGGCCCCCTTAATAAGCCCTTTTCAGCTTGGGGAAAAATTTTTAAAAAGTCAGGATTTGTCCTGCCATAACAATCGTCCCTTCCCGCGCACTTCCCGGACCCCATTTATTCCCATATTTTATACACCTCATTTTTCGACTGCCACAGGTGAAAATATTTTCTCTCGTTTGAATTCCATGTTCCCTAATACCGAAGCACCTTATCATTTTTTTTTTTTTTTCGAGGTGTAAATATCTCATGAAATATCTCACTACGTAAACACACCTCAGGCTTGACTGTCAGTTGTTTTTTTACAACACCCCCGTCTGAAGATTGAGTGAAAGACATTATATTATAGGCACGGAATTATAGTATCCATAATTGTTTGAATTTAGATATTAAACCTATTCCATTATAGTACCATTCAGCACTCTTTCTATACAAACACTTTTCTTATTTGCAGTCTATGATAATGCACTCGCTCATACACGTATATGTGAAAATGAAAAAGGAATTGAATCCGACAATATGAGGAAAAATGAGTAAAGAAAAGAAATGGAGATGGATAAAATGAATTTAATCGATATCACATTAATCGATATCACTTACACATGTGTTTCGGTCAGTTTATGTGTGTGAAAATATTTCGCGCACACAGAAGAATCGACCTTCATCAGAGTATATATTTTAGAAGAATCAGTTAAAGAAAACGGAATAGTGTTTTATTATCTTAAGTGTCTTCTTACTGTTTCCCATAGCTAGGGTCCTAGAAGCTAGAGAAAGTGTCCCATGTTTTTTACCCACAGTTGTCAATGATGTTACTGGTCCACTCAAAGGGATTATTGGTTGTAGTATTTGTTTTTGTACGGAATTTATTCCTCGGGAGGGGGGGGGCGGTTATTGCTGGTTTGTTTTGGTGGTTGATTCTTTATTCAGTTAGAAGGATATATTTTGGGCGGGGTTTTAAGGTCACTGCGTTAATTATTAACGATGTTTAGTATATTGTTTCTGGTGTTAAATATTATTTTATTTAAATTATGCTTTTTGTTTTTTTATGCAAATTGTCCGTAGGAATCTTACGAATGTCGGAGGATGTAAGTTTGTCTGTGATATGTTTGGTAATTAGATTTTAAGTTATTAATGTTTTTTGACGGGCCGTATATAGGGGTAGGGAGTAGTGAAATTATTGTCCTAAGGAGGCCTCCTGGTTTGTGGACTTTTAAAAAACCTCTTTAAGTAATACATTTCAGACAAAATACACTATATATATATATATATAATATATATATATATATATATATATATATATATATGATATTCCTGGTAGTTAGGATCTTTCCATGTGTGGTTTAACCAAGTGATGCAGGTAAAACCGTAATGAGAGCTCAATGTATCTAGTGTCAGTGAGTGGACGGACAGAGAAAGATGTTCAATAAATGAAGGAGAAAACTTTAAATTTGCTTCATTACAATAATCTATTTCAACCGCATTATTGCAGCATCATCAGGTTATAGCAAAAAATATAGATATTACTGAGAATTTCCAAAAATAGCAGTCCTTTAAATATATCAATTTGAGGGGTCTTATTTTTGGAGGGTAGTATGGGCGGGGCTAGGATATGTGAATGAGGTGAGGGGAGTTGGGCGAGGATTGGGGTATATTTTAGTTAGGGGAATAATTCTTTGGGCTGATTTACAAAATTTGGTGGGAGTTTAAATATAACAAATTAGTTATAAAGATGTACATGAAAAAACGAAAAATAATTTTTTTTTCTTTTATTTATTGACTATATATATATATGTGTGTGTGTGTGTGTTGTATATTTTGACAAAAAGTTATTTAAACAGGTTTTATTAAAACCCAAGAGGCCGCGCGTGTATGGTATGTATGCGTATGCGTTTAGCGAATATAACTCAATCTAAATGCTACATTGATCTAAGTATTTAATTTTGAGAGAATAGTTAAGAATGTTTTTAGTCTGGATATATTTTGGAATACTTAAGGCTTTTATTTGAAATTGCAAATAAATACACTATTTGTTCTGTTTGTTTTTGTCTTTTTTGGTTTATTGTTCTTAGTAAAACGTTTAACTTCGCTTTGACACAAATCCGAAAACAATATATTGACAGAATCAGAAAAAAAAAATGAACCGGAGAAACAAGGTTCTGTTGGCATCTTACCAAGAAGAATAGAACAAAACATCCGGTCGACATTCAAGCATCTATTTCACTCGCTATCTCTATTTCTTTATACCTCTCTCTTCTTATATATATATAATAGAATATATAATATATAATATATATGTTTATGTGTATATATATATATATATGTGTGTGTGTGTGTGTAGGGTAGGATCTAGGGGTGGGCATATTTCCAAGTAGAATAGAACAAAACATCCGGTTGAAGTTTACGCATCTATTTCACCGTGTCTGTCTCTGTCTCTGTCTCTGTCTCTCTCTCTCTCTCTCTCTATATATATATATATATATATATATATATATATATATATAAATAATGCCTATGAAAATATATGTATATATATGAATATAGGCATATATGTGTATGTATGTATATGATATAGGTACACACACGTGCGTGTGTATTGTTGTACCTAGATATGGGCATATTGGATTCTTTGTTTTTTTTTTATATCTCTGAATGAAATATATATATATATATATATATGAGAATGTTTATTTATTTTTTTGTCTAATCGTGTGTTTATGACTATGTGTATGCTTCTATGTCTGTACATGTTAGTGGGATTGTTTGTGTCACTTTATATGTATGTGATTAGGAATCTTTGTGTGTCTTTTTCCCTCTACGTGAATGTGTCTAGCAGATTTATTATCTAGAGCGTATGAAATAAAAAGAAAAAGGCAAAATCCTATAGAAAAGTCGACAATAACAAAAACGAAGAAAGGAAAAATACTTGTGATTGCAAAATTGTTCCTTTAAATTATGTTTGATCTACTTTCTTTTTATCATGTTTCTTGATTCTTATGTCGTTTTTTTTGTGTTTTTTTTTTTTGGCGGGCAATTATGGCAATTATTGTCGACGAAAAACTGTATCGTCGTTTGATTTTAAAACATCAATAAAAGACAATTGTATTTCAATTCTAGAAGAGAGAAAAGAAATCGTTACAACGAAGCAACACTAGCAATCTGATGTTTCACAGACGCACACAAATCTGACACACACAAAGATCCACACTTCTCTCACTTACAAAATCTATCTATACATATATAAAGGGCAGTTAGTGGGTATGTATGTACGGGTAGAACTAGGAAAATAAAACAATTAACGGCAAAATAAATATATATGTAAATCGTCGTCGTCGGGTCGGCCAAATGTCGGTATCAGCCAGACAACGAGGGAGTATATCCCTTTTTCACTAGCACAAATTATTTTTAGGAGTGGCGCCCCACCTCAGACTCTATCATCAGCTCCTCACTTTACCGTAGAGATCCCTGAGCTACTCATAAGCTGAGTAGGCGAGGGCCGGTATCAAACTAGGAGCCTTGTGATTCCTAGCCGAACGTTCTACCGACTGAGCTGAACCGGCCTTATAAATGTATATGTATGCACATTGAATATCACCAGTTTTTGATTTTTGTGCAAAAATTATGAAGATTGATTTGACTTTTATTCAAAGATATTTGAAAATTAAAACATACATAGAAATAGCATTGGAATGCTACTTGAAATGTCCAGCATTTGTAAATCTCAAAAGGAAACAAATCAACACACTGGTGTTCCACCCTCTACCCAGGCGTCGCTGGATTGCCACTTCTAGAACATATATAAAGTACAGTCGGTATGTCTGCATGTTCGGAGGAAATTGCGAAAATATAACAATTAACGAGAAGTATAATATATATATATATATATATTATATATATATATATATATATATATATATATATATATATATATAATCCAAAAGTCCAGAGAAGAAATCTTCCTTTACGACATAGGTTTTTTTTAAACAACTTGTCGCAGTTTGAGAGCTCAATGTGTGCTCTTATTGTTAGAGTCACAGAGCAAATTTATAATTAAAGAAATATCAAAAGACTTAGAGATCCTGCATTATAGACTATTTCAGGGAGCTTAGACAAAAATGTCTAATTCTCCCGACTCATCAGATGCGAATGATGAATTCTTTATTTTTAAGGCATTTGAAAACAGATTTTTTTTCCTCTTCCCCTTCCTTTTAAATTGTCCTGTGCTGCTCAGCTGTAGAGTAATAAAAATAGGAATAAAAATACAAATAATAGTAAGCAATAATAATAAAACCAAAGATATCTGACCGCTTGTCGGTAATTTGTCAGGAGTTACTGTTAATTCGATTAATTCAGAATTCAGGGCCACCCCTGTTCAACTATTTAGTAGTTTATGTTTAACTTAATTTATTTTATTTTCTTTCCATATCGCTTCAAATATTAAATATGCGTTACTGATTAAAACATATAACAAATCAATTATGGGGACCAAAACAAGCAATGGATATGCGAGATTAACTTTTTTAATCGCCCTCTACCCAGACAACACCGGGTAGCTGCTTCTAGTTACATATAAAGGGGTAAGAATCTTAGTCTAGTTTAGCACATAGGTTTTTTTTAACGGTGCACTCAGGGAAAGGTAAACTTATTTCAAAGGGAAAAGTCGAATAAGACTACTTTGTTAACCATCGTACTACATAAAATAGTTATCAACTATTAAAAAAAAACACAATCCCGTGATGTAATGGTTATCGTAGAAGGAAATGGACACGGCGTGACTAGTTCAAATCCTGGACGAGGCTGGTTGCATTTTACGTAGTGCTAATACATTTAATACTCCAGCTATGGATAAATAGTTGGGCAAATTGGGCTCTTTAAACTTGATATGTTAATCCGTCTATGAGAAGGAAAACTCTGAATACAAGCCTGTTAAACTTTTAAAAAATGGTCCTTGTCACATGCAGATCGTCTGAAATGGCTGGTTAGTGTATATAAATACACAATCATATTCACCTATAAATGCATGAGTAGAAAATTAGAGGAATAAATGGATTTATTAAATCTGGAAGAAATCTAAATTAAAAAGGATGAGAAGATGATTTTGCACAAAACATTCAAGTAGAAACGTCCAAAAAATGTTTCTTTGGTTCAATACCATATAAAACCTTTTGTATCATTTAATGCCAAATCATATATTATAATATATATATATAATATATATATATATATATATATATTATATATATATATTTGGAGGATATGTGCTATGGTTTCGAGTCACGCACGGAGCAGTCTCCCATGTCTATAACATTGCTGATGAGACCTAATAGGTCGAAATGTACATTCAGGGATTGACATTTTCTCGATTTGTTTTAGCCTTACATTTGAGCATATATATATATTTACCAACCCCTCCGCACGAGCAGGATGCGACACAAGGTCAATTTGAGCATATATGCCCGCCTAAATTTATTAATTATTAACTAATTAATTTTCAAAATTAGTTATGACTTCAATTAAGCACATATCCTCCAAAAATTGTCGGCTAAAGGCCATATCAAATAAACACATGGTTTATTTACTTACTCTCATATATATATATATATATATATATATATATATATATATATATATATATATTATTATAATGGAGATTGTGTGTTTTTCTGTCGTAACCGAAACTATATTCCTACTTCAAGTCAAATTCTCTTAGTTATTGACATCACATTCTCCATAATTTTATTTTATCTAAACCTCAATTATTAATAAAATTGTCTACATTATTAATACTGTTAACTATGTCTACATACTGACAACATGCAATTATATTTATATATACAACAAAATAGCGGTTTACAGTGTTGAACGGAATGCTAATTTGCATATTAATATTAAAAAATCGAATTTAATAAATATGTGCTTAGTATTACTGATTTTTAACTGTTGGTTTATTTTAATGAATATAAGCAAAATCTCTACAATGAATCTTAAATGAAATCCATAACAGATAAAATACTGTCCATTTTATTCTTTACTTCCTCTTTTAACTAAATACTTAAATTAGAAAAAATAACAATGAAAGACGAGAGTGATGGAAGAGTAAGTTTCAGTTGTTCCATTTTTTATTATACTCCCTCTGTTTCAAATCTTTTTATTATACTTCCCTCTGTTTCAAATCTTTTTATCTGTATTCTTATTTAGTTTCATTAGCCTTTCTAATTTAATACAATATTTTATTACATTAAAACTGAAATACTTGCACCCGGAGGGTGCATATATTTGCTAGTATATTTAATAAATATTTTTTGTCAACTTCATGTGTATTCATAAATACTGGGAGATGACCGTCAGACAACGCCTTCTCGCACCAAAATGATAAAGAAACATTTGAATAATACAGTCGAGACATCAAAGAGTTACAAGGGCTAGACATAACCAGCTGATTAATCGGGTGGGGCCTGTACGACCGCCTATCTAGCCTAAGTAAGAGCCGAACTGGAGTATTGCGTGTTACGGGACAACTTAATACCAATATCACCCCGATGCTGTCCTCAGGTATTACGCATCGCAACCCACGGCTAACAGGTCACCTCTTTGGAGAGGTCTTACGCCTGCAGCGTAATTGTAGTCGCCAAATTCGACCGCCCCAGCCAACAGGTGGTTGACAGAGGTAGATATATGGATTGATAGATAGATGCATGTATTCATTGATCCATATATTTATTTACCTACCATTCCGCACGTGCAGGATGTGACACAAGGTCAATTTCTTAAGCGCAGTTCAACAGGTTTGAATTCAGAGTTTTCCTTCTTCTAGACCTGTTGCCTAACCAAGGTTAATAAGCCCAGTCTACCCTACTATTTACCCATAGCTAGAGGGAGAGTAGGATTCATACCTCTCCCAAGGGCATTAGCGCTAAATGAAATGCAATTACCACGTCCAGGATTTGAACTCGGAGCGACGAGTCCTTCCCATGACTTTAACCATTACACCGCGTGCCTCCATTCATTGATCCATATATGCAAACTACAGAAGAAACAAAAGCTATGAGTAAATAATAGGGCATATTGAGATTTTTAGTCTTGGTAATACAACCGGTATAGGAGAAAGACAACTTTAAATCTATACCAGCTATAGCCCTCTGAAAGAATATATGAATGAGGTGATTGTCTCTTTTGTCCTGATACTTGATCGAGTGGTCGAGCATTGTCATGCAGAAGGAGGACATTGTCGATTGGCAAATTAGGTTTTATTCGTCGGATTCTTGCTCTGAGCCTTCTTATGAGTATAAAACCTGGAAAGTAAGAAAAAAAAGTACCCATGAAATAAAAAAATGTCATTACTCATTACAGATTCATATATATATATATATAATGTTAAAAGTATATTGTTTAATCAAATTTGTTTGAATATCTATGTATATATGTGCTTGTGTGTAGAGTGAGAGTGACATACACACATTCATGCATACACATACATCTGTACATATATGCATACACAAGTACATTTTAACCGATTGAGCTATCTATCTTTCTAGCTAGCTAGATAAATAGATACATACATACATACGTACAAGGTGAGATATATTTAAAGACAAATATGCATACATAAATTAGAATGAACTGGCGTAGATAGCCATAGCACAATCTTTACAGATCATTGCTGTCCCTCACAATCCTATAACTCCACCAGCAGAATCTTTCTTCTCATGAGCCCTCAAATGACTCCTCAAAACCGCTGCAGATCCACAAAGTTTGATGCAAATATGACATAGGAAGGACGTCCTTCCCGTTGAATAAGATGATAAAAGTTGATGCTTATGCACCTACATATGACTCATAAGACCAAAAGCTGACTTACACACTTTGTCAAAAATTGTACAAGACATTGTTTGTTCCCGGAATTTGTATGAATTGGTCTTTGATGAGATTTCCTAGGATTGACATATCCAGCCTATAAAAGCTGAATCCCACCACATGTCTGACACTTCCAACCCTCCATGTTCTCTCCAATATGACAGGTGTATCCCTTTCGAAATTGAGCTTGAGGTTTTCATGCTCAATTCTTTCACTCTCAAAACTTGTACATCCATAATCCGCATGAATTCTCCAGTCAGTCAACAATTGGTTTGAACAATGTGACTGGTCAAGCACAACTGAACCAGTGTCAAGACCACTGGTACTTGTGGGAATTCAGAACAGTCCACTCATGCATTTGGGCGATTCCATTCTGTGAGTCCTGATTGGCTGCTTGGTTTGTAGGATCCTCTGAGGCTCCATAAATCCTGCCATTTTGCAGTAGTCTTTGTAGCAAACCAGAATCGTATTTCAGTTACGACTGCTTGCTATCTTGTCTTGCCAATTCGACGGTAATTGGACTTAGTATTATTCTACACTCTTCAATGCCAGCTTTTTCCAGTCATCGGGATTTATTTTTGTTTTTACAAGGTTGTTTTTAAGCAATCCTTAGATACATACATACATAGTGCAAGACAGAAATACATACATAAATTAGGAGGAATTTACGTATATAGATATATAGACAGATACATAGATAGATACATAAGGTTGTTTTTTTTCTTTTTAAATATAAGTGGAGAAATCAAACGAAACGTTTTATTTGAAGGGATAATGGATTTAAATTAATGGCGGTGATTCATTGACAATTTAAATGTTTAATAAAACATCAAGGAGGAAAATTTCGATGACCTTCTTGAATTTATTAAATTCTTTAGAAAACGTTGAGCATAGTTATTACATTGTCAGCCTGTCCGTTCTTGTTTCGTCAATAATCAAATGATTGTGTATAATAAGATACAAGAATTCTGAAGAGAAACGAGTAGAATGGTATAAATCGATATAACATTACATTGTCGATTCATTGTTCATGAGTTGCCACAGTGATTTTCTCCTTTGTGAATAGATGATTACCACGTTTTCGTTTTCATTCAGAATACTGATCAGTGGCACTTGGCAAATTTTCACCACGGCGATCAAAATCATAGAATATGGAAGATTCCCACACAGATGTCAGACATCTTAAGGCATTCCCGTTGTCGCATCTACCATATTAGTTTGCTCTTTTTGGTTTTGTTCTGTTATCTAGATTAGTAGTAAGTTGTCTAATTGATTTTGTAATGACTGTCTGTTATGGAAAGTTGGCGACAGACAGTTAGTCTCGTCACCGCGGGACATTAGGGGAAACTAATCTCCGAGTCACAGGAACTCAAATGAAAACGAGAATTTTTGATGAGAATATGCTATGGTTAATAGAATAAACTAAAAAATCAGCAGAGATATAAACAGCAAAATACAAACTCAACATCCCTCACCGTTATGCCAGTGGGGCTAACAATAAGCTGACTGTATCCCCTACTGAAGATTTTAAAAAAAGTAGACTTGGTGAAGGGGCCTATTGCGAGGGACTGTATTCCTTTTCACAAGCGCTAGATCAGGGAGATGGTTTTTGGTGAGGTGAAGCACAATCTCAACCGTCAGCTCCCTCCTTTACCACACAGATCAGATTGCCCAATATGTGCTACTCATACGCAGTTGTCGGGGACTGCTATCGAACCTGGAACCTTGCAATTACTAGGTGGGTGCTCTACCGGACGATCTAAAGTGATCCGCCCCCAAAAAGGGTGTATAGGAGGTTCAGAGTATTAACTCTGGTTCTTATAAAACATTGGGTTACTTAAAGGATAAGTACCCAACTTCAATTGTGGAGCTTTAAGGAGTGGGAAGTACCCCAAAATCGTCATTAATTCCAGGTATACTCTTACACGCAGTGGTAGTACGTGTTAGGGTCACATCTATTGGTTAAATAGGAAAAATGAGTTTTAAAAAAATTGTTTTAAAATATTGAGTTTAAATATTAAAAATCAGATCCTGCTAGTCGCTAAATAAAATAGAATAAATATAGAATTGATATTTATTTAAATTGATAATAAAACTGTTAATTCGTCGATGCATAATTCATCGCTCGCTAAAATTATCCCCTTAGGTTTGAAATTTGGAGTTTAAATGCCTCGTTTTGAAGAATAATATAAAGATACATCTAAAGATACTCGCTTACTAATGATAAGGTTACGTTCTGGTGATGTCATTTTAAAGCGAAAGAATGGTCAGTGTTACATGCTATATTACCATCCAACGTGTCATCCAAGTTATTTACTATTTTCTCTTATTCTTACCATGGACAGAATTTGTGCCTTGTGCGTCAAGCAGATATTGTAATGAACTAAAAACTACAATAAAAAAAAAAACAGGTAAAGCGTTACGAAAAAAATAAACATTTGACATTGTTAATGCATTTGTTAGTAGATACTTGATAGATTGATGCTACTACCCTCGCCACATTGGGCCTTAGGCTAGACGGGCAGATGAATTTCTAATTCTGGAGAACGTTGAGTACTTCTTCATCACCATTCCTCCCAGGTTCCCTCTGGTCCTAATTCAGGGTTATTGTTTAAAGAAAAACTGAGTTTAAATTTAAAAAATCAAGAATGAATAAAACAAAACCTCTCCGGCATAAAATAACCCAACAAGTGTTGGCATGCCATAAAATAAAACCAACCAACCGATGCCACTACGATATCCTTGGAGGCGTGCTTCTTAAATAGTTATCGACTTAGGAAATGGAATCTGCAACCCGAGTTAAAATACTGGACGAGGCTGTTGCATTTTACTTCACGCAAATACCTTTAGAAAAAGCATCTATACATCTTTTCTGTCATACCAACTAAGGTTAAATAGTTGGACAGATTTGTATCCTTAGCCTTGGTAAGATGTTGTATACTCATATATACCCACATCATACGTCGAGAAAGTGAGAGGGAGAGAGAGATACATAGGGTAGAGATGATAGTGTTAATTTTTAACTTTGCTTCTAGTTCTTCGTCTAGGTCGTCCGCCATGTTCTTTGGTTGGGCTTACTTCTTAAGGGTTGGTCGCGTGTATAATAGAGAGGGAGAGACAGTCACATACATAGGGTAGAGATGATAATGTTAATTTTTAACTTTGCTTCTAGTTCTTCGTCTAGGTCGTCCGCCATGTTCTTTGGTTGGGCTTACTTCTTTCTCTTGATTCTTCTTCGTGCTGTGCTGGTCATTGTTTTTGATATTCAATTAACAAACAAGACTTGGTTGTTTTATGATAATAAAGTTTCCTTTGCAATCTGCCATTTTATTCCGCCAGGGGAAGATTGGCACAGAGCGACGACCTACACGCCCGTTCGCTCTAATGCTCTAAACTAAAACAATCTCACTCGTCTATCCTGTGCTTTCAAGGCTCAAGCAAAATATTAGTTCCGTCAACAACTGTCGGGTAATTTCATGGAACCATGATTTTTAAGTCCAAATTCTAACTACAGTACGTTCATAATTTATTAGCTGCTTATGAATTGTGACAAAGGCAAACAGTATAGGGAAAACTCTGAATTCCAAACCAGCTGGCGCTTAAAACTGACCTTGTATAACATTTTTCTTGTAGTGGAGCGTTAAAATACTATGATTCATTTGACCATGAATAGATATGTCCTGTGTCACTCTCTAGCATTCACAGGATTGTCTTTCACTAGAAATAAAATAATGTTTTAATAGTGAAGTCACTCTCATCCGGACATTATAATGTAGAAAATTGTATGTCAAGACACGATAAAGACGAAAGCAACTGTCTAGACGCATAGAAAAGCCTCATGAGGTAACCTTCGTAATTAAGGTCTCTGTAACTATCATTCTTACTTGTTTGTATTTATGGAAATTGTGTTTATATATTATCAATTGGGATTCTATAATTGTCTCACACTTGAACTGTGTATTTTCAATAGAATGGACGTGTTCTAGCATTGAAATTTTCCCTGATGGGTGTCATTAATTCTTTTGTACAAATTTCTTGAAACCTTTTGTCTTATTAATTAAGCCTGGCACATATCCCTAACATTTCAGCACTCTATAAAATGGAACTCTCTAAAGCAGTTACGTTTTGTACGAGATTTTATTTTTTTATGTTTACTAATCAGGGCGATAACTATAGGTCATCGAGTAAGGACTGAACTCACAAAATTTGTGAAATAATTTGAGAGGCAAGATTAATAACTTTCAGTGTATTTAAAAAAATATATTCTACATCTAAAACCTTATTATAATGGAGATTCATTATCTGTCTTCCCGTAACTAAAACTATCACTGATTACGTCACATTACCATCAGGAATTGCGTAAGTTTATCTATGAGTATTTAATTTATACTAATACATAAAATAAAACGTATTTATCAACGATGTCAATGAAAATCTTAGTTAGATTCGCCTCAAAATGGCCATGTGTTAAAATCCTTCAACGTGTTTTATATATTACTAGGAAATAGAGGTTTACATGATATGAGGTGGGTAATTTGTATAAAGGTTTTCACAAAACAGGTTTTAATAAATAATTACTTGGTGTCATTGATCTCTAACATAATTGTTTTATTCGCGAACGTATTAAAATCAAACCTATGTATGATTTTATGTAGAAACTAATTAAGATATAATTAATGATATTTGTCTCATACCCCACTTGTACGGACTGGGCACAAGGCCTCGTTTTAACGTGGGCCCACCCACAAGCCGAAGCTCATGGGTGGGAAAGAACAAAAAATTGCGTCGATCCCTTCGGCATTCCCCCTCAATGGGGCGCCTCAGGCGCTGGGAAATAAACCCAGCCCTGCCCACAAAGGGGCGAGTAATGCCTGGATGGATAGCCCTCTGGGATCGACGCTAATAATTGTACTTGAACCCGGTCCAGAGGCCGAAGCACACTGTAAGTCTCAAAGCATAGTAACTGGAACAGATACTACACTCTGATCCCCTCCTATGCCGGGTAAGTAAGTATTAAGATATATTTAAGATAAGCCGACTAGCACAATAACTGATCCGGAAATACCAGATTACCCGACCCAGAATAGCAGAACCCAACAACCAAGTCCAGCCCAGAGATAAGTAGAACAGTATAGTAAGTAAAGTCATCGGTACAGCCTAATGTCGGTATCAGCCAGACAGCGGGGGGGTCTATCTTCTTTTCACTAGCGCTAGACCAAGCATATTATTTTAGCATCTGAGGTGGAGCACCACACCTAACATCAGCTCCTTACTTTACCGCACAGATCTCTGTGCTACTCATACGCTGAGTTGGCGGGGACTGGTATCGAACCAAGAATCTTGTGATTCCCAGCCGAACACTCTACCGACTGAGCTAAACCGGCCCTATCGGTGGTACGATGACGATAGTCGCTGACTGTCACATCGAACGACTAACTTCGATGACGACGGCAGGGTCGTGGCGCAGAGTCGGGCGGCACCGCTAGCTACTGTCGCGATGGTATACCGGAGACCTGGACACGCGGGGCGTGTTGGTGCGAAGCGAATTATGACAATTATTACAGATTAAGATTCCTACTCATCTAAATTGACCGTACACTCATTTCCAAATGGATTCCGCCATGTCGTATGCAGAGATTTGCCTATAACGTCATTTCTTTATTGGAACCCGCAATGTTACACTTGTGTTGTATTGTCCTCGCCCCGAAAACGGAGCTTCCGGCAGAGGGACAAACAGAGGGATAAAAATATATATTTAAAAAGAAAGAGAAAGCGGAAGAGAGGGTTTCCGGAAGAGGGAGAAGATAAAGAAATATATAACAAATGTCCGTTATCAGATCAAAATATAAAGATGCGGAGGCGTATCTATCAATATAAAGGCGAGAAAATTAGAGCGACACACAGAGACGACAGCCAAAAGGACACTTCACGTCTCCCGTCAGCAACCACCCCTCGGGCACTCATTGTAAGTTCTGCGCCTTCACCACCCACACACCGAAGAAAATGAAGAAGGGTCCTCTCTTTGTATATACGTATCTGTTGTTTATTGAAGTCCAGTAGTCTGTAGTAGCTGACTGCTAACATACATTGCTTTGGGTACAGTGAAAACCCCAGTATTAACATACACGATTTAGAGTAGCGAAGAAAGCCGCTACGTAACACTAGGAATTGGATAGCTTTTAAAATCTTAATCTAAGGTGCTTCCCCATAATAGCTCACTTAAACGATATATTTGACTTTATAAATTAAATAAATAGGTAAGATTTGGTGGGTTTGGTTTCCTATTCATCTCTGATATATATGTAGGTAGATAAATATATAAGGAAAGACTTAAATATGAATAATCTCAGATAGATAGATAGATAAACGGACAGAGACAGATTCCAGTGACCTGACATTAAATGCCAGTGGTAGATAGCTAGAGAGATATGAACAGACTAATACACATACCAGCTCTTGGAGCCGCTCTTGGCGTATCGGTTCGACAGACAGACAGACACACACACACACACACACACACACACACACACACACACACACACACACATATATATATATATATAAATATATATATATATATATATATACTAGCATGGCTACCCGGCGAAACCGGGGTAGAGGAGATAAAACATGATTTAATAATCGTTTGCAGATCTATTATTACTGAATAGCTAGTTCGATCCTCGCAGGATGACCCATAAAAATCACCACGTAAAAAGATCTTAATTTAATCCGGTCTGGTAGGAGGTCAGGGAATTTTCTTTTTGTCAGATTTAAGGGAATGACATCACATAATGATATAGTAAGAAATTTTAATTCAATGATTAGCTATATCTTTTAAATAAAATATAAATGAAGCGATTTACTGAAATTCCCAATTTGGTGTTTCCATCCAGGAATATAGTTGATTTCTTCTATCAAAGGTAACCAAATACGACGTTTCCCAGATGTGAATTCTGTTCTCTTGTTAACCCCCCAACAATTCGTAGTCAGTTTTATTGACTCCTCACCGGCAAATACGATTAATAAACTCAACACTTAAAACCATTTCTTCCAAATATCAATAAAAATTCTTCCTACTTGAAAATAATTGGCTATTGATTCAAGAAAATATCCGAATGATTCTCTGAAAGATGAAGACATCGATTCGTGTCACAAATAATTTATTTCTCAGTTTGATTATTATTCAAAGCAATCGTGTCGATAGAAAATAGAGTTCAGATCAGTTAGATAAGACATCAACGTTGTTTAGTCGCTTAATGTGATTTCCATATAATCTGCAAAAGCAATGAATCGTGAAGGGGTGATGAAATATGATATTTCCCAATGGACAAATGAATGCAAATTCGGAAAAGACATGATTGAAATTCCATTCATTCACTTATAAATCTACCCAGTAAAACTTTGTTATACTAGCAAATATATGCACCCTCAGGGTATAAGTATTTAAGTTTTAATTTAATAAAATATATTAAATTAGAAAGGTTAATGTAATTAAATAAGGATGCAGATAAAAATGTTTAAACCGATCGGGGTATAATCGAATAATAGAACAACAGAAACTTATTATTCCATCACTCCTGTCTTTCATTACTAAATTTTCCTAATTTAAATATGCAATTAAAATGGGAATTAAAGAACACAATTACAATTATTTTCCTTGCGGCATGTCAACCCATTAGTTCATTTTATGCTGAATATGTTTTTGTTTTACTCTTTATTGA
Organism: Doryteuthis pealeii; assembly: GCA_023376005.1. Classification (NCBI taxonomy): domain Eukaryota; kingdom Metazoa; phylum Mollusca; class Cephalopoda; order Myopsida; family Loliginidae; genus Doryteuthis; species Doryteuthis pealeii. Next base: position 142,393,736 of record CM042137.1, on the reverse strand, counting down.
TGGGAACTCAATTTTTCTTTTATAAGCATATGTTTTAAACACAGTATCTTTAAACACGTTTTTTTCTATTTAACCCATAGATGAGACCCTAGTAGGTACTACTCTTCTGCGTCAGAGTGTACCTGGGAGTAATATTTGTGAAGGGGTACTTCACATTCCCCAGAGCTCCATACTGGAACCTTACCACCAGAAAAAGTTTAACGTCATACCCAGTAAAATAAACACTCAGCGGCTGCCTTCTGGTACATATATGACAAAAAGGGTTGGGGTTTGCCATAAGAGCCATAGGCTCGGGACAATCATACAGTTGCTAGGGCTTGACATGACCAAGCGATTGATCAGAGGGGACCCTCCGACCGACCGTCTATCATAAGTAAGGGCCAAAGTGGAGTGTTACGTGTTATGAACAGCCCAGACACCAGGGTTCTATCCACTCTGAAAACAGGAATCAATATTGTAATACGCTGATTCGAATTGGTGTCTTCCTAAATGTTTTCATAGTCACAGCGTTTTTCGTCTGAATTTTTTAGATAAGGCTTGATATGTATTATTTAAATTTTTCCGGTCTTTGCCCTAATCTTTATTGCGGTATATTACAAGTAACTTACAAGAACGGTACCAAGTCTTATATAAGCCAGAAGATGACGTTATCAGATGTGGAATCCTCTTGTACAAATCAATTGTACATGTATTTAAAACAGCACGCACTCAATACTGCTGAAATAAATAGTGTTGGTTACGCCAAACTAAACATGCTGAACTTTTCAGATAAAATGGATTATGTTTTATGCATTGGTTCTGTCAACACGGATATTGTTAATTATCTTAATTACTGTGAAAAGGCTCTGCTTCAATTTATCACAAAACTCGAAGACCGGTGTACGACAATTTATTGCATATTAGATATTGGTGAAGCAAGAGGCATCTCTCAAGCATTCCAGATTTTACCCCCAAACGAAATTTGGCAAGGACAAGTAGAAGTCTTTAGTGCTGTTGTACTTGGAGCCCCCCAAACAATTCTGCCTTCTCAAATAAACATGTGACAGTGGAAATGTTTCTCAAGCTAAAGACGGTATATGAAAACACAACGTTTCGGTCGTTTTTATTAATGGTTTGACATTTCTCGTGAACCTAACTTTTAAAGATTTCAGATTGATAGGTGTGCAAAAAACGATGACGTCATTATTTGTATGGGATCTTCATAAGTTCTTCAATGCCTTCTTTGTTCATCAGTCAAACTATTCAAAATCATTTTCCACGTTGAATCATTGCAATTCTAGGTGAGACAAGAATCAACTTAGAAGGCCAGAGGGAACAACGTCTGAAACACATCTTTATGTACCACATTAAAGATGTGTACAACAGTCCGAAAAATTAAAATGATTTCCCTAAATTGTTGGTGATTTTATCTTTATTTTTCTGGTAGCTCTTGTATTTGGTAAGATTAGGGGACAAATCTAATCTGCTTCAGAACTCCAAGGAAGTACCCAAATAAGACACTTTTAAAGAATATCAAAATTACATTAATCAAAGTTTGGTATTTATAATGATATAATGAAGATTCAGTATATGTCAGTCTTTAACCAAAACTAAGTCAATGCTCTCGTCACAATAACCTCAGGAATTGCATAAGATTATCAATAAGTATTTAATTTGTTGTCAATCATTAATTCATAGAATAAATCTCATGTATTAATGATGTGTCAATTAAAAGTTGTTAGATTTACCTCTGAAAAGCCAATGTTTTTAGTGCGTTTAAAATCCTGCAATGTGCCTGATATATCAGTATGAAATAAATGTTTATATAATATATAATGTGGTTAATTTGCATAATGGTTTTAACAAAACCAGGTTTAATAAATAATTATTTGGTGTTATTGATCTCTAATATTATTGTTTTAGTCTCCAACATATTACAATCAATCCTATGAAATAATTTATATAAAGACCAATAAAAACATAATTAGAATAAATGTAATATTTTATATGCGTTCTTATTTAATATTGTTTCTAATTTAAAATTTTATTACATTAAAACTTAAACGAAGGGTGTATATTCTTGCTAGTAATGATAATTTCACTTCAAATAAATCAGTTTTGTATTTGTGTGACAAATACACTATTATATCTGTTCATTTTGAGATTGTGCCTTTTAATGCTTTGTAGTAAAACATGTTCATGTAAGATTTAAAGTTCTTATATTAAAGTTGGAAGGCTTGAAGTAACCTTCTAGCGTGGGTACATGGATGTACATAAAAACATTCCGACAATGTTATAAAATAATAACAGACTTTATTCCGTGAGGGACAGAGAAGTACATGCAAGACAAGAATACATCGTTAACAAGTATACAAACGTGTATAAAGAAAGTAGGACTTCGTCCTAAAGAAGTGATAAATAATTCCTGAAAGAATGTCATTTACTGCTAGCTGGCTGGTGGGAAAACTCTCGACTTAAAGGTAGAGACACAAGCGTTTAACCCATGTGTAGATTTTGACTATCCCGGAGAAACAGGACTCAAAATCAGCGGCTTGCTGACTAAATACTCAGGCCCCCTATCGGCAGAAACCTGCAACAATGGAAGATATTTCTTCTAGGCCCCACATTAATCCAAACAGGGACAGACAATCGCTACACTGGTAACAGTAAAATACAATTGACTCCAAAATAAACTCGCTTTGCTTTTAGCAAGTTATGAAATACTCTCTGACAAATTAATTGCTGCGTTGAGCGTGATGTCTGTGAACGTATTGGCATTTTACAGTGATGGAAAGAAAGTTGGTTGGATGTTTTGTTTTATGGCATATTAACCCTTCTCAGATAATATAATGCTGAATCATATCATGTCTCTGAATTATTGAGCTGAGACTTGATAATGTGTATTATTTGAATTATTCGAACTATTGCCCTCATCGGACTATTGTTATCTGCAAATAACAATTAAAATGAGTACAATAGTCCGAATAATCAAATAATACGAATCAAATCATTTTGATATTCGTTTTCTTACTGTACCAGATGTTGCTTAAATGCTCACACAAGAAGGTTCCCGAGTATCTAACAGATTCATCACTGGTTACCTTCGGTGATCAAGTGGAAAGAAAGTGCCGACAACTGTTGAAAACATGGAGTGTCGTCGTCGTTGTCTGCGACGGACTTCTAAAAGGAAAACGACACCGCTTGTCCTTATCAACCCTTGATACTTGGCAATCCTGGTGGCTGAACAGTCCATGACATGCAACACTCCACTTTGCCTGTTACTAGAACTAGACGCGTGGTCGGAGAGGCCTCGTATGATCAATAGGCTTATTACGTCAAACCCTATCACTTATATGATTGTCCCAATCGTATGGCTTTTATGGCAAATTCCTTACATCTTTTTATCATATATGTGCTAAGAACGGTGGATGGTGATCTTTGTGTCTTGGATTTGATGCTAACCTACATCTCGTGGTGAGCTTCCAATTTTGGAGCTCTGGGGATTGTGGAGTAGCCGTTCTTTGCCATTACTCTCAAGTCCATGCTAACCTAGAATGGTGGTATATGTTAGGGTCCAATCTATGGGTTAAATAGCGAAACACCCAACCAGATGGAATAAAACAAACATTTTTACAAGGGTGACATATCTGCTAATTTCTGGAAGCGCTTGGTCTAATGGTTAGAGGCGTGGGAAATGGACTTGTCAACGTGAGTTCAATTCCTGGACGAAGCTGTTGGAATTTTACATGGCGCTAACACCCTTGGGAAAGGTATGAATCCAATTCTCCCTCCAGGTATGGGTAAATAGCAGGGTAGACTGGACTCTTTAACCATGGCTAGGTAACCAGTCTAGGAGAAGGAAAACTCTGAATTCAAACCTGTTCAACTCCGCTTAGGAAATTGACCTTGTGTCGCATCCTGCTCGTGCGGAGGGGTTGGTAAATGTATATCTGCTAATTTCTGGCAATAGACCTGACTGATAATCATATCTCAGTATTTTGAATACAGATATTTTCACACGGTTATAATGTAGTCTCCATCTGTAATGTTTTCTGCGGGATATCACATGCTTCTTCTTTTTAGCGTGAAGACTTTTCTTCATTGAATCTAATGGCGTTCGTAGTACGTAGTCTAGGCATATCATAAATAAAAAAATGGTGCTAATGTATCTCCTTGTAAGATGCCAATGACCGTATCAAAGAAATATGTGTGAACGATCAATTGATTTCGTCTTTGCAGAACATTATTACTGCGGTAACAGTTTCTTCGGGTGGGGGTGGGGGTAATATACTAGACCTTTCTGTTTCTAAAGAAATTATTACCATCATGATCATGTCATACCAGGACCACAGATATCCATAACAATCTCTCACGAACCATCCGTATCATTCATTGCCCCCGGCAGGTCCTCTACGCAGCGTCAAGAATCCGCACAGATAGGGTTAATGTAAGTCTTTGCGAGACAGCCAGCACTGGCGTTCCCATGTCCTGGTTTTCACAGTAGAACATGGCTTATGAGTTCGTCCTTGCTTCTCCAGTAGTGAACACCATGTCTTGTTCGTCTCACTCGGATAGTTTGTGTGATAGGGGGCAAGTGGCCATACAACTGCTTTCTTGTGTAGTGTTGTCGCCACGATTTATTTAAGATCCCACGCAGCATTCTTAAGAAGCTGCCATCCAGCATTTTCTCTAGGCGTTTCGTTTGGGTCCAGGTGGTGCAGCCATACAGTAGAACTGATACAACCCCGGCTTGGAAGAATTGACGCTTTAACATGTCATTGAGATCGGATTTTCATACGGCTGATAATCTGCCTTCCCTATGCGTGCATTAAGATCACTTTCTGTGGATGAGATATTACTACCTACGTAAGGATTCTTCTTTAAAATATCCAACCAGATAAGTACCGATAAATGAATAATAAATCTTTTTCCCGTTAAAGAAACTATTAATAGCCAACATTTGCCAGAAGTAAACTGATAAGCCCCGAACAGCAATACAGGAAAGATTTTAATAATTTTGATTTTTATGACTATTGTCCTCACCTGGGTCGGATTAGCTCAGTCGGTAGAGCGTTCGGCTAGAAACCACAATGTTCCTAGTTCGATACCGGTCCTCGCCAACTCAGCGTATGAGTTACACAGGCATCTGTGCGGTAAAGTAAGGAGCTGATGGTAGGTGTGGCGCTCCACCGCAGATGCTAAAACAAACAATCTCCTTGGTCTAGCGCTATTGAAAAGGGGATAGTCTCCCTCGCTGACTGGCTGATACCGACTTTAGGCCGCCCCGTCGACTTACTTATTGTGGTAGTTATTAACACAACGTCCTATCCTATATCCTTAGGCATTCCTCGAGTGTTTACTACTTATCTCTGTATAGTAATAATCCAACCTGTGAAATCATTGTAAATAGTTGAGCAAACAGGCTTTGAATAAATTTTATGATCTCATTGAAAAGATGGCTCCATTGTTTGTTTTTTTTTGTTTGTTTGTTTTTTGTGTGTTTTTTTGGCATGCCTATGAATTGCACATGTCTAACGAGATGAATCTTGGAATTTTCAATGAGATCTTAAAAAATTTCTCAACGCCAGTTTGATCAACTGTCAAATTATGACAAATGATTTCCAAGGTTGGAACATTACTATACTCTAACACACAGAAAGTACCCGAGGAAGACCACAGGATAGTGCGGCCGGAACGTTGTGCTAATAAGTTGAGGACAATAATCCGAAAAATTATTCACATCAACCCTCACCTAAAAATGCAGGCAAATAAGAAAGGTTTTATAGCCTTTAAAACTTCTGAAAACTCTGCAAACGTATGACTATTATTAACTCCAGATATATTTTCAAATAATTTATTAATGAATTACTAAAGTATTTTTGTTAATATATTCGAATACAAACTGTCAGAACATAAGAAAATATAGAAGCTCTTTTCTTATATGTATACATTTATATAAATGAAATTCATTGAAATAAGATAAAAACATATTCAAATTTCTCTTATCCTATTTCTGTTGCTAATTCAATTTATTTCTTTTATTTTTTTACGTCAATTCTTATATTTTTGTGTTGGTTGTTATATTCTACCATTTGAGATATTTCAACCATTTAAAGTTAAGAATCTATGTGATACTAATACTATGCAATTAGATCTATTTGACCAATAGTTAGGACACTAAGATGGACTATCGATCCAGATCATAATTGCAAATAATGCCATGGAAGAAGTGGTTTCTCCAAAGATCCGGATCTGTTTTTGTATGTTTCTGATGAGATTTGAGCATTCATTGAAATAAAAAAAACAATAAATTCTAATTCCTGAAGGTTTGTTGACGTTCGACGATTTATTGGAACATGTAATTCTTGTTTCTCTGAATGTTTGAGATGAGGCTTGAAGATTAGTATTATTAGCGTTATTCGGACTATTGTCCCCATCTTCATTGTTATTTGTACAACGTTTCGGCCGATATACCCTCCGACCTTAATTAACACAACTCCTACCCCAGCTATTGTTAGCGGAATGAGAACAGTATACCCCCGTGGAATAAATAAAGGGTTAGATTCAAAGTTCCGTGATGGCTCCCGAATACGACAAGAAGTTTCCCGAGTTCGAAAAGAAGGTTCCCGAGTCCGACAAGGAATACCTGAAGAAGGCCGGAGGGTATATCGGCCGAAACGTTGTACAAATAACAATGAAGATGGGGAAACTATTCCGAATAACGCTAATAATACTAATTTAATTCTTGCAATAGATTTAAATAGTATTCAAATCAGAAATCATTGAAGGCCATGGCAAAATTGTAATATTTCTTTTCGAAGGTACCCTCTTACTGATTTAGACGTATGTATGGGATCATTATCTTCCTTGAAAGTGAATCGACAACCTACATCAAAGTTTTATGCTGATAGTTGTAGCTTCTCATCCAGAATTTTGATATAGTCTTCAGATTCCATTCTTCTTTATATTGCAATTAATTGTCCAGTCACTCTTGAGCTAAATCAACCCTAAACCATCATCGATCCGCCTCCAAGTTTTAATGTAGACATTGTGTTCTTTTGGAGGAAGGCCTCTCTTTCATTGCATCAAATCTTTTGGAACTTCATCATCAAATGGATTTTATCATTATACTAAGGACACGTAAAGAACCAAGTTAGCTATATCTTAATATTAGAAATCGGATATTCCTCTAAAAATCTAAAATTTTAGCATTCCTCTAAAATCAGTTTTATATATGGACTCGTCGTTCCGAGTTCAAATCCTGGGCGTGGTAATTGCATTTCACTTAGCGCTAATACCCTTGGGAAAGGTATGAATCCTACTCTCCCTCCAGCTATGGGCAAGTAGTAGGGCAGACTGGGCTCTTTAACCTTGGTTAGGCAACCTGTCTAGGAGAAGGAAAACTCTGAATTTAAACTTGTTAAACTCCGCTTAAGAAGTTGACCTTGTGTCGCAATCCTGCTCGTGCGGAGGGGTTGGTAACTATATATTTCAAAAATCATATGTTCGAATCACGCACCCGTTTCCTATTAGTAAAAGATTTAAATCTGCTTGGTCAAAGATGTAGCCATTATCTGTGGCAGACTGATAAAAAAGACATTTTAAAATCCCAATGTAATGTTACCATTTAAAGAACAAAGAAAGACAAAATAGTAACGATTAATTCAAAGTATTTATATACACAACGGATTAACGTATGATATTTCATCATGTTTTTTCCTTTCTTTTTCACTGAATATAAACACTCGTTTGTTCCGGAAGTGATGACGTCAGAGATAGGAAATCGAAATATTTGATTTCTGTTCAATGAAATGGAATCTTACGAACGAAGTGAATGGGAATATGAAATGCTGTTAAGGAAATTCGGTCTTAGAAGAACCGATTCCGCAAAGTCTTTAGGACTGACTTCGATAAATGAACTCTAACTCCATGGTTTGGGGCTCCGTTTCTTTTCGCTCCCAGTTAATTACCAAAGAGGATATCGATAATCGATGTGTAATTCAATTGTAGATGGGATATTCCCACGTGACCAATGTACAAAAAGATCTTAGGGCCAGATCTTTTTTTTTTTCTTTTTTTTTTTTTAATTTATCATATACAATCGATCAATCATAAATCTGTTTTTTGTAGTTATTTTCTTTAATTTCGTTGGATAAAGGATTTTTCTTAGGGCAGAAGACGAGTTGCAAATATCTATATATTGATACGCTTGTTACTTAATCTTCCGACTGTCATCATTTTGCAACACCCGCTGGTTAACAATGATACCATCCGAGATGAAATGCATAAATTTAATTCCTGATTATCTGGTGTTGCTTATCAGTCGAAATCTTATTTCTTATGAGTGTAGTAAAGGACTATTCCGTTTCTATTATAAAGAAAGGGAAAAAGTATATGCTTCATAGAGAAAATATAATGAAAGAAAGGGAGTAGGGGAAATATAGAGAGAGGGGGTGAACACGAGGAAGCGCTAACGCTAATATGTTTTAATTGATTATAATAAAAATAGGAAAAAAAGGAAAGAAAGAAAAGAGTCACAAGGAGTTAAATCAAGATTATTATACTTTTTTACAAAGTGAACTATTTGGCAATAACTCATAATTGAACATATCAAACGTTGTAATAATTGAATTATCATACTGTTGTATATCCACAGGTCCTGCTAGTTCATATAAATCAACGTGTATCAAGCTTTTAAGTACACAAATCTATCAATCATAAATATGTTTTCTTTAAGTTAAACCATTTTCTTTAATGTCACTGGATAAATGATTTGGCTTTGGACAGAATCCGAGTTGAAAAAACATTCTCTAGATTTTCAGGAAAATACCAAGTCAAAGGTTTTGCAATATTTTGGTAATGTCAATCACAATTCGGCAGCTTCGTAAGTTTTAGTCGAGGTCCTGAATTTAACGAAACACGCTGCACTGTAAAATGCTGAGCTCGCTTGATACTCTCTAAATGTTACTCATCGGTGATTAGAACTTGAAGAGCATCAATTCACTTCCAACCCGTCCATCGGGTCGGAGGTCCGGTGTGCTTCGGACACTCGATCGGTGTGTTTGAATTAATAGCGTCGATCCCAGAGTGTTGTCCCCCCAGGCAATACCTGCCCCCTCGATTTAAAGGGGCAGGGCTAGGTTTATTGCCCAGCGCCTGGGGCGCCTCCTTTGAGGGGGAATGCCAAAGGGATCGACGCAATTTTTGTTCTTTCCCACCCATAAGCTTCGGCTTGTGGGTGGGCCCACATTAAAACGAGGCCTTGTGCCCAGCCTATTCAAGTGGGGTATGAGGCAAATACCCACCCCACTCCAACTCGTCCTTCGCGTCGGCCACTGGATCGGTGTGTTTGAATTAATAGCGTCGATCCCCGGGGGCCATTCCCCCAGGCAATACCTGCCCCCTTGATTTAAAGGGGCAAGGCTGGGTTTATTGCCCAGCGCCTGAGGCACCCCCTCGAGGGGGAATGCCGACGGGATCGACGCAATTTTTTCCACCTGCCACCCATGAGTCTCGGCTTGTGGGTAGTCCCACGTTAATATGGCCTTTGTGCCTGACCTTGTACAAGTGGGGTACGAGGAAAATATCCACTTCCGAAGACAATTAGAATTATGCAAACAAGCCTCTATGAAATGGGCTTAATAGTTTATAAATCTGTTATGGGTTATTCTATGCTGAAGTTTGATTCATTTGTAAATGTTTAATTGTAATTATAACTATACTTGCAATATTCCATTAATTTTCTTTTAATTTCAATTTTTCATTCATTCAAAATAATTAGTCTGAACACAAATATAATATCAAGTATTCCTATCTAGTACAAAACAAGAGCGGTAGTACCTGTTAGGTCCCATCTATGTGTTAAATAGAAAATTTATTTATAAAAAATTCAGTATCCATTAAGAGTGATTTTATTTCAAAACTTTATCAGCATTAAATGCCCCAACTGAGGTTGATATGCCGTAAAACAAAACTAACCAACTAGTACAAAACACTTGCATACAACTATTTTATTTCATGTATTCTTATTAATACTAATGATTTATAAATAGTTAAATCATTAAAATAATTATTTCTATTTAATAATAATTTGTTTCACACAGTTATATAGTTTCAAGTGTTCCTATCTAGCACCAGAAATTGGTAAGCGACCATATAGTTTCAAGTAACTAATACAAATAATCCGTAGTAAGCAATTAGATACAAGAGACTATTTTAATACAAGCAATTTGCAGTTATATGCTATCAAGTATGTCTTTCTAATTAGGATAATTTTTAAGCAGATCTATCCGAATAATAGATGGGCCCTTAACAGCTACTACTACTCCACGTTTGAGTTGACTTGGGAGTAATACTTCTGGAGAAACTGATAAGCTTTGTCAATTATGATTTTCATTTTTCATCATGATACAACTGACGAACATTACCGTTTATTGACCCATCTATGGGTTAATTGGAAAAACATGAGTTTATAAACAAATTTGTATTATGCATTAAGAATGAATTTATTTCACAACTTTGTCGGCATTAAATGACCCACCGAGGTTGATATGCCGTAAACCAAAACCAAAACCAACCAAACCAAACCGTTTATTGAATTGATATTGAGTCTCTCACGTTACTCGGGTTAATGGGAATAAAATCGCCTCTGTGTTGTTTATTTAGTTGACCCATTCAGTTAATGTATTAAACGCCACAAGCACAAGGTATAGCGGGAATAATATTGCTGTACTCGTACTGTAGCGTAAAAGAACCCGGCTATGTCTGGCTTGCCTGGATCGAACTCGCGTCCGTCGGAACACCAAAAACATGACGGAGGAGTGACGCGGACGCGTGTCTCGATTCAGGTACGCGAATGTATGAAAAGTCGCGTGCGCTCTGTGGCTATTAAAAGGACATACTTTCTGTTGTGTTGGAAAATGAAGTTTAGACTTTCACTTCAGACCTGAAGAAATGACTTGATTTTCTGTGTTACCCATTTGTCTGTCATTTTAAACTCCTAGATACATTTTCAAGGGTAAGACTCGTTACCACACACATACAAATTTGAATTGACAAGGTCAATTTTTAACTGGATTGAATTCATAGTTTTCCTTCTCCTAGATCGATTACCATACCGATAATAAATATCCGAATAGGTATCACAATTTACCCATAGTTATGAGGATTGTTAGATTCATACCTTTCCCAAAGGTATTAGCGCTATGCGAAAACCCACGCAGACTCGTCCAGGATTCGAACTCTGGTAGACGTATCCATTTCTTACGACATTCACTCTGGCACAAGATCGGCTACATTCATTATATTTGCGAAGATGATTTCTATTTATAACCAATCTTTGGCAAGTTCACAAATTGGAAAAGTGTTTCATTGACCACTATGCATTAGCAAATGAATTGTGGGATTTTTCTGTTACGTAAGGTACGTGTAATTTATGCGATATCATAATTGACGTCATTTATATTGGTCCTGCTATTCGTATATTCTGATGTTGTATCGGTAGGTTATCATTTAGTAAGATTCCATATCTTAGATACTCGTCATCATTCTTTGTCACGTGATCTCTATTATTGCCTAGTCTGGCATAAGATCGCAAAAGTCGAGTATCTACTGAATGATTTTCTCGCCATTTGACTCACGATTTCTTTAAGACTGGCGATGTAAAAATAGATTTTTGAAACATATTGCCTGAGAGGTGGGAGTAAAAAATTCAATGTCAGCGAGTTTGTACTCGAAATAAGGAAAATCATTAAATTCATTAAAGGATAAAAAATAAAACAATTTGAAATGTAAACTTTAAATATATATTAAAATAAAACAAACTATATATAGATATATAATACTAGTCATGTATTTATTAAAACTTGTTTTGAAAAACAATGAGGACTGTCTAATGTTTCATGTTCAAATTTTGAGTGTATTTATTCTATGTTATGACGATTTTGGGCAATGTGACGTAAGCAGTGACATAGTGTTTGTTACATATTAAAACCGGAAGCGAATCTCTATTATTAATAGATATGAAAAAATATTCAGAGGATGTATATATTTATAGATATATGAAGAGTTCAGCCTATATTCAAAAGTCTCAGTTTATATATATATATAATCATTAACCATCATCAGGGCAACATTAAGGGGCGATTTTATGAAAATCCTTTAAAAATGTTATTTTAAAGGGAAATGATACGAAAATAGTACAAACCTATTACGGGTATGGAGTGCAGATATACGGAGGACATAGATGATCACAAATAGAATCATCCCTAACTTCACACTCAATGGGATATATATATATATCACAGTGACAATGTTAGTGGGAATTAAGACTATATGAACCAAAAAACACACACACATGTAGACACAAATATATATATAGATACGTGTGTGTTTGTGTGTGTATGCATGTACTCGTATTTGTCTATGTGTATGCGTGTGTGTGTCTATATTTTGTATAGACACACGCATCTGTGTCAAATAATCTCCTTCACTGTCTTCTTCAAAGGAATGATTCCTGGCATGGTTACAGAGGTTTACAAAGGTTAGAGCCAAAATCCGTACTACATTAAAGTCGTGCGTGTTGTTAAAATGTCCTGATACTTTAAGCTAGTACCTCACACACACACACACACACACACACATATATATATATATATATATATATATATATAAACAAATACATATTTATATGAATATATATGTATGTATATGAATATGTGTGTGTGTATATATATATATATATATATATATATCTTACACTGTATTACATTAATCCTTTGTGAAATGTAGAAGTTGCAAATCAATATACCGAGCCTCTAATCCATCTTGGGAATTCATAAATTTTAAGTTGCAATGTTATCTTAACTTTACACCAATCTCTCCTAAGCAAGAGAATAATTTTATAATCTTCTACATGAAAACTCAACAAAGTTTCAAAAAACAAACGGATGCAAATGTTTATATTTTGCACATTCCAATCAAATATTCGATGATTGAATTCAGCTGGAGATGAATCCTATATAATGCGACTATTTTTCCTCAAAGGAATTCGGGATGATGTTAAGCTTTCCTGGCAAATATAAGTAGATTAGATTACCACAGGATGACACATTGCAAATATACACTCCTAGATAAAGAAATGAAACTTTTCTTTTTATGTTATGCAATATCTGTTCTTTTTGCTCCTTTTCTTATTGAATAGAGACAAGCTATAATATGCAAACATTATGCTAGAGTTTGTGTGAAACCATATTTGTATTTGAAGGCCAAAAAATTGTAACATAATCATTTTTACTGTTTCTTATCGGTCATATTCAAGTATTCTAATATTGGTCTGATGTATATTTATATTACTATGTTTTAAAAAAATGACTATAATATAATCTCAAGACATCCCTAAAATTTCCAGTTCACATACTTCAAACTGATAAGCGCACAGACATTGTAGCGTAGTCTGACACAAAAAAAGACTGTCCTCCTCGTCAAATTAACCTTACCGTGGGAAGAAAACCAGGATGAAGCACACGAGTGGAAAATGAACCGGTACGAGTCACTGCATGCCGACTGCGTGGGAAAGGGTTGGACATGCCATGTTATTCCCATTGAGGTTGGGTGTCGTGGATTTCTAGGACACTCAGTCATTTCGTTTCTTTCAAAAATAGGAATCACTAGCCGCTGTCTGAAAATCGCCTCACATCGTCTTCAAACCACGGTGCAAAATGCATGGAGCTGGATCTGTTCGAGATTTAAAAGTCTTCGGCACGAATGATACGCGCGCGGAATCACCATTCCTGTGTTATTACGTAACATCTGCAATCGCGTAATCAACTCAAAGGCCGAAAACAAACTCGTTTTCAAACTGATAACAAAACATATCCGATGAACGGATCATATAATCTCTTCTCTGCACTATTTAATTTTTTTTTAATACCCTCTCCGGTGGCGAAAGCTGCTGGGTAGCGCTAGGAAGTGGCTGTCCTGCCTTAGCTACCGAAACTGTGTTATCACTCGTAGTTGTCAGCTGATGAGGGCAGGGTATCGCACGTGCTATCACACATTCTATGACGAAAATATATATTAATACTCGTGTCCCTTAAAAGTACGACCGTTATCATCTGGCTAAAAATGAGACTTTATCCATGAGTGTTGTCACCTCAGTTAAATAATGGAATATTCCTTTTTTATTACAAAGAAAGAAAGGGGGAAAGGACTTGCTACATAGAAAAAATATAATAACAACGACAGAAAGAGAGTAGGAAAAAGATACAGGGGTGAGCGCGCGGAAACGATAAAGCTAATCTATATCAATTGAAAATAATGAAAATGGGAAAAGAAAAAACGAAAGTCAAAAAGAGTGAGTAAAATCAGGATTATACTTTTTACATATTAAATTATTTTGCAATAGCTCTTAAGTAACCTTATCAAACTTTGTAATAATTAAATTAACATACTGCGGTATATCCTCAGGTCCTGCTAGTATAAATAATTACTGGAAACCATTTGAATATTCGTATTAAATAGGAATACTTAAAACCATAGAAGTATTTACAAATTATTTGTATTAGATAGGAAAGGAATCCTGGTGGCTGAGCACTCCATGACATGCAACACTCCACTTTGTCCCTTACTCAGGTGAGACTGGGGGTCGCAGATGCTCCATACAATCAATCGACTGGTCTAATCTAGCCCTAGTACCTATATGATTGTCTCAACCAAACTGCTTTTATGGCAATCCCCAAAACTGTTTATCATATATATATATGGTAGAAAGCGGTGGCTGAGGGTCTTAGTGTCCCGGGTATGATGTTATAAACTGCAACTAGTGGTGAAGTTCTAGTTCTAACTGGTAGTACCTGTTAGGGTCTGACCTATGGGTTAAATAGATAAAAAGGTAATTAAAAAAAATGTTTTCAAGAAAATGAGTAAAAATGATTGAATACCAAACAAGAATAAAAAAAAAAACGTCTTTGGTATACTCCAATGGCTGTCATATGTAATTCAACCAGAATAAGTTTGTCAGAAGTGTTAAATTTTTATGGTTCTTTCAAACTGTCTTCGAAAAACGACTAGATTTTACGGAAATGAATTCAAAAATCACATTAATGGTTATAGTCTTTTCTAGATATTCAGAAAACTTTAAGTACAAGAGAAAATCAGATTCCATTACAAAAGTTTTAGAGGATTGATGACACATTTCAAATGACAGTTCTGTTGTTACATAATTGATGGGTAGCCAGTTAATTATCTACAGTAGTGTAGATCTTAAAATAACAGTTAATGGAACGATACAGGAATTCGTGAGTGGAAACGTGGGCAGTTACCTTAGAGAAAATCAGTCTTTGGGCAAAATTTGAGTGAGAAAAAACCGAAATGATGGCCCTAGTTCAATTAGTCCAATTCTCACACGCGTGTTTGGAATCTTGATCATAAGAAAATAGAATATATATGAGCTCAAAAGAAAACAATGTTCTTACTAAGAACACAAAATAACAGAAGATCCAGCCCAGATGAAGAAACGTCAACCAAAATAACAGAGGATCCAGCCCAGATGAAGAAACGTCTACCAAAATAAACAGAAGATCCAACCCAGATGAAGAAGAAACGTCTACCAAAATAACAGAGAATCCAACCCAGATGAAGAAACGTCTACCAAAATAACAGAAGATCCAACCCAGATGAAGAAACGTCTACCAAAATAACAGAAGATCCAACCCAGATGAAGAAACGTCTACCAAAATAACAGAAGATCCAACCCAGATGAAGAAACGTCTACCAAAATAACAGAGGATCCAGCCCAGATGAAGAAACGTCAACCAAAATAACAGAGGATCCAACCCAGATGAAGAAACGTCTACCAAAATAACAGGGGATCCAGCCCAGATGAAGAAACGTCAACCAAAATAACAGAGGATCCAGCCCAGATGAAGAAACGTCAACCAAAATAACAGAGGATCCAGCCCAGATGAAGAAACGTCAACCAAAATAACAGAGGATCCAGCCCAGATGAGGAAACGTCAACCAAAATAACAGAGGATCCAGTCCAGGTGAAGAAAGGCCTACCAAAATAACAGAAGATCTAGCTAAGTAGAGACGCACCAATTAGCAGAGAATTGGCCGTTAAACAGACCACACGAAGTTAAGATGTAAAGAGATGCAAGATAAGTATCCAAGTAAAGAAGACAAGTACACTTTTGTGCAACCACGGGTATGCGGGTGTACACTAATATACATCGCTGTGCGTAAGAGGCGACGAAAGATGAGTATGCTATGCGACGCTATGGCAAACGAAGGACAAGAATAAAACTATACATTGCCAAGACTCGTAAACAAATTGGTTTCTTATGGAAATAACAAAAAGTAATTTATTGGCCGAAATTGTCGATTTCCAAAGATAAGGGATGGAAAAGGAAATATACGATGAAGATGCTGAAAATGAAGCAGCCTTTGAATATTTGAGTTTCAAGGGAGAGATCTAGATTAATAAATGACCTGAACAAAATAATATATCAAACGTCGGAGGCCGAAGAATTCCCAAGGATTCGATGATTAATTGTCTGTCAAGATTGTCGATGTAAGCAAAGTTTCACTTACTGTCAGAGCGACAAATATCGTTGTAAATCCTGAATTAAACTTATTCAGTATTTGGACAGAAATCAACGAATAAAGTTCAACCAGGAACGACAAAGCTAAGAGGCAGAATTATATCAACGCTGATCAAACCATCTGGACGTGAAAATCATTCATTGATTAATTCGTCGATTTGAACAGCATGCCAATGATTGTCTGATTATTTCATGTTGCAATGTCAGGGAATCGCGTTCATTGTACTTTAAATATACGCTCCTACATTTGGGGTGCTGGTGGTTGTCGTCAGTGATGTAATCCGCAGGGTTCATTGGGAATTCTCGGGTCTTCCAACATCAGACTTCCCTCGCCCTGCTGACTCTATCAAAGGTGATCAAACTCTGGTAAAACCACCAACGATAGCCGCTAAAAGACGTTTAACAATGAAGAGAAAAAATGTTGTGGACGGTTGTAGAACTCTAACCCATTTAAATACAAAGCACCGCGCATCTGATTGGTTGTTAGTAACAGCCAATCAGATGAGTGATACCCCATATTTAAATGGAATACGTAGCCAGAAACACTTTTCTCCGTGCGGATTACGAGGTTTAGATTATTAGGTAAGTCAACCCTTCTTTAATAATGATAGGACTATTTCAGATTAAAGTTATTATTAAACAGAATTTGAAAAATACTTCGATAAATACGTCGTTTCAATTATGTGTTACAAAAATTTAGGATAACCTATTTTATATTTACCGATAAAATATAAAATAAAGTAATGCGTTTACCCCCACATTACGTCGTGTCGAAGATTAATTACTAACTTTTTAAAAAATAAATAAAAAAATACATCTTATATTTATCAATAAAATATAAAAGAGTTTACGTTTACAAAAATTTAGGATAACATGTTTTATTTACTGATAAAATATAAAATAAAGTATTTCGTTTACCCTCACATTACGACGTCTCGAAGATTACTAACTTTAAACGAAAAAATAAAATAAAAGAATATATATTTAATTTATCACATTTATATTTAACTTATATGTAGTTGTCTCTAGAGATTATTTAATATAGTTATATAATATCAAATATTACTATTACAAATAATTTTCACCTAGTAGTATATTTTCAAAAAATAAAACTTATGTGTTTTCAAGCAATTATTACTATTTAGTAATTATAATTTATTTGCATACTGTTATATAGTTTCAAGTAATTCATAATAATCCTCAGTAAACAATTATAGCTTCAAGTAACTATTCTTAGTACAAATAATTTGCAGTTATATGGCATCAAGTTTTTTCATGAAATACAAATAATTTTAAACAGATCTATTTGGCTAATAGATTGAACCCTAACAGGGTGAAAATGTGAGTTATGTCAATGAAGGGGTTCTCTACATTGCCTTTATCTCCAGAAAAAGGAGCTTTACCATCAGCTATGTTCAGTTATTCTAGTATATAATGTGTGTGCTAGATCCCCGCCTATACTTATAGACTGGCCAATGTCACGTGATTGACTCTTCTAACCAATCACTGGCAGTACTACTGGACTGATACGATACTTAAACCCCCCCATAATGGTCACACATCAAATACACTCTTTGACGACGGACGCATATAGGATTGCCGGGATCTTTACCAATACTCACGAAGGACTTATACGATTACCAGTAACTCTGGATTCACATTGTCGACGGACGGATTCCACCAGATAAGCGCTTCTGCTATAAGGCCAAGCAATTGTCATTAAAATCTTAACAAGATCAGTTTAGTTTCATACCCAGAGCACTCGTTTATGGGATTTTTCCTCTCTGCAGGGTATACAGTTAGCATATCTGAAACACCATTGACAATTTAAATAAAAATCATTATTATTTCTTGTTTGAGAAGAAACCACTTTACTCAAGTGAATTAGATAGTGTAACGTAACTATGGAACACCAACTATTTATTTCCTCTTTCCAATTCTTTGCACCCAATACCTGTAGCTGTAAAAGTAAGAAGTAACAAACAAAATGTACGAACATCGATATTCAAACCCTGTCGCTTTTATGACTATGAGAATCGTTTTGACTAAATAGATTACATAACGAGGAGAGAGCGGGGGATATAGTGTCCACTTTTATTGAATTACTCATGACAATTCCTGTAGACTATAGAAAAGAGAAAAGCAGGACATTGGTCACCTTGGTATTGAGATGGTGAGAGGCTCACAATAGATACAGGATTAAACATTTTCCTCCCAACAGAATTAACTTCTTATAAATGACTAGTTTTTGTCGATAAACAAAATAAGGATAATTAGCAGGACCTGTGGATAAATCAGAGTATGATAATCTAATTATTTCAACGTTTGATATGTTTACTGAAAAGCTATTTCCAAAAATAGTTAAGTATGTAAAAAGTATAATAAACTTGATTTAACTCTCTCACATTTTTCTTTCTTTCCTTCTTTTTATTATGTTCAATTGAAACAGATAAGCGTTATCGCCCCCTCTCTCTCCATCTTTCCCCGACTCTTTTTCTTTCTTTCTTATATTCTTCTGTGTAATGTGCCATTTTCTTCCTGATAATAAAAACAGAATGATCCGTTATTTAGCTGAGGTGGTGACACTCATAAGAAATAAGAATTCGGCGGATAAGCAACACCAGATACTAAGTATTTACATTTTTGCATTTCATCTTAGACAATGTGGAAGATCTGATTTTTAACCAGATCGTGTTGAGAGATGATAGTGGTTGAAAGATTAAGGAATAAGCGTGTTAATTAATAAGAATAATTTAAATTGAAAAATTATGACAATCATCACATGCGCTAATGTTTAAACGCTAGAATAATCAAATGTATTATTAAAATACCTGTCCAAACTCTATTGCTCGTTTTTCAATCAGATTGGATTATCAATATGAATTAATAATATTGCATCATTGATTTGATAGGATGAGAAAACATAGAAATATCTGTCTAAATTATTTTTGATGCATTTATTCTATTCATAACCAACTTTTAGATATCATGAATTGACAGAAATGCAAAAAATCAAAAATCCTTTAAAAAAAAATTTAATTGGATTTTGGTCCCATTAAAAGAATGTCGCATTTCGGGGTATATAACTGTAATAATCCTCGATATAGACCCCCGCACACACACACACACACACACACACACACACACACACAAACGCGCGCGCATATATGTTAGTCCGATGATTGCATAGGAGAGAAACCGACAACTGCAAGCGCCATTGACCACATGTGTACGCTATCATAACTTAAATATGCATGCTCTATCACCAATATTGAGCACTATTTATTAATATAGCAAACAATATCATGAAAATCTTATTTAACCTAATATTTTTCATCATCATCCGTTTTCGTATTTAATTCAGTGGTGCATATAAATAACATCATCAATGTGTGACACACACACACACACACATATATATATATATATATATATATATATATATATATATATATATATATATATGAGGGTCGGCTGAAAGTAACGTAATGAGGTTTATTGTTCAACATGCGATCCATACTTATCCATCGGTGTTGCAGTACTTGTATCCCATTTGCTGCAAGACTTCTCAACACTAGATATGACGTCATCATATCATCTTTTCCGCCTATGAACTTTTAACTCCATCCTTATATAGAAGGTAGAAATTAAAATAAATTACAGTGTGGAAAAGTAAGTTAAGAATTTAAAAAGAAAGAATATCTAATGATATTTGAAAAATATGATGTCGACTTTTGACATTTTAACTGTTATATATATATATATATCAAATATTTTTTCTAAAGTTAAATATATATCAAAATTATGTATCCTATCTTCTTCAGGACAATAAAAATATCAACTGTAGATGTGATAGATTTAATGTGTTTCTTTTCCTGTTAGTGTAATTGATTTTGATGAGATTCTGGCGGTCATGATGAAGTCTGTAATAAAATATCACAACTATATATGTTTAATCAAGCCTGATATTATTTCTTTAAATTTTTTTTTTTTTTTTCATTTTTGTATTCATGCCAAAAGTTAATGTCTGCATTTGAAAAAAAAAAAGTCTTTGAAATAATTGCGCAGTGTTCATGTGATGTTAATTATTTTCTGTGAGAAAAATCTATTTACCATATTGATTTCTCAATCTTTGATATTTTTTCCAGAAATACATTTTCCTGAATTCTAAATACTATAAAGTATATTTGTCAGAGTAGCCTACTGTCGGTATCAGCTGGACAGTGTGAACGTCTGTCCCATTTTTTATTAGCGCTAGACCAGAGAGATAATTTTTGCTGAACTAGGTTGCCTCACCTACCATCAGCTCCCCATTTTACCGAACAGATCAGATTACCAAATCTGACTACTCATTCGCTAAGTTGCCGAGGACCGGTATGAACTAGGAACCTTGCGATTCCTAGACGAGTGCTCTACTCATAAGAATTAAGAATTCGGCGGATAAGTGAAACTAGATACTTAGGGTTTACATTTTTGTATTTCATCTTGGACGATCTCATTTTTAACCAGGGGGTATTGTAAGATGATAACGGTCGGAAGATTCGGGACAGAGTATTAATATATAGATACTTTAAAGTATGCGACTTATTATTCTGTTTTCTATTAAGTTCATGAAAAGTTGTCAAAGATAAATCGAATTTCTCACAAGCGACTTTTTAGAAATAAGATTAATTAAATTTCTACAAGCCTGAGTCGATGTTAGAAAGAAAAGAACAGAAAAAAAACTAAGAGAAAGAAGAAAAGAGAACGGAAGACAAAGAGAAATGTTTCTACTTAGCGATATTAAATGCATAGCCAATTAAATGTGTTTACTCTCATTATATGAAATTATAACTTGGAGGATACTCTTTAAAGACCAGTGAATTTACAATTCAATTCGAAACATTAATTGCTTCTTTATAGAACA
>CM042137.1:142354750-142369750 GCA_023376005.1 Doryteuthis pealeii | reverse complement strand
ATCATCACACAGCATAAAGTATGAAAAAGAGGAGACATTTTTTTTCGTATGAATATATCACAAAAAATGTAAGTCACCAAAAATCAAATATCCTCAATCAAAAAGTACACAGTCGATTGAAAAACTATAATTGGCAAATTACAGACTTACAAATTACAATTCAGTCTGGGTGTAAAAAGCACGGTAACAACCTGGCGTCAATGGTGACACTTTAATAAAAACTCCGATCTTTTATTCAATATTCTTTCTGGTCTGCGAAAGATAGTACACACTTTGTTTTAAATACTAGCAAAAATATGCACCCCCCGGACGTAAGTATCTAAAATATTAAATTAGATAGACTAATAAATTTAAATAGGACCATATATAAAAAGATTACACTTATTTTAATTGTATCTTAATTAGTTTATACTAGCAAATATATGCACCCTCCGGGTGCAAGTATTTAAGTTTTGATATAATAAAATATCATATTAAATTAGAAAGGCTAATGAAACTGACTAAGAATGCAGATAAAAAGATCTGCAACAGAGGGGGTATAATCGAAAAATAGAACAACTTTGAAACTAACTATTCCATCATTTTCCATTACTCCCCTCTTTCATTGGTAAATTTTCCTAATTTAACTATTTAGTTAAAATAGGAAGTAAAGAATAAAATTACAGTTATTTCTTCTTGTAAATAAATTTCTTTTAAGATTTATCCACGAGATTTTTGTTTATATTTCTTAAGATAAAACCAAACAATTAGAAATCAATAATACCAAGCACATATTTATTAAAATAAAATTTTAAATATCAATATGCAAATTAGCCTTCTCATTCAAACTGTAAATCGCTATTTTGTTATATGTATAAATACAATTGCATGTTATTAGTACGTAGATATGATCAACAGTATTAATAATGTAAAACAATTTTTATTAATAACTGAAGGTTTAAAAGAATGAAATCATGGAGAATTTGAGGTAAATAATTAAGGGAATTGTGACTTGAGTAGTAATATAGTTTCTGTTACAGACAGAAAAACACACAATCTCCATTATAATAAGATGTAAAATCATTCATAGGATTGATTTGAATACATTGAAGAATAAAAAAAATAACATTAGACATAAATAATATTTGTTTAGCTTAGTCGGTAGAGCAGCCGCCTAGGAATCCGAGTTCGATACCGGTCCTCGCCATCTCAGCGTATGATTAACAGAGATTGGGTAATCTGACCTGTGCGGTAAAGTGGGGAGCTGACGGTAGATATGGCGTTACACCCCAGACGCAAAAACAATCTCTCTGGTCTATCGCAAGCTGTCTGGCTGATACCGACAATAGGCTACTCCGCCAACTTATCTTTTACTTAATTATTTATTGAACCCGGTTTTGCTAAAACCAATATGCAAATTACGCACACCATGACATTAGCTGTTTTGAGGCAAATCTAACTCAGATTTATGCTATGTATTAATAATTTTAACTATAAATTAGATATTGATAAATTTATGTAATTCCTGGGAGTATTGTGACGTAAGCAGTGACGTAGTTATGGACAGAATCTCAATACGATCACCTACATTGGAAGCGCTGCAGCATGTCGTTGTCATTGCAAAATCGCAACCCTCTTACGGATGTTTCTTTTTTTTACATCTAGGCATGACTCGCTATACACATCCTGTAATTAGCAATGTATTTCCATCGGTTTAATGCCCTTTGCGTTATAAAACCGAATAACTGCATGAACTTCAAACTCGGCGGTAGCATCAATCGGGAGCTGCATCAGAAACGACTGCCAAGTCAAAACTAAGCGTGGTGACAAAGCGCGAACAGGGACAGGCTCATGCATAGCAAAAATATCAATGTCACGAATAGCCACACGAACTGTTTGCCTGAGTCCCCATTACTTTAGGCACCTTACTTTTGAAATAAGCCTCGTATTTCACAATTTAAGATGCACAGTTCTGTAAGGAAATGCTTGGAGCTTATTCCTAAAACTTACAAAACAGCAGATAATTAGACAGAGGATTTATCCACAATATGATGATGATGATGATGACGTGTTTTTTTTTTGGGGGGGGGGGGCTTTTGTAATATAATATGGAGGCGCGTGAGGTAATGGTTAACGGCATGGAAATTGACACGGCAACACGAATTCAAATCCTGGATACGGCTGTTTGCATTTCACATAGCGCTAATACCCTTGGGAAAGGTATGTAACCAACTATTCTCCTTCCTGATAGGTGAAAATATTACGGCAGACTTGCCTTTTTAACGTTGGTATGGCAATCAGTCAAGGAAGATGAAAACACTGAAGTGAAATCAAAGGGACTCTCCTCTCATTAGTCAAAACTACTTTGAGAGTTCCACTTCCCCCTTGTCTCTTTCATCGCTTTAAGTAATAATTATCAATATACGTTATTTTACGTCAGTATCATTTTCTCCTTTCCAATCAAAGCAAGTAAGTAATGCGTTATTTTCATAGTTCCTGTTTGAAAATGATTGACAAAAAAAAAAATATATATATATATATAATCACGTGTTTATTTGTTTCGTTATCTGATTTTTTTGTGTGTAGAAATAGAGAAGCGACTTTCTGTGAGTGAAAAAAGTGGCAAAGAAAGAGATAATAGTGTATATATATATATATATATATAAGACAGTTTCATAATTTGCTTGAAGCATTGTGTATGTATTGGTTAGGGGGTTGATTTAGAAGGCTATCACAATGTAGTTTGGAATAAAAAAAAATATATAATAATACGGTAACAATGGTGTTGTGTGTTGACCTGTATTTTTATTATTTCTTGAATTTTCGAGGTAATACCTCTTTATCAAAAGAATTGAACTGTAGCAGTCCAGCTATGGCATTTCTTCCCAAATGAATTTTTTTTAAATGATTTTATTTTTTAAATAACTATTCTCGTGTGAGCGTGAATGGGTTTATTATATATATATAATGCGTGTGTGTGTTTACTCAATCCCACCGCACGAGCAGGATGTGACACTAGGTCAATATCTTAAGCGGAGTTTAACAGGTTTAAATTCAGTTTTCCTTCACCCAGGCAGGTTGCCATACAAATGCCAAAAAGCCCAATGTACCCATAGCTGGACGGAGAGTAGTTGAATGCATACCTTTCCCGAGGGTATTAGTTCTATGTGAAATGCAAACAGCCTTGTCAAGGATTTGAAATCTGTCAACGAGTCCATTTCCTACGACTTTAACCATTACTCCACGTACTGTTTATATACAAACACATTCACATATAGATATGTTAGTTTAATGAAAACATAATTATTGATCTTGTTATGAAAAAATCAGATCTTCAATAACTTAAAATTGGTTGACTTTAAGATTTTTTTTTCTTTTTTAGAAATTATTAATTTCTTGAGCAAAAATGCTTTTATAAACCAATTTTTAGTAGTAGAGAAGCTCTAGAACGCATTTAACAGACAAACATAGTTTTTTTTTTTGCGACCCCCCTCAAATTAGGAGAGCTAAAAATCGACATTACTCCGCCTATTTTTAGACTTGGAAGCTCAGATTTTGGGGATTGTCTAACTTTAACCTGGAAAATTTCTGAAAAATTGAGTGGGGCGGTTGATAATTTAACCTTTTTCTGAATGATTTAACATGGAATAACCCATATATAATATATATATATATATATATATATATATATATAATAAAATAAATATATAAAGGTTTTACATAGCTATTTATTTGATGGCAATAGAACAGTCATCAAATAGATAGATATGTAAAACCTTTATATATGTATTTCATTATACTATATAATAGCTCTATTTTTATATTGAGCACTCTACCAATAATACTGCATTTTGGCACACCATTCCAGTAAAAGCTGAAACCGTAACAATCCCCCCCCCCACACATATATATATATATATATATATATATATATATATATATATACAATTTTTGTGCAAAATATTTTTTTATTGTAAATGTTGCTTTGAAATGGATATTCTCTCTCTTCCAAATCGAAAACTTTTGTATATTTCTTATATATATTTTAGTTGTGCGTGTATAGGTTTTGGTGTGTTTCTATGTGTGCATATGTATAGGCGTGTTAGAATGCACGTACTCGATGCGCGCGTGTGTAGAATAAAGTTAAGGGAGGCGGTAGAAGACAAAACGCCGAAGTGCATAGAAAATTGATAAAGCAGTGTCTTCAAGACAAAAGATTAGCGCGTTCAGAAGCCAATTTGTATAATCGAAGAAGTTATTTCGTTTGTTGAAGTTGGAAACTAACGGTAAACGACAAGAACACATTGAAACTAAATTAGTAAAAAAAAGAAAGACTATAAAAGAAATAATCTAACTGATGCAAAATATAAACATGTTCATAAATATCTAAAAAGAAAGCTAAAAATTTATAAACATCAAACAAAAGATAACCAATAATAAATTTAGCTTTGTTTATAGAATAGTAAAAATAAAAATTGTTGCAAAAGTTTTGGTTAATTTGCTGTTATAAGTAAATTCAAATTGATATATAAAATCTAAGATTTTCTAATTTTAATTCTTTTAGGTATGCCTCCCCACCACGAGGGTAAAAAAAAGGAAACATCTGAGAATTTTTTGTAAATTTGTCCATTGTTAAAAGTGGAATAGTGTGCACACACACGTGTGTGTGTGTGTATATATATATATATATATATATATATATATATGAAATGTTGAAAGTGCTGAAGAATGCTCATCTTTGCACAATAGTGGGGGACATTTTGGTTTGTACCTTTCATACATCTATTAGGTCATTACTTTTAAACTAAAAATCAAAGAAGGCTTGCTTTCTTTGCCATTTTTAAAATTATGCTTATTGGTTTTATTTATTTTTGTCATATTTGTGTGTGGGGGAGGAAACTTTTTAGGGTTTGTATCTTCAGCACATACTTATTTACCAGTGAATTCTCAAACTAAAAAAAAAAAATTAAAAAAAAAGAACTATTTTATCCCATTCCTTTTTTTTTTCTTTTTTTTTTTTTGTAAGATAAATAAAATTGACACTAAAATATAAGCATTATGACTGTTTCATTGTTTTGAAATATTCTCTTTTAATTGTACAGAAAAACAATTTTAAACACTAAACAAGAACATGACTGGTTGATTGATTTTAACGTCATGTCAAAAAGTCTTGGATTTTTTATGCTTAGGGGATCGCGTTCATTGTACTTTTGTAGCTACATGATGGAGTCTCCGTGGCTTAATGGCTAACGTGCTGTACTGAGACATCGTAATGAGCGAGTTTGAAATCCAGTCGTGCTATTAGGTTTAATACCCTTGGGAAAGGATGAATCCATTCATCCACCAAGCTATGGGTTAAATTGAGCCACAGCTGTTCTAACAAGGATGGATCTGGCATTAAATAACACACGGAGATTGATATGCCATAAATCAAAGAAAAATATACCTAAAATATATTTACTTTTTTATGTAGGTGTTTCTAAAGACGTATTTTGCTTTCAATTATATGATATCAAATATTTCTATCTAATACACATAATTGGCAGTTATATAGTTTGAAGTATATAATAAAACATTTATAATTATAAACACGGTTTGTTTAGAATGGCTTTTTGCCGATAATTTTTGGGAGAATAAGTGCTTAATTGGAGTCGTACCTAATTTTGAAAATTAATTAATTAATAATGAATTAGGCGGGAATACCTATTAAATGTATGGCTAAACAAATTGAGAAAAATCAGAGATTGATTTTTCTCGTTTTGTTTAGCCATACATTTAATAGATATTCCCGCCTAATTCATTATTAATTAATTAATTTTCAAAATTAGGTACGACTCCAATTAAGCATTTATAATTATAATTATAGGGTACATGCAAGTATTTATATTCAATATTAGTCATTATTTTGCACATAGGAAAACATAAAAAACTTATAACTATCTTATACAAATTATTTGCTCAGTTATGTGGTCTCAAGTAAATAACAATAATCTGTAGTAAACATCAATAGCTTTAAATAATTATTCTTAGTACACATACTTTCCAGGTATCTAACATCAATACTAATAGCGAATAAAAAAAAAACACATCCATGTGTTCCCGTTGATGGGATACTAACGAGTACTAGAATTCGTTTCTCTGAATGTTTGAGATGAGGCTTGAAGATTAGTATTATCTGCGTTATTCGGACTATTGTCCATATTTTCATTGTTAAACGTTGTAAAATAACAATGAAGATGGGGACAATAGTCCGAATAACGCAGATAATACTACTAGAATTCATTGTCAAATGATTGGGTAGTTCACACTTCCCAGGTATCCAGAACAAAAGCTGACTTACCTTCTAAAGCAACTGAGATAGCAAAGAGCCTCGCCGCTAATGAGTATAAATTGTGATATGACAGAATTATACAAAACTTACATGGGAACATTAGTAACTATTACAATACCCTATAGGAGGCACTCGTGTGTAATGGTTATTGTTATAGGAAATGGACACGGTGACACGAGTTCAAATTCTTGACGAGGCTGGTTGCATTTCATATAGCCCTAATACATTTGGGGAAGGTATGAATACATCTGTTCCCCTTCTAGTTTTGGGTAAATATTAGGGCAAATTGGGCTTTGGTTTGGCAACACATCTAGGAAAAGAAAAACTCTAAATTCAAACCCGTTAAACCCCGCTTAATAAATTGACCTTGTGTCACATTCTGTTTGTACGGGGGAGGGGGGGCTGATAAATACATATATATTAAAAACATCGTTCTGAATATAGCATAGCACGATAACAGGGGATTAAGTAAGCTTCAGGTGATTTTTTTCAGTTACTTTCTTTGGCTTTTTCCCGTCGAAGGATATCTACAAATCAGTATAGATATGTACTTCCTTTCTAGAGGAATGCTTTCACCATGGATTTATAATAAGACTGGAGACTTTTTACACTATATATATATATATATATATATTATATATATGTATGTATGTATGTATGTATGTATGTATGTATATATATATATATATATATATATATATGTGTGTGTTGGTTGGTATCATTCCGTCTACAAAAGACGATGGCGTAGAGTCCACTTTTTTTTCTTCTCTCCTGAAACTGCGTGAGTGGCTGAGCGGCACAATTTTGAATAGCAATATCTGGTGCACTGACTGTGAACACTTCGGGGTGTATATATATATAATATATAATAATATATATACTATACCAAACTTGTTGGTAAATCCTCGCGGTGAGAAAATAAAACAGCAAATAATTTGATTGTAAAAATATACTACCAAACATCACCCGGGGAGAAAAAAAATTGGAAAAAAAAGAAAAGATCAAGATAATTGTACCAACCGAAAATAATCTATTGGTACAATATTTGGGCCGAAAGAAAAAACAATTTATTTATATATATATATATATATATATATATATATATATATATATATATACAAAACCACCAGGAAACTAAAGCTAATAAGTAAAAAGTGCTCAATACCTAAGTAGAGCAAATAATAAAGATAAATCTAATGAGTCAGATAAACCTACTAAAAGTTCGCTTGATGCTCTTCAGGGCTAAGATGCGACTAAAGAGACTTGGAGCAAACGCATTAATTATATAGTACCTACCACCGTGATTCAAATAAATAGCATAAACTAAACCAAACAATTCATTGTCCATTTTTATATATAATATATATTATATATATATATAATCAACAAAAAGTGATGAGACAAACAGGAATATTTCTTTTGTGTTATTTGTTTTTTAATTGTTCTTATATTAAAAACGAGCATGAGCATCGTTCTGAACCAATCTAAGAGTCAATAGATTTTACGATATTGGGATGTGTTAAATAAGTAAACACAGAGCCTGTTGATATGGTGTGGTTTAGTAGACTAATAGTATTAGTAAAAATGAGAACACAATACGTATTTTAACAGAGATAATGGACAAACGTGCTTACACGTTGGTTTACCTCACTGAATAGAATGATACAAGGAAGAACTAAGACAAAGAGAAAAACGAAATACGCGCCAATAATTATGGCGCCAGTCATCATCGCATAATAATTTACCACGTAGTTCTGGAAACGCAACTTACAGGTAGTAGCCTCAAATGCTTAAGGGACGATTTTAGTTCGTAAAACTTAACAGGAATTTTCTCAAAATTCACTTATAGAAAAATAAATGTCAACAATGCAGACATCATTGTGAAAGATTTTAAGGATAAAACGCATCTCTTCATAGATGAATTTGTCCCAGCTGACAAAAACATCTTGAAAAAACATTCCAAATAAAATGATGTGGCAGTAGAAATAGTCAAAATATGGCAACAGAATAAAAAGCATGCCAGTAGTTGGTGGGACACTCGAACAGATAAAAAAGAAGGCTGCTGAATTTGTCAACCTGATACCTAGAAACTCTTAGCTCACCGATTGCACCTCTGTAGAGGGGTAAAATACAACAATGGGCCACCTTTTGGCCATGGGTGGTGACCCGGGATGCTTAAGGATGGGATCCAGATGACTGAGCAGTCCATGACATGCAACACTCCCCTGTGGCATTTACTTAGGCTCCAAGTGATTAATTGGCTGGCCAAGTCAAACCCTAGTACGTATATAATTGTCCTAAGTCTTCTTATCAAATATGTGGTGGAAGGTGGTGGCCGAGGGGCTTGATTTCCTGGGTATGACGTTAAACTTTATCTGATTGTGACTTTCCAGTTCCGCATCTCTGGGGAACGATTACTCCCAGGTCCACTCTGACTGAGAGTGGTAGTATCTGTTAGTTAAATAGAAAATGGGTTTTAAGAAAATGTGTTTAAAAAATGGAGTTGTGAAAAAAATGAGTACCCATTGAGTATTCAAGAATGAATAAAACAAAAACATCTTCGGCATAAAATAACCCAATGGATTGACATGCCGTACAATCCAACCAACTATGCAACTAGCCGACCGACCAACCTAGAAACCCTTACATATACGTAGGGCAAAACCTAGATCTCACTTTTAGTGCGTGTAATTTAAATGAAATGTTGTCGTTAGCTCAGTCGATAGAGCATCTAGCTAGGATCAGCAAGGATCCACATACCGGCACTCACCCACTCAACATATGAGTAGCGCAGCTTGAATCTGTGCGGTAACGTAGGGATCTGATGGTAGGCATAGTGCCCAACTCCAGGCGCAAAAAACAATATCCTTGGTTTAGTTCTAGTGAAAACGCGATAGACTCCCTCACAATAGGCCGACTCCGCCGATTTTACTTATTTCTAATACTGTCGCTATGATAAAAGTGAGTCCAAGAATTTGTCCGTATGTTTCGTATATTCATAGAACAGTAAGTGTTTTATGTATTCTTCTTCTACTTTGACAAGCCCGATTTTATTACATTTGGCACTGTGACAAATGTTTGGTGTTTCAATTCTGAGTAACAACCACAGACAAAAAAAGACATAATCTGGATATCAAATATACGTTTCTTTTTTGTCTTTTTTATCTGTCTTCTGACCATTTGAAGGCAGTCTGACCTTAAGAAAAACGGCGACAGTTCTTTAGTATGCTATATTCTATATGTACTGTAGACTTTGTATTAGTCATTTGATACCTATAAAGACAAATATCTTTAAGACAGCGCGTGTGTGTTAGTGTGTGTGAATGTGTGTGTGTGTCCTGAATGGTATAAATAACAAAAATCACTGAAAGGACCGAGTTGAAAAGTGACATTATTCCTCATGTAGCAATAGGGAAATTCTTGAATACTGATCAATTTACATTGAATGTAAGTACTATTTTCCCGCCTTTTCTGGGTTAGTGTGGGGCGTAGATACTCTGTAACCCCACAATGTCAAGGGCCATTTCCAACCCGTCCTTCGGGACAGGGGTCCAGTGAGCTTCGGCCACCGGACCGGTCATGTTAAATAATAGCGTCAAATCCCCAGGGGTTATCCCCCCCAGGCAACACCTGCCCCCTTGACTTAAAGGGGCAGGGCTGGCGTTTATTGCCAGCGCTTGAGGGGGCCCCCTTGAGGGGGAATGCCGAAGGGATCGACGCAATTTTTCTAACTACCACCCATGAGTCTCGGCTTGTGGGTGGTTCCACTAAAAAGCATTGTGCCGTATCGTGTACAAGGGATGGGGTACATGTAAATACCACTATTGTCAAGAGGTCGGATAACTTTTTTTTTAAAAAACATTTTTCTTTTTTATTCGATACCTCTTTTTTTTTGTCGTACTTTACGAATACATCTTCATAGAAAAGTAAGTTAGTTATGAATATATTATATAATATATATATATATAATACTGTGTGTTCCTTAATTATCATATGCCATATTCTATATATGCTATTGTATTAGTCGTTTGATACGAATAAAGACAAATCTATTGATTGACCGTTATCATCTTGCAAAACTCTCTGGTTAAAAATGAGACCGTCTAATTCGTCTAGATGAAATGCAAAAATGTAATTCCTGATTGCCTGGTGTTGCTTTTCTGTCGAATTCTTATTTCTTATGAGTGCGACACCTCAGCTAAATAATAGACCATTCCGTTTTTATTGTAAAGAAAGAAAGGGAAGAAAAAAAGAAATGCCACACAGTAAAAAAATATAAGAAAAACAAGAGAGTAGGGGAATGATAGTGAGAGGGTGGTGAGCGCCCGGAGGGATAACGCTGATCTATTTCAATTGAACAGAATGCAAAGATAAAAAGAAGGAAAGAAAGAAAAAATTGTGAGAAAGTTAAATCGAGATATATTATGCCTTTTACATATTGAATTAATTGCAATAGCTCATAAGTAAACATATCAAACATTATTTGCAACAACCAATCAGGAACGCGGTAGAATGGTAGACACTCATTAAATATGATTGAGAGCCAAATTGATCCGCCCTCCTTGAACGTCAGAAATCTGAGTTCAATCTTCTCTGATAGGGTCCGTCTGAAGAGGGGAGTCTGAAATTGTAAGACCCAAAACTCCCCGGGGGACCAGGCTTTGACATCATTGACGACGCCCTCTAAAACGTATTAAAGCACATATTCAATGACTAACTTTTATTCATGGATATGCCAAGTCTCTTATTAGATTTAAGTACCGAGTAAGTCTCAGCATGACTGTTGCAAATCCCTGGGCCAATATTCTAATAAATCAAAGATCTACTCGTAAAACAGTGCGAATCTGGAAATGAGGCGGACTTACATCACGACAGGTTTCCAAGACCAATTTAAGAAAAAATACAAACGAGAATAAAATTATAAAAATAAACAATTTAAAAGCAAGAATTTAGTAAGATCAAATATTATAAAAACAGTATAAAGAAAACAATTTATATTAATCTATAAATAAATATAGATAAGAGATTTATTTCTTAACTTCTTATATGACGGGCAACATTGGATTGCCCTGCTAGGAGAAATACTTACTTGGGATTATCTAGTTATCGGTATTAGATAGAAATATTTGTAACCATACAACTGCGTACAAATGATTTGGTGTTAGATAGGGATACTTGACATCTCAAAACTGCGAATTGAAACTCTAAAAAAACGATACACAAAATGTAAATATAGATGTACAAGGAATGTAATTTTCCCAAGCTCTAGGCATCAAATAACCTAAGAAGCAGTTGACAGGGTATTCGAATAAACCAACCAAAGGTGTGTGAGTCATTAATGGTCATTTAAAGAAAAATGAAATTATAAAAGGTTAAATGTTCAGTATAATAAGTTTGGAAGGCTTAGAGTAACCTTCCAACGTGGGTACATGTGGTATATGAAATATTCCGACAAAAGTTATAAGATGATAACAGACATTATTCCGTGAGCACACAGAAATACATTCAGGAAAATATATAAACATGCATAAAGAAAGTAGGTTGTACGACTTACGTCCTGGGGAATGTCACTTACTGATAGCTGGTTGATGGGCAAAGCCCCCCACTTAAGGATAAATGACACAAGCGTCTAAACCATGTGAAGTGTTTGCCTGTCCATGGGAAATAGATAAAATTATCCCGGGCTCCCATTTAAATAGTTTATGCCTCTACTGGCGAAAGCAAGCAGCAAGGGAAGATAAACCTATAGTCCACCCGGAATTACCATTTTATTGACCCAACAAAATCAAAGGTCAATAATAATTTTAAAAAATAAAAACAATCTCTTGTTAATAATCAATTCACTCTTTTATGTTGTATTATAAAATGACATTTACATTTTTAGTCAATATTTAACTCTTAACATTTTATACCGCCTCATTCCACATGGCCAGAAGTCACATTCATTTTCCTAATCTACCCCAAATGATAGACTTTGTTTAAATGTAATATTAAACATATTTAGAAATATTTGATCTAAGAGAAATAACAGGTAACTTTAAATGAAAAGGACATTTTTAGCCATTTTTTGATAAATCTTTATAGGAATGGGGCCCTGACTTAAAATTCTTAACAGGAAAGTTAAGAACAAGAGTTAAGCAGAGTTTTGATGCCCCTCACCGACCCTACTTTCCATTCATTAAATGATCCGAAAATGGTTGATATGCCGTAAAACTAAACAACCAACCAATGGGATCCAAGCACTGCAACACCGATAGAAGAAGTATGCGGGCTGCAAGTGGGACTTATGTTGAAAAATAAAACTGAAACCTAACGAAAAAAAAGTATCAAGTCGTGTTTTCAACTGAAAATATGCTAAAATTAGATTAACTAGAACAGAACTAAAAGTTCTCGTAAGAGACAGCGAGATGTGAAACACTGATCAAATGTATTTGGAGTGAATTACTAAAGGGAATGTCGGTTTGGTCGCCGTATTTCTTATCTCTTAACTAGTTTAGTTGTCTTCACTGCTTCTTCTTGAATGCTGTATTATGGATTGTGACAGTATCTACGATCAGTAGACACTTTTACATAAAAAGTCTATATTAGATAAACGGGTTTGTCATTATCTTTCATCTGAGTTGTGTTTAACAAGACAAAATCTGTACAGACTTTTGGTTCAAGAGTAATATGTTTTCGAAAAGTTAAAAATATACGCGTTAAAAGCCAATTATTCACACATGAACAGAAATAGAGATTTCTGTGAATATTTTTCAAGAAAAATAATTCATTCTTAGTATCCCTAAAATATTACACACCAAGCATACACACAAGTACATGCGCACACAGAACGGACATATATACAGACACAAAACGCACACGGCAATATATACTTATATATATATATATATTATAATATTATTTTCAAATAGCAAATGCAATTAAAAGACAAACGAGATAATATAAAAAAAAGGCCTTCCCTACGTAATAAAACCAACCCAACAAACACAATTTGCAGAATTCTTAACAAAGCTTAGATAGACTTTATAAAAAAAGATTACCTCCATACATCTAAGGTCAAATTAAATAAAATAAGAAATCCGGTAGAGATAAACAATCCCAATTAGCATGGCAGAGCAGTAAATAGGCATTAGTGCTAGGCAATGCAGCGTGAGATCAAGCTAGAAGTTGCCAGCCAATACTATAGACTTCTGAAGTGGAAAGAACATTTCAAGAAACTGCCTAGAAACCCTACTAAAATCACAGATAATAGCATTCCAAAAATCCTTAATATCCAACATTACAACCATCTTGACAATTGATGAATGAGGAACTGGTTCTAAAAAAAACAATGAAAAGTAGAAAATCTCGACCCTTGACGGAAAACCCGCCGAAATATCGAAAACGAGAAAATTTGATGTACATACTTCTTCGATTATTACAGTGTAGGCGCAATGAACAAATAGAACACAGAAATGACGAAAGGTTGCATCCTCGCCCTCGGAATCACTAATAAACTTACAGAGCATAACTCTTACTGCGCAATTTATAATGCCCTTGTCCTCAATCGAACATAACCTGAAGTAGAGGAAATTCTTAGGAAAACCTCAAAATAGGTTTAGTAGAAATCGATATCCATATCTCAGATACTCACTTATTCGTCGAATCGATAGAAGGGCTTAGGGGAAAAATCTCGAGGCAACACTATTTGTTTATAGATTTCTTCAATGCATTTGACTCCATTCAAAGAGGAAAGATTGAGCAAAATACGACTAGGCATATCGTCTCCTAAAGAATTTTTGATTTCAATAGTGATTGCCTCAACAACATTTTTTTGATGGAGTCCTTACAAGGAGATTATTAACAGTTCTATCTATAATATACATAGACACATTCTAATTTTAGCTCAGTTGGTAGAGTGTTCGGCTAGGGAATCACAAGTTTCTTGGTTCGATACCGGCCCTCACCAACTCAGTGTAGAGTAGCACAGGATCTGTGCTGGTAAGTGAGGAGCTGATGGTATGTGTGGCGCCTCCAACTTCAGATGCTAAGATAATCTCCTTGATTAATGTTATGAAAAGGGAATAGACTCCCTCGGCTGATTGGCTTGATACTGAACATTAGGCCGCCCCGACGACTTACTTTATTACTTTTTTACGTTCTAATGAACAGTTATTAGATCTAATAAAAGAAAGATGCTTCACGTAAAAATGGCAAAATATTGCGATATTCCTCATAAACATGATTGCGACTACACATATGATCTAGCACTTCTTGAAAAATACAGCTGTATAAGCCGAATCACTGCTGCATAACCTGGTGAAGCGCAGCAAGAGCAGCATTTGTATCTATTTGAACTCCGATAAAATGGAGTTCTTGTTCTAAAACAAGATAAAGACCAACTCCACAGTGGACGTGTTGTTCCCCCACCCCCCGAAATTTATTTGATCAGTTACCTACGGTAATTAATGTCTTCATTAGCACATAAATTTTAGCGAAGGGATTACGTCCACAAGCCATTATCCAACAATTAAACCCACCATAATACTAATTAAAAAGTATGTTATATAACTATAGGCAGGTCGGTTCATGACGGTATTCCTCTTCCAGTACTAACTGCAGATAGCGCTTAAGAGATTATATCATTAGATAACCGATATAAAAGCATACATTTCACGCAAATGCCCGAACGTTTTAGACATTATCCTCCT
>CM042137.1:142306711-142354650 GCA_023376005.1 Doryteuthis pealeii | reverse complement strand
GCTCTCCCTGCAGCTATGTTGATAGTAAGAATAGGAGGTTTTAAACTGACTAGGTAATTCAGTCTAGGGAGAAGGAAAAAACTCTGAATTTCTAACCGTAAACTCGCTCAAAAATAGAACTTGTGTCGTGTGGATGTGTATATATATATATATATTAATATATATATTATATAATATATATATATATATATATATTTGGGAGGAATATGTGCTTAATTGAAGTCGCTACTAATTTTTGAAATTAATTAATTATTTATTATGAATTAGCTGGAATTAATAATTAATTTTCAAAATTAGTTACGACTTCAATTAGCAACATATTCTCCCAAAAAATGCCGGCCTAAAAAAAGGCCATAATCACAACACATCGTCTGTTTGTTTACGTCTCATAATATAGTATATAATATATATATATTATGAGACCTAAAAAACAGACAATATACTAGGAAACTATATTTTATATATATAGAAGCCAGCGTGCTTAAATATGGGAAGATATATAACCAAGTCCTAACTCACAAAGGTACAAAGTTTGTCCGTGATGTACTAACACGTGAACACAAAGGAATGGGGAGACAAGAGAGAGGATCAATGACTGAAAAGAGTAAATACAAATAGAAGACGACAATTATCAATTAATTATGAATCCGATAAGATTGGGAAGGTCAGTTAATCAAAGTAATTTGCAGCAAGAAACATAAAAAAATACTAAAAAAACGGATTGGGATTTAGACATTAAACAAATTGTATAATAATAAATCATAAATTTTAAAAAAACAAAACTTGCTGCTGTGAGACAAAACCATGAAAAACATCATTATTCACTATAAATAATGGGTGGGATATTATATGAAACGCGAGCTCTTCTATATAAGAATGGCAGCACTCTGTCTCCGTGACGGCCTTTACAACAAAGCGATATGTGTATTAAAACAGTTAAAATCCCCTTCCCATTTTGTAAGTGAGACAGCCTAATGTTTAAGGTGCCAGACTGACACCTCAACCGATCGCATTTCAAACCGCCAGTAGGCTTAGCTTACAAATGTCTAGCCACACTGAGAGAATTGATAAGGTTGCAAACACTGTCTGTGGATGACCCGTTATATATATATAATATATATATATATATATATATATATATTATATATAGAAATACTATTTCAAGTAGTTTGAAATGAATGATTAGAAGGAAAGAAATATAAACAGAGCAAAGGTATTGATAATTAATAAGAATTTGAAAGAAGAAAGAAGGAAGTCGAACCGTTTTGATGGTAATCAATTTTTTAAACTTCCAATTTTAACACTTTTCTTTTAAAGACATTTTATATTTAATCCATAGATGGACCTTCAACATGTATACCACTCCGGGCCAGAGTAGACGTGGGAGTAATGGTCATCAATGGGTACTCCCACATTTCTCTGCAGCTCCAGAATTGGAACTTCACCATCCGATAGAGTTTAACGTCATTGCTCATGAAAAACCTTAAGTCCCCCCCCCACCATGCCTTCACGCAAAAATATGATATAAAGGGTGGTGAGTTGCCATATGAGCAATAGAGTTGAGCAATCATTTAGGTGCTACAGCTTGACGATCTAGCCGATGAATTGCGGGCCGTGGGGGGTCTCTCAGGACCCAACCTCTAGTCAATAAAGGGCTTCGAGTGAAGGTGTAGAATGTCATGAACTACTCAGCCACCAGGGTTCCATCGTTATTGAGTTCACGGGTACCCACACAACGACCAACAGTTGGACCCCAGTGAGGAGAGCTTTACCCCTCTGACATAGGATGCAGTCGCAGTGATTCTAAAGCCCAGTGGACAGGCTTGTGATTTTAGAAGACATTAATTGTATATGACAAATATTAAGATTATTGGGTTAATTATAATTTATTATCAAACAGTAATACATTGAATGGAATTTATGATTGAATATAATAGAGGGATCTATGATTTGCGGGTGTTAGACATTTTGCAAAGCTTCCTGAAATAGGCTATAGGCAAAAAATTCTAAGTCTTTCTGTTATATTTTTACTTATAAATTTTTGCCATCTGCTGATTCTAACAATAAGCCACACATTTAGCTCTGAAAACTACGACGAGTTAAAAAAAAAAAAAAAACTTTCTATGCGCTTAAGAATTCTTCCCAGATTAGGTGGATTATATATATTATATATATAATATATATATATATATTATAATATATATATATATGAATTTAACCATTTTGAAAAAACAATGGATATATCTGCTGACAGGATCTGTTTCGACGCCTTAGATAAGGGTCATCATCAACGAGCAAAAAATTTTACGAAAAGAAAAGAAGGGATAAAAAAACCGTGGAAAGAATAGGGGGTACAAACACACGCTGAATGCTTGAATTTTTAAAATGCGCTACTGTTTCAAAAATAAAATAAATTTTTCTTTTAAAAATCAGAAGCATTTTATAATTCAAAAAATAAACTCAAAAAAGAGTTTGGTGTAATATATAAAAAGTGTAAAGATTATCAAAAATGTTCCAAATATTCCAGCTTAATAAGTTGTTACATGTCCACAGCACAATTGAAAGAAGATGTTAAGTTTCAAAAAGTTGTGGTGCTAGGTAAATTTTTGTAGTGTCGTAGAATAATCTTCGGAGGTGTTAAAATCCGTATATTTTGTTTTGTCATAACAAATGTGTAAAATAAATGGAAATTAATCCGACAATGAATTTAACATTTTGAAAATTTTGAAAAAAATAATAACCAATTTGTTTTCAAAAAGTTAAATTCATTCTGTCGGATGTAATTTCCATTTATTTACATCATATGTGTGTGTTGTGTGTGTGGTGTGTGTGTGTGTGTGTGTGTGGAAAAA
Organism: Doryteuthis pealeii; assembly: GCA_023376005.1. Taxonomy (NCBI): domain Eukaryota; kingdom Metazoa; phylum Mollusca; class Cephalopoda; order Myopsida; family Loliginidae; genus Doryteuthis; species Doryteuthis pealeii. Next base: position 142,351,798 of record CM042137.1, on the reverse strand, counting down.
GTAATAAGCGAAAGGGAAAAATGGGAAGTGTGAGATAATATATTGATAGTTGAAACCTATTTAAAACTGGGGGGGGCGACCCGTTTTTAACGTTTCGATTGATTAAATTTTTTTTCTTCAAGAATATGCTGTATATGGTGTAATTTCCTATGGGTAAATATGCTTTCTCGAATAGAACGTCAACAGTTCGATATCTCTTGTCCTGTAGAAGAATTGATATATATTATAACATATTAAATCTAGATATATTGATTATTAAATACTATCGATTGAAACGTTTAAAACATCGTTCATATATTTTAAATATCAATTAATTATCCTCACATTCCTATTTTTCTAAAATGTACATTCAATTGAAATAATCTGATCATTTTTAAAGTGAATGTCATGCACATGTAGAAATTGGACATATACGATTTTCAACGTTTATATCGAATGTGTGATTGGTAAATTTAGGAATTCTAAAGTTGCCAACGTAAATAATTGAGTGACAGATCAATGGGGCTCATTTCAGGCAAAGGAAAAAAAAAAAAAAAACATTAGAAGGCGAGTCAGTCTTTGCGGACATTTATCCACCTGGATTAAATCGATTAAGACACGTAAGAATGAATATCTTATTGTGCAACAAACTGAATCTTTCATTTATAATGATCAATATCAATGAAGTGGTGTCCCCACTTGAACGATTGATTATATCGTTAATATGAGGAATTAATTAATCTCAAATAACAGAACTTCAAATAATAAAAACAGGGAAATCTTAGAACAAAACAATCAAATAATTTTGGGGGTATATTCACAGAGTTCGCGTCCCGGCCTCCTGCCTCAAAAAAGCTACCGGTAGCAGCTGAAAAAAAAAAAACACCGGCTACAATTGAAGTCTGTAACCGAAGCGGCTGTACATGAAAAAAAAACTAGGTTTAGTTGGGTTTGTTTAATGCGAAAAATAAAAAACAATTTGGGCTCTGTTTCAGAAAAACGGATACCCACAATTTTTTTAATAAAACTTAATTTTAACCTGGGTGTTTAGGGTTAGAGTAGGGGTAGAGTAGGGTTGGGTTTTCAGAAAAACGCTCTAAGTTTTTTTGTTGTTTTTTTTTTTGGGGGGGGGGTTCAATGACACCGCTTCGCTACGGACTTCAACGTAGCTGGTTGTTTTTGTTCAGCCAGCACGACTTTGAGGCTGTAGGTCGGGACGGCAACTCCGCGAAGAGTACGTTTTTGTCCCGTCTTAGTTTTACTTCTTATTGTCTGATTTTTTTATGGGGCTGAAAAAATTGTATTGTGAAAAGGGAGTAATAACGTCATATTGCCTATTTAGTACATGAACACATCCCAAAAAAAGCAACCTGCCTCTACCCAATCAAAGTTATTGGATACACATTTCTGTACGAAACAAAAAAGTATTATTATAAGTTGGATTTTCCAGACTATTGTCATCATGTTTATTCGTTATATACACAACTTACAGCGCGTGTGTATTGGTTTAAGTCATAGAAAAAGGAAAGCTCGTCGACCCGATCAAATACTAGAGGGAGGCTGTTTACATTTCACATAGACCTATTACCCTTGAAGAAGGTATGAAATCCAACTATTCTCCTCTGAATGTGGGTAAAATAGGAGACAGGACTGGGCTCTTAATCTTGGTTAGGGCAAACAAGTCTAGGGGAAGAAACTCCGAAATCAAACCTGTTAAACTCGCTAAGATATTGGACCTTGTGTAACATCCTATCGTGTGAGGTTGGTAAATATATATATATAAAAACATTTAGCTTCGAACTCGAAACCCCTTGTCGTAAATCGGGGGCCTCCAGAACTCGTTGTTCATCCTCGGGGATTGACTGTTCTCATTTCGATTTACCATGGACCGGGTACAAGCTATGTTTAATTATTCTATTATTATTACGCCATGGTTCAGAGATGAACCTTTCACCTAGAATGTTATTAACTTAGAACTATTAACTTAACGCTATATCCATTGGCCACCATGTGTCCAACTTATTTGTTTAGGTTATGGTTAACGGAAATAGAACAGTCTACAAACATTGGGTGCGGTCGAAGTTCGGTTCAGCCCAATCAGCGAAGGGAGTCTAGCCCTTTTCACTAGAGCATAGACCAAGGAGATTTTTTGCATCTGAGGTGGAAGCGCCATACACATCAGCTCTAAGTTACCGCAAGATCCCTGTGCTACTCATACGCTGAGTTGCGCGAGGGCCGGTATCGAACCAGAAACCTTGCGGTTTCTACCCGAACGCTCATACCACTGAGCTAACCCGACCCTATAACAATAAAGATGAGTTACAAATAGTCCGAAAAAAATCCAAATAAGTCCAAATACTTCGAGTATTATCTGCGATTATTCAGACTATTGTCCCATTCTTCATTGTTTTTTACAACGTTTCGGCCGATATCCCTCCGCTTCTTCATGTAGTTCTTGCTCGGACCGGAACCTTCTTTTCGAACTCGGGAAACTTTCTTGTCGTAATCGGGAGCATCACGACCCTTAACCTAACCCTTTATTTATCCACGGGGTATCCTGTCTCTTCCGCAACCATAGTTTCCAAACCGAGTTCGAAAAGAAGATTCCCGAGTCCGAAAAGAAAATACCCGAAGAAAGGCCGAGGGCATATCGCCGAAACGTTGTACAAATAACAATGGAGATGGGGACAATTAGTCCGAATAAGCAGCATAATACTAATCTTCAAGCTCATCTCAAATATTCAGAGAAATGTACTTCTTTGTTCATAACAGAAATGCGTATTTCCGAAAAAAAATGTTTTTGACAGAGGGGTTGCCTTTGGAAGGATGTGCTCATGGACTAAAAAACATGCATTGCATATTCTATATGACTTTCAAATTAACTCCCTTCTTCAAAACAGGAAATACTTGGCAATTCAGTCATTTGATAAAATAAGAAAATTTATTCTTAAAAATATAGCTCACCTATCAAACAATTATAAAGGACTTAATACGTACAGAGGGAAGAGGAACAGGTACCAATCAGAATAACAGACAAGAGATAATATATTAGATCGTATACGTTATAAATAGCATTAGATGTGAAAACTCCCGAAGTAGCGAAACATTAATAATTACGAGATAGCCCTAATGTCTAAAACGTTTCGGGCATTTGCGTGAAATGTAATGCTTTTTACTTTATCTAATGATATAATCTCTTAAGCGCTATTCTGCATTATTTACCGAAAGAGGAATACCGTCATGAACCGACCTTGCCCATAGTTATATAACATTACTTTTAATAGTATTATGGGGGGTTTATTTGTGGATAATGGCTTGACTACTCCCTCGCCTAAAATTTATGTGCTAATGAGCATTATTACTAGTAAACTGATTCAAATAATTTCGGGGGTGCTGGGAGTAACACACCCGTCCATCTTGGAGTTGTCTTTATCTTGTTTAGAAACAAGAACTCCATTTTTTCGCGAGTTCAAATAGATACCAATGCTTCTTGCTGGTTCACCAGGTTATGCAGCAGTGATTCTGCTTATACAAGCTGTATTTTCAAGAAGTGCTAGATCATATGTGAGTCCGCATATGTTTATGAGGAATATCGCCAATATTTTGCCTTTTTTAACGTAAGCATCTTTCTTTATAAGATCTAATAATGTTCATAGAACGCTAAAAAAGGTAAATTTAAAGTAAAGCTCGGGCGGCCTTAATGTCCAGTATCAGCCATTCAGCGGAGGGAGTCTATTCCCTTTCACTACAATAATTCAAGGAGATTATCTATTCATCTGAGTTGGAGCGCCACAATACCATCAGCTCCTCACTTTTACAGCACAGATCCCTGTGCTACTCATACACTGAGTGGTGAGGCCGTATTCGAACCAAGAACCTTGTGATTCTAGCCGAACACTTACCAACTGAGCTAAATGAATGTAGTCTATGTAATTATAGATAGAAATTTAATATATCTCCTTGTAGGACTCCATCAAAAATGTTGATTGAGCATCAGCTATTGAAATTAAAAAATTCTTTAGGCAGACTATATGCAGTCGTATTTGCTCAGATCTTTCCTCTTGTATGGAGCAAAATTGCATTGAAGAAATCTATAAACAATAGTGTTGCCTCGAGATTTTTTCCCTAGCCCATCACGATTCGACGAATGTGAGATCTGAGATATGGATCGATTCTATAACCTATTTGAGGTTCTAAGAATTTCCTCTACTTCAGGTATGTTCGATTGAGCAAAGGGGCATTATAACATTGAGCAGTAAGAGTTATAAGCTCTGTAGTTATTAGTGATTCCGAGGGGAGAATGCAAACCTTCGTCCATTTCTCTGTTCTATTGTTCATGCGCTACACTGTATTAATCGAAGAAGTATGTCATCAAATTTCTCGTTTTCGATATGTTCGGCGGGTTTTCCGTCAAGGTTGCCAGATTTTCTACTTTCATTGTTTTTTTTAAACCAGTTCCTCATCATCAATTTCATAGATGGTTGTAATGTGGATATTTAAGGGATTTTTGGAAATGCTATTATCTAGTGATTTTATAGGGTTTTAGGGCAGGTTTCTGTGAAATGTTCTTTCCACTTCAAGAAAGTCTATTAGTATGGCTGGCAACTTCTAGCTTTGATCTCACGCTGCATTGCCTAGCACTAATGCATATTTACTCTCTGCCATGCTAATTGGATGTTATCTTTACCGGATTTCTTATTTATTTATTTGACCGTTAGATGTATGGGGAGTATTCTTTTTTATAAAGTCTATCTAAAGCTTTGTTAAGATCTGCAAATTTGGTGTTTTGTTGGGTTGGTATTACGTAGGGAAGCCTTTTTTTATATTATCTCGTTTGTCTTTTATTGCATTTGCTAGTTTGAAACTAATATTATATATATATATATAATATATATATATATGTGTGTGGCGTTTGTGTCTGTATATATGTCCGTGTCTGTTGTGCGCATGTATTGGTGTATGGCTGTGTGTATATTTTTTAGGGATTACTAAGGATGAATATCTTTTCTTGAAAAAATTCACGAAAAAATCCTATTTCGTGTTCAATGTGTGAATAAATTGCTTTTACGCGTATATTTTACCTTTTCGAAACATATTACTCTTGAAAACCAAAATGTCATGTTACAGATTTGTCTTGTTAAAACACAACCAGATGAAAGATAATGACAAAACCCGTTTATCTAATAAGACTTTTATGTAAAAGTGTCTACTGATCGTAGATTACTGCTCACAATCCATAATACAGCATTCAAAGAGCGTGAAGACAACTAAACTAGTTAGAGATAAGAAATACGGCGACCAAACCACCATTTCCCTTTAGTAATTCACTCCAATACATTTGATCAGTGTTCACATCTCCTGTCTCTTACGAGAACTTTTAGTATCTGTTCTAGTTAATCTAATTTTAGCATATTTTCAGTTGAAAACACGACTTGATACTTTTTTCGTTAGGTTTCAGTTTTATTTTTCAACAAAGTCCCACTTGCAGCCCGCCCATACTCTTCTATCGTGTTGCAGTGCTTGGATCCCATGGTTGGTTGTTTAGTTTACGCATATCAACCATTTTCGGATCATTAATGATGAAGTAGGTCGGTGAGGCATCAAATCTTGCTTAACTCTTGTTCTTAACTTTCCTTTAGAATTTTAAGTCCAGGCCCATCCTATAAGATTTATCAAAAAATGGCTAAAAAATTCCTTTTTCATTTAAAGTTACCTGTATTTCTCTTAGATCAAATATTGCTAAATATGTTTAATATTAATTAAACAAAGTCTATCATTATATTTAAAATAAATAAAATTTTGTGCGGCGTAATTAGCGAAAATGAATGTGACTTCTGGCCATGTGCGAATGAGGCGGCTATATAAAATGTTAAGAGTTAAATATTGACTAAAAATGTAATGTATTTATAATACAACATAAAAGAGTTGAATTGATATAACAAGAGATTGTTTTTATTTTTTTAAAATTATTTATTGACCTTTGATTTTGTTGGGTCAAAAAATGCGTAATTCCGGGTGGACTATAGGGTGTTTTTATCTTCCCTTGCTGCTTGCTTTCGCCAGTAGAGCATAAACTATTTAAAATGGGAGCCCGGATAATTTTATCTATTTTCCCATGGACAGCAAACACTTCACCTGTTAGACGCTTGTGTCATTTATCTTAAGTGGGGGCTTTGCCCATCAACCAGCTATCAGTAAGTGACATCCCCAGCACGTAAGTCGTACACCTACTTTCTTTATGCATGTTTATATTTTCCTAAATTATTTCTTTTTTTTATTGTGCTCACGGAATAATGTCTTTATCATCTTATAAACTTTTGGGGGTTTCGGGAATATTTCATATTACACACATGTACCCAGTTGAAGGTTAACTCCTAAGCCTTCCAAACTTATTATATGAAACATTTACCTTTTATATTTCATTTTCTTTAAAGACCATAATGACTCACACCACCTTTGGTTGGTTTATTCGAATACCCTGTCAACTCTTCTTAGGTTATTTGATGCTAGAGCTTGGGAATTACTTCTTGTACATCTATATTTACATTTGATGATCGTTTTTAGAGGTTTCCAATTGCAGTTTTGAGTGTCAATTATCCCATCTAACACAAATCATTGTACGCAGTGTATGGTTAAAATATTTCTATCTAATACCGATAACTAGATAATCCCAAGTAAGTATTTCTCCTAGCCAGGGCAATCCAATGTTGCCGTCATATAAGAGTAAGAAATAAATCTCTATCTATATTTATTTAAGAATATTAAAATTGTTTCTATATGTTTTTATAATATTTGACTACTAAATTCTTGCTTTAAATGTATTTTTATATTTATTCTCGTTTTGTATTTTTTCTTAATTGGTCTTTGGAACCTGTCGTGATGTTAATGTCCGCCTCATTTCCAGATCGCACTGTTTACGAGTAGATCTTGATTATTAGAATATTTGCCCAGGATTGCAACAGTCTGCTGAGACTTACTCGGTACTTAAATCTAATAAGAAGACTTGAGTATCCATGAATAAAAGTTAGGTCATTGAAATATGTCTTAATACGTTTAGAGGGCGTCGTCAATGATGTTCAAAGCCTGGTCCCAGGAGTTTTGGTCTTACAAATTTCAGGACTCCCCTCTTCATACGGACCCTATCAGAGAAGATTTGAACTCAGATTTCGACGTTCAAAGGAGGGCGGATCAATTTGGCTCTCATCATATTTAATGAGTGTCTACCATTCTACGCGTTCCTGATGGTTGTTGCAAATAAGTGATATGTTACTTATGAGCTATTGCAATTAATTCAATATGAAAAGGCATAATATTATCTCGATTTAACTTTCTCACAATTTTTTCTTTCTTTCCTTCTTTTTATCTTGCATTCTGTTCCAATTGAAATAGATCAGCGTTATCCTCGGGCGCTCACCACCCTCTCACTATCATTCCCCTACTCTCTGTTTTTCTTATATTTTTTTTACTGTGTGGGCCACTTTCTTTTTCTTCCCTTTTCTGTCTTTACAATAAAAACGGAAGGTTATTATTTAGCTGATGTCGCCACTCATAAGAAAATAGAATTCGACAGAAAAGAACACCAGGCAATCAGGAATTACATTTTTGCATTTCATCTAACGAATTAGACCGGTCTCATTTTTAACCAGAGAGTTTTGCAAGAGATAACGGTCAAATCAATTAGATTTGTCTTTATCGTATCAAACGACTAATACAATAGCATATTATAGAATATGGCATATGATAATTAAGAACACACCAGTATTTATATATATATATATATATATAAATAACTAACTACTTTTTTATGAAGATGTATTCGTAAAGTACGACAAAAAAAAGAGGTATCGGAATAAAAAAAGAAAAAATGTTTTTTAAAAAAAAAGTTATCCGACCTCTTGACATAGTGTATTGACATGTTACCCCCACTGTACACGATTACGGCACAATGCCTTTTACGTGGACCACCACAAGCGAGACTCATGGGGGTAGTTAGGGAAAAATTGCGTCGATCCTCTGGCATTCCCCCTCAAAGGGGGCCCCTCAAGCGCGGGCAATAAACCCAGCCTGCCCCCTTTAAGTCAAGGCGGGAGGTGGTGCCTGGGGGGATAACCCCCTGGATTGACCTATTAATTTAACATGACGGTCCGTGCGAAAGCTCACTGGACCCTGCCCCCGAAGGACGGGTTGGAAATGCCCCTTGACATTTGGGTTACAGAGTACCTACGCCCCCACACTAACCAGAAAAGGCGGAAATAGTACTTACATTCAAATGTAAATGAATCAGTATCAAGAATTTCCCTATTCTACATGAGAATAATGTCACTTTTCAACTCGCCGTCCTCGAGTGATTTTGTTATTTATACCATTCAGACACACACACAATCACACACATACACACACGCGCTTGTCTTAAGATATTTGTCTATAGGTTATCCAAATGACTAATAACCAAAGGTCTACAGTACATATAAATATGGCATAACAAAGAAACTGCTCCGTTTTCTTAAGGTCAGACTTGCCTTCAAGGTAGAAGACACGATAAAAAACAAAAAGAAACGTATATTTGATATCCCAGATATGCTTTTTTTGTCTTGTGTTGTTACTCAGAATTGGAAACACCAAACATTTGTCACAGTGCCAATGTAATAAAATCGGGCTTGTCAAAGTAGAAGAAGAATACATAAAAACACTTACTGTTCTATGATATACCGAAACATAACGCGACAAATTCTTGGACTTCCTTTTTATAGCGACAGTATTAGAAATAAGCTAAATCGGCGGAGGTCGGCCTATGTGAGGGAGTCTATCGCGTTTTCACTAGAACTAACCAAGGATATGTTTTTTGCGCTGGAGATGGGCACTATGCCACCATCAATCCCTACGTTTACCGCAAGATTTCAAGCTGCGCTACTCATATGTTGAGGTGGGTGAGTGCCGGTATGTGATTCCTTGCTGTCCTAGTAGATTGCTCTATCGACTGAGCTAACGACAACCATTTCATTTAAATTACACGCACTAAAAGTGAGACTAGGTTTTCCTACGTATATTAAGGGTTTCTAGGTTCGTCGGTCGCTAGTTGCATAGTTGGTTGATGTCGGGCATGTTCCATCCATTGGGTTTTTTATGCCGAAATGTTTTTGTTTATCATTCTGGAATACTCAATGGGTACTCATTTTCACAACTCATTTAAACTTTTCTAAAAAACCCATTTTCTATTTAACTAACAGATACTCGCATCTCAGTTCAGAGGTGACCTGGGAGTAATCGTTCCCCAGAGATGCGAACTGGAAAGTCACAATCAGATAAAAGTTTAATCATACCAGGAATCAAGCCCTCGGCCACCCACCCTTCCACCACGATATTTGATAAGAAGACTTAGGACAATTATAACGTACTAGGGTTTGACTTGGCCAAGCAATTTATCACTTGGAGCCTAAGTTAAATGCCACAGGGAGTGTTGCATGTCATTGGACTGCTCAGTTCACTGGATCCCATCCTTAAGCATCCCGGGTCACCACCCATGGCCAAAAGGTGGCCCATTGTTGTATTTTCCCCTCTACAGAGGGTGCAATCGGTGAGCTAAGAGGTTTCTAGGTATTCAGGTTGACAAATTCAGCAGGCCTTCTTTTTTATCTGTTCGAGTGTCCCACCAACTACTGGCATGCTTTTTATCTGTTGCCATATTTGATATTTCTACTGCCACATCATTTTTAATTTGGATGTTTTTTCAAGATGTTTTTGTCGCTGCGGACAAATTTTCATCTATGAAGAATGGTTTTATCCTTAAAATCTTTCACAATGATGTCTGCATTGTTGACATTTATTTCTATAAAGTTGAATTTGAGAAAATTCCTGTTAATTTAACGAACTAAAATCGTTCCCTTAAGCATTTTGAGGCTACTACCTGTAAGTGCGTTTCCAGAACTACGTGGTAATTATTATGCGATGATACTGGCGCCATAATTATTGGCGCGTATTTCGTTTTTCTCTTGTCTTAGTCTTCCTTGTATCATATCTATTCAGTGAGGTAAACCAAAACGTGGTAAGCACGTTTGTCCATTTCTCTGTTAAAATACGTTTGTGTTCTCATTTTTACTAATACTATTAGTTACAACCACACATATCAACAGGCTCTGTGTTTACTTATTTACACATCCAATAATCGTAAAATCTATGACTCTTAGATGGTTCAGAACGATGCTGCATGCTTCGTTTTTAAATATAGAAAATTAAAACAAATAACACAAAGAAAATTTATTCCTGTTTGTCTCATCACTTTTGTGTTATATATAATATATATATATAACTATATATATAAAATGGACAATGAATTGTTTTGTTTAGTTTTATGCTAATTATTTGAATCACGGTGGTAGTACTATATATTAATGCGTTCTTCCAAGTCTCTTTAGGTCGCATCTTAGCCCTGAAGAGCATCAAGCGAAATTTTAGTGGTTTATCTGACTCATTTAATTTATCTTATTATTGCTCTACTTAGGTATAGCACTTTTTACTTATGCTTATTTCCTGGTGTGTGTAATATATATAATATATATATATATATATATTATATATATAGATAAATAAATTTTTTTCTTTCGGCACAAATATTGCTACAATAGATTTATTTTCGGTGCGTACAATTATCTTGATCTTTTCTTTTTTTCAATTTTTTTTTCTCCCCGGGTGATGTTGGTAGTATATTTTACAATCAAATTATTGCCTGTTTATTTTCTCACGCGGGATTTACCAACAAGTTGCTATAGTCTATATATATAATATATATATTATATATATATTACACCCGAAGTGTCACAGTCAGTGCCCAAATTGCTATTCAAAATTGATGCCGCTCAGCCACTCACGCAGTTTCAGGAGGAAGAAAAAAAAGTGGACTCTACGCCATCGTCTTTTGTAGACGGAATGATACCAAAACAACACACACATATATATTATTATAATATATATATATATATACATACATACATACATACATACATACATAATATATATATATAATATATATATATATATATATAGTGTAAAATCTCCAGTCTTATATAAATCCATGTAGGCATTCCTTCTAGAAAGAAGTACATGATCTAGACGTTTGTAGATATCTCACGGGAAAAAGCCAAAGAAAAGGGTAACTGAAAAAAATCAATCTGAAAGCTTACTTAAATCCCTGTTATCGGCTATGCTATATTCAGAACGATGTTTTAATATATATGATTTATCAGCCCCCCCTCCCCGTACAACAATTGGACCAACAGGTCAATTTATAAGCGGGGTTTAAACGGGTTTGAATTTAGAGTTTTTCTTCAGATGTGTGCCAAACCCAAAGCCCAATTTGCCCTAATATTTACCCAAACTAGAGGGAACCAGATGTATTCCAACCTTCCCCAAATGTATTAGGGCTATATGAAATGCAACCAGCCTCGTCAAGAATTTGAACTCGTGTCACCGTGTCCATTCTATAACAATAACATTACACCGAGTCCTCCTATAGGGATTGTAATAGTTTACTAATGTTCCCATGTAATTTTGTATAATTCTGTCATATCCACAATTATACTCATTAGCGGCGAGCTCTTTGCTATCTCAGTTGCTTTAGAGCGTAAGCAGCTTTTGTTCTGGATACCTGGGAAGTGAACTACCCAATCATTTGACAAATACGAATTCTAGTAGTATTATCTGCGGTATTCGGACTATTGTCCCCATCTTCATTGTTTATTTTACAACGTTAACAATAATATGACAATAGTCCGATAACTCAGCATAATACTAATCTTCAAGCCTTCATCTCAAAACATTCAGAGAAACGGAATTCTAGTACTCGTTTAGTTCCATGTCAACGGACACAGGATGTGTTTTTTTATTCGCTATTAGTATTTGATGTTAAAGGGATAACCTAGAAAGTATGTGTACTAAGAAAATTATTTAAGCTATTGATGTTTAACAGATTATTGTATTTACTTGAGACCACATAACTGAGCAAATAATTGTTATAAGATAGTTATAAGTTTTTATGTTTTCCTATGTGCAAAATAATGACTAATATTGTAATATAAATACTTCATGTACCCTATAATTATAATTTAAATGCTTAATTGGAGGTCGTACCTAATTTTGAAATAATTAATAATAATGATTAGGCGGAATATCTATTAAATGTATGGCTAAACAAAACGAGAAAAATCAATCTTGATTTTTCTCAATTTGTTTAGCCATACAGTTAATAGGTTATTCCCGCCTAATTCATTATTAATTAATATTTCAAAAATTAGGTACGACTCCAATTAAGGCACTTATTCTCCCAAAAATTATCCGGCAAAAAAGCCATTCTAAACAAACCGTGTTTATACTATAAATGTTTTATTATATACTTCAACTATATAATGCCAATTATGTGTATTAGATAAAATATTTGATATCATATAAAATTGAAAGCAAAAACGTCTTTAGACAAACACCTTTACATAAAAAAATAAAATTTTTAGGTATATTTTTCTTTGATTTTATGGCATATTCAATCTCCGTGTGTTATTTAATGCCAGATCCATTCCTTGGGAAAGGATGAAATCCATTCATCACCCAAGCTATGGGTTAAATGAGCCACACTGTTCTAACAAGCATGGAATTCTGCATTAAATTAACACACGGAGATTATATTTTTTTTTTGCCATAAACAAGAAAATTATACCTAACTATATTTACTTTTTTATGTAGCTGTTTTTCTAAAGACGTTTATTTTGCTTTTAATTATATGATATCAAATATTTCTATCTAATACACATATTTGCAGTTTATATAGTTGAAGTATATAATAAAACATTGTATAATTATAACACGTGTGTTTTTTAGAATGCTTTTTGCCGATAATTTTGGGAGAATAAGTGCTTAATTGGGTCGTAACCTAATTTTGAAAATTAATTATTAAAATAATTAGCGGGAATACCTATTAAATGTATGCTAACAAATTAGAAATCAAGATTGATTTTTCTCGTTTGTTTCATACATTAAATAATATTGCCGCTAATTCATTATAGTAATTAAATTTCAAAATTAGTACACTCAATTAAGCATTTTATAATTATAATTAGTACATGCCAAGTATTTTATATTCAATATTATCATTATTTTGCACATAGGAAACATAAAAAAACTTATAAACTATCTTATTAACAAATTATTTGCCAGTATGTGGTCTCAAGTAATTAACATAGCTGTAGTAAACATCAATAGCTTTAGAATAATTTATTCTTAGACACATACTTTTCCAGGTATCTAAAATCAATACTAAATAGCGAAATAAAAAAAAAAAACCACATCCATGTGTTCCCGTTGATGGACTACGAGTACTAGAATTCGTTTCTCTGAATGTTTGAGAGAGGCTTGAAGATTAAGATTATCTGCGTTATCGGACTATTGTCCATATTTTCATTTTAAACGTTGTAAAATAACAATGAGATGGGACAATAGTCCGAATAACGCAGATAATACTACTAGAATTCATGTCAAATGATTGTAGTCACAACTTCCCAGGTATCCAGAACAAAGCTGACTTACTCTAAAGCAACTGAGATAGCAAAGAGCCTCGCCGCTAATGCAGTATAAAATTTGATATGAACAGAATTATACAAAACTTACATGGGAACATTATTAGTACTATTACCATACCCTATAGAGGCACTCTTGTAATTGGTTATTGTTATAGGAATGACACGGTACCCACGAGTTCAAATTCTTGACGAGGCTGCAGTTGCATTTCATAAGCCCTAATACATTTGGGGAAGGTATGGATACATCTGTTCCCTTTAGTTTTGTGGTAAATTAGGCAAATTGGCTTTGGTTTGCAAACACATCTAGGCAAAAGAAAAAACTCTTAATTCAAACCCGTTAAACCCCGCTTAATAAATTGACCTGTGTCACATTCGTTTGTTACGGGGAGGGGGCTGATAAATACAGATAATTAAAAACATCGTTCTGAATATAGCCATAGCACATAACAGGGATTAAGTAAGCTTCAGTGATTTTTTTCAGTTACCTTTTCTTGGCTTTTCCTTCGAAGGATATCTACAAATCGTATAGATATGTACTTCCTTTCTAGAAGCGAATGCTTTCACATGGATTTATAATAAGGACTGACTTTTAACACTATATATATATATATATATATATATATATATATATGTAGATATGATGTATGTAATGATGAATATATATATATAATAATATATATATGTGTGTTGTTGTGCGTATCATTCCGTCTAACAAAAGACGAGGCAGTAGAGTCCCACTTTTTCTTCTCTCCTGAAACTGCGTGAGTGCTGAGGCGCAACCAATTTTGATAGCAATATCTGGTGCAACGACTGTGAAACATTCGGTGTATAATATATAATATATTATATAATTATATATACGTATTACCAAACTTGTGTAATCCTCGCGGTGAGAAAATTAAAACAGCAAATAATTTGATGTTAAAAATTATACTACCAAAACATCACCCGGGGGAGAAAAAAAATTGCAAAAAAAAGAAAAGATCAATATAATTGTACCAACCGAAAATAATCTATTGGTACAATAATTTGGGCCGAAAAGAAAACAATTTATTATATATATATATATATATTATATATATATATATATATATATACAACCACCAGGAAACTAAAGCTAATAAAGTAAAAAGTGCTTCCAATACCTAAGTAGAGGCAAATAATAAAGATAAATCTAATGAGTCAGAATAAAACTACCTAAAAGTTCGCTTTGTGCTCTTCAGGCTAAGAGAATGCGACTAAAGAGACTTGAGCAAACGCATTATATTATGACCACCAACCCGTGATGCAAATAATTAGCAAAACTAAAACCAAACAATCATTGTCCATTTATATATAATATTATATATTATATATATATAATCAACAAAAGTGATGAGACAAACACGAATATTTTCTTTGTTTTTTATTTGATTTTTAAATGTTCTTATATTAAAAACGAGCAATGGCATCGTTCTAACCAATCTAAACTCAATAATTTACGATGATTGGTTGTGCTTAAAATAAGTAAAACACAGAAGGCCCTGTTGAATATGGTGTGTTTAGTAGACTAATAGTATTAGTTAAAAATGAGAAAAGCACAATACGATTTAACAGAAAGATAATGGACAAAAACGTGCCTTACACGTTGGTTTACCTCACTTGAATAGAATGATACAAGAGAAAGAACTAAGACAAGAGAAAAACGAAATTTACGGCCAATAATTATGGCGCCAGCATCATCGCATAAAATTACACGTAGTTTCTGAAACGCAACTTACAGGTAGTTAGCCTCAAATGCTTAAGGACGATTTTATTCGTAAATTAACAGGAATTTTCTCAAAATTTCACTTATAGAAAAATAAATGTCAACCAATGGGCAAACATTCATTGTGAAGATTTTAAGGATTTAAAACGGCATCTCTTCATAGATGAATTTGTTCCCAGCTGACAAAAACATCTGAAAAACATCCAAAAAAATTAAAATGATGTGGCAGTAGAAATAGTCAAAATATGGCAACAAATAAAAAAGCATGCCATACTGTTGGTGGACACTCGAACAGATTAAAAAAGAAGGCTGCTGAATTTGTCAACTGATACTAGAAACTCTTAGCTCAACCGATTGCAACCTCTGTAGAGGGGTAAAATACAACAATGGGCCACCTTTTGGCCATGGGTGGTGACCCGGGATGCTTAAGGATGGATCCAGATGACTGAAGCAGTCCATGACATGCAAACACTCCCCTGTGGCATTTACTTAGGACTCCAAGTGATTAATTGGGCTGGCCAAGTCAAACCCCCTAGTACGTATTTTAATTGTCCTAAGTTCTTCTTATCAAATATTGTGGTGGAAGGCGATGGTGGTGTGCCGAGGCTTGATTTCCTGGACTATGACGTTAACTTTATCTGATTTGTGACTTTCCAGTTCCGCATGCTCTCGGGAACGATTTACTCCCAGGTCCACTCTGACTGAGAGTGGTAGTAATCTGTTAGTTAAAATAGAAAAATGGGTTTAAAAAAGGTTTAAAAATGGAGTTCTGAAAAAAAAATGAGTACCCATGAGTATCAGAATGAGGTGGAATAAAACAAAACATCTTCGGCACATAAAAATAACCCAATGGATTGGACATGCCGTACAAATCAACCAATATGCAACTAGCGACCGACCAACCTTAGACCTACATATACGGGGCAAAACCTAGATCTCACTTACGTGCGTGTAATTTAAATAAATGTATGTCGTTGCTCAGTCGATAGAGCATCTAGCTAGGTCCTGCAAAGGACTCACATACCGCACTCACCCACTCAACAATAGTAGCGCAGCTTGAATTCTGTGCGGTAACGTAGGATCTGGATGCGTAGGCAATGCCAACTCCAGGCGCAAAAAACAATATGCTTGTTTAGTTCTAGTGAAAACGCGATTAGACTCCCTCACAATAGCCGACTCCGCCGATTTTACTTATTTCTAATACTGCGCTTATGATAAAAGGAAGTCCAAAGAATTTGTCCGTATGTTTTCGTATATTCATAGAACAGGTAAGTGTTTTATCTTTTCTACTTGACAAGCCCGTTTATACATTTGGCACTGTGACAAATGTTTGGTGTTTCAATTCGAGAAACAACACAGACAAAAAAAAGACATAATACTGGATATCAAAATATACGTTTCTTGTGTCTTTTTATTGTTCTTCTGACCATTGAAGGCAGTCTTGACCTTAAGAAAAACGGACAGTTCTTTAGTTATGCTATATTCTATATGTACGTAGACTTTGTATTAGTCATTGATCCTATAAAGACAAAATATCTTTAAGACAGCGCGGTGTGTGTTAGTGTTGTGTAATGTGTGTGTGTGTCTGAATGGTATAAATAACAAATCACTGAAAGGCCCGAGTTTGAAAAGTGACATTATTCCTCATGTAGCAATAGGAAATTCTTGATACTGATTTCATTACATTGAATGTAAGTACTATTTTCCCGCCTTTTGCGTCTAGTGTGGGCGTAGATACTCTGTTAACCCACAATGTCAAGGGCATTTCCAACCCGTTCCTTCGGACAGGGGTTCCAGTGAGCTTCGGCCACCGGACCGGTCATGTTAAATAACATCGTCAATCCCAGGGGGTTATCCCCCCCAAGCAAACAACCTGCCCCTTGACTTAAGGAGGCGGTTTTTGCCAGCGCCCTTGAGGGGCCCCTTGAGGGGGAAATGCGAAGACGACGCAATTTTCTAACTACCACCCATGAGTCTCGCTTGTGTGTGTTCCAGTAAAAAAGGCTTGTCCGTATCGTACAAGTGGGTACATGTAAATACCACGATGTCAAAGAGGTTCGATAACTTTTTTTAAAAAACATTTTTTCTTTTTATTCCCGATACCTCTTTTTGTCGTACTAACGAATACATCTTCAAGAAAAAGTAACGTTAGTTTATGAAAATATATATAATATATTATATAATAATAAATACTGCTGTGTTCCTTAATTATCATATGCCATATTTCTATATATGCCTATTGATATAGTCGTTTGATTACGAATAAAACAAATCTATATGATTGACCGTATCATCTTGCAAAACTCTCTGGTTAAAAATGAGACCGTCTAATTCGTCTAGACTGAAATGCAAAAATGTAGATCCTGATTGCCTGTGTTGCTTCTTCTGTCGAATTCTTATTATCTTATGAGTGGCGGACCACCTCAGCTAAATAAATAGACCATTTCCGTTTTTTATTGAAAGAAGAAGGGAGAAAAAAGAAATGCCACACAGTAAAAAAATATAAGAAAAAAATGAGAGTAGTGGAATGATAGTGAGAGGGTGTGTGAGCGCCCGGTAGGATAACGCTGATCTATTTCAATTTGAACAGAATGCAAAGAGATAAAAAGGAAGGGAAATGATAAGGAAAAAATTGTGAGAAAGTTAATCAGATATTATGCCTTACATATTGAATAATTGCAATAGCTCATAAAG
Organism: Doryteuthis pealeii; assembly: GCA_023376005.1. Taxonomy (NCBI): domain Eukaryota; kingdom Metazoa; phylum Mollusca; class Cephalopoda; order Myopsida; family Loliginidae; genus Doryteuthis; species Doryteuthis pealeii. The sequence goes on along the minus strand of CM042137.1, from coordinate 142,333,816 downwards.
TAAACATATTCAAACATTATTTGCAACACCAATCAGGAACGCGGTAGAATGTAGACCACTCATTAAATATGATGAGAGGCCAAATTGATCCCCTCTCGAACTCAGAAATCTGAGTTCAATCTTCTTCTGATTAGGTCCGTCTGGAAGCAGGGGAGTTCTGAAATTGTAAGACCCAAAAACTCCCCGGGGACAGGCTTTGACATCATTGACGACGCCTCTAAAACGTATTAAAGGCACATATTCAATAGACAACAAAACTATTATTCATGGTATGCAAGGTCTCTTATTAATTTAAGTACCGAGTAGTCTAGCATGACTGTTGCAATCCCTGGGCCAATATTCTAATAATCAAAAGATCTACCGTAAAACAGTGCGAATCTGCGAAATGAGGCGGACTTACATCACGACAGGTTCCAAAGCCAATTTAAGAAAAAAATACAAAACGAGAATAAAATTATAAAAATAAACAATTTTAAAAGCAAGAATTTAGTAAGATCAAATATTATAAAAACAGTATAAAGAAAACAATTTATATTATCTATAAATAAATATAGAAAGAGATTATTTCTTAACTTCTTATATGACGGGCAACATTGGATTGCCCTGCTAGGAAATACTTACTTGGGATTATCTAGTTATCGTATAGATAGAAAATTTGTAACCATACAACGCGTAGCAATGATTTGTGTTAGATAGGGCATATCTTGACATCTAAAACTGCGAATTGGAAACTCTAAAAATAACGATACACAAAATTAACAATATAGATGTACAAGGAATGGTAATTTTCCCAAGCTTAGGCATCAAATAACCAAGAAGATGTGCAGGGTATTGAATAAACCCAACCAAAAGGTGTGTGAGTCATTAATGCGTCATTTAAAGAAATGAAATATATAAAAGGTAAATGTTCATATAATTAAGTTTGGAAGCTAGAGTAACCTTCCAACGGGGTACTGTGTGTAAGAAATATCTCCGACAAAGTTATAAGATGATAACAGATCATTATTCCGGAGCACACAGGAAATACATTCAGGACAAAAATTAAACATGCATAAAGAAAGTAGCGTGTACCGACTTACGTCTGATGAGAATGTATTACTGATAGCCGTTTGTATGGGCAAAGCCCCCCACTTAAGGATAAATGACACAAGCGTCTAAACCATGTGAAGTGTTTGCCTGTCCATGGAAATAGTAAAATTATCCCGGCTTCCCATTTAAATAGTTTATCCTCTACTGGCAAAGCATACAGCAAGGGAAGATAAACCTATAGATCCACCCGGAATTACATTTTTATTGACCCAACAAAATAAAGTCAAAATAATTTTAAAAAATAAAAACAATCTCTTGTTAATAATCAATTCACTTTCTTATGTTGTATTATTAAAATGACATTACATTTTAGGCAATATTTAACTCTATAACATTTTATACCGCCTCATTCCACATGGCCAGAAGTCACATTCATTTTCCTATCTACCCCAAATGATCAACTTTGTTGTAATGCTATATTAAAAACATTTTAGAATATTGATCTAAGAGAAATAAAACAGGTAACTTTAAATGAAAGACATTTTTAGCCATTTTTGATATCTTTATAGGAATGGGGCCTGGACTTAAAATTCTTAACAGAAAGTTAAGAACAAGATTAAAGCCAGAGTTTTGTGCCCCTCACCGACCCTACTTTCCATTCCATAAATGATTCCGAAAATGGTTGATATGCACGATAATAAACAAACAAACCAACCAATCGGTCCAACACTGCAACACATAGAAGAAGTAATGCGGGCTGCAAGTGGACCTTATGTTAAAAATAAAACTGAAACCTAACGCAAAAAAAAAGTATTCAAGTCGTGTTTCAACTTGAAAAAATATGCCTAAAATTAGATTAACTAACAGAACTAAAAGTTCTCGTAAGAGACAGCGAGATGAAGAGAGAAAGTGAAACACTGATCAATGTATTGGAGGAATTACTAAAGGGAATGTCGGTTTGGTCGCCGTATTCTTATCTCTTAACTAGTTTAGTTGCTTCACTGTTCTTCTGTGAATGCTGTATTAGGATTGTGACAGTAATCTACGATCAGTAGACACTTTTTACATTAAAAATCTATATTAGAATAAACGGCGTTGTCATTATCTTTTTTCATCTGAGTTTGTTTAACAAGACAAAATCTGTACAGACATTTTGTTTTCAAGAGTAATATGTTTCGAAAAGTTAAAATATACGCGTAAAAGCAATTATTCACACATTGAACAGAAATAGAGATTTTCGTGAATATTTTTCAAGAAAAGATAATTCATCCTTAGTATCCCTAAAAATATACACACCAGCATACACACAAGTACATGCGCACACAGACACGGACATATATACAGACACAAACGCACACGCATATATATAATATAATATATATTAGTTTCAAATAGCAAATGCAATTAAAGACAAACGAGATAATATAAAAAAGGCTTCCCTACGTAATAAAACCAACCCAACAAACACCAATTTGCAGAATCTTAACAAAGCTTAGATAGACTTTATAAAAAAAGAATACCTCCAATACATCTAAGGTCAAATAAATAAAATAAGAAATCCGGTAGAAGATAAACAATCCCAATTAGCATGGCAGAGAGTAAATAGCATTAGTGCTAGGCAATGCAGCGTGAGATCAAAGCTAGAAGTTGCCAGCCAATACTATAGACTTCTGAATGTGGAAAGAACATTTCAAGAACTGCCTAGAAACCCTACTAAAATCACAGATAATAGCATTCCAAAATCCTAAATCCAACATTTACAAACCCCCATTTCTATGGACCCCAATTGATGAATGAGGAACTGGTTTCTAAAAAAAAACAATGAAAAGTAGGAAAATCTGCAGACCTTGACGGAAAAAACCCGCCGAAATATCGAAAACGAGGAAAATTTGATGACAGACTTCTTCGATTATACAGTTGCTGCGCATGAACAAAATAGAACAGAGAAATGACGAAAGGTTTGCATCCTCCCCTCGGAATCACTAATAAATACAGAGCTATAACTCTTACTGCTCAAATTTTATAATGCCCTTGTCCTCAAATCGAACATAACCTAGAGTAGAGGAAATTCTTAGGGAAAACCTTCAAAATAGGGTTTAGTAGAAATCGATCCATATCTCAGATACTCACTATTTTCGTCGAATCGTTGAAGGGCTTAGGGGAAAAAAAATCTCGAGCAACACTATGTTTTATAGATTTCTTCAATGCATTTGACTCCATACAAAGAGGAAAGATTGAGCAAATACGACTAGCATATCGTCTCCCTAAAGAATTTTTTATTTCAATAGTGATGCTCAACAACATTTTTTGATGGAGTCCTACAAGGAGATATATTAACATTTCTATCTATAATATACATAGACTACATTCTATTTAGCTCAGTTGGTAGAGTGTTCGGCTAGGAATCACAAGGTTTCTTGGTTCGATACCGGCCCTCACCAACTCAGTGTATGAGTAGCACAGGGATCTGTGCTGTAAAGTGAGGAGCTGATGGTATGTGTGGCGCTCCAACTCAGATGCTAAGATAATCTCCTTGATTATTGTTAGTGAAAAGGGAATAGACTCCCTCGCTGATTGGCTGATACTGACATTAGGCCGCCCCGACGACTTTACTTTATTTACTTTTTTACGTTCTATGAACATTATTAGATCTAATAAAAGAAAGATGCTTCACGTTAAAAAAGGCAAAATATTGGCGATATTCCTCATAAACATATGCGGACTACACATATGATCTAGCACTTCTTGAAAATACAGCTGTATAAGCCGAATCACTGCTGCATAACCTGGTGAACGCAGCAAGAAGCATTGGTATCTATTTGAACTCCGATAAAATGGAGTTCTTGTATTCTAAACAAGATAAAGACAACTCCACAGTGGACGGTGTGTGTCCCCACCCCCCGAAATTATTTGATCAGTTACCTAGGTAATAATGTCTCATTAGCACATAAATTTTAGCGAGGGAGTACGTCCACAGCCATTATCCACATAAACCCACCCATAATACTATTAAAAAGTATGTTATATAACCTATGGCAGGTCGGTCATGACGGTAATTCCTCTTTCCGGTACTAATGCAGAATAGCGCTTAAGAGATTATATCATTAGATAACGTATAAAAAGCATTACATTTCACGCAAATGCCCGAAACGTTTTAGACATTAGGGCTATTCGTAATTATTAATGTTCAGCTACTTCGGGAGTTTTCAACATCTAATGCTATTTATACGTAAAATACGATTCTAATGATATTATCTCTTGTCTGTTATTCTGAATTGGTAACCTGTTTCCTCTTCTCTGTACGTATTAAGTCCTTTATAATTTGTTTGATTTAGGTGAGCTATATTTTTTAAGATAATTTCTTATTTATCAAATGACTGAAATTGCCAACGTATTTCCTTGTTTTGAAGAAGGGAGTTAATTGAAGTCATATAGATATGCAATGCATGTTTTAGTCCATGAGCACATCTCCAAAAAGCAACCACCTCTGTCAAAAACAAATTTTTTTTCGGAATACGCATTTCTGTATGAACAAAGAAGTACTATTTCTCTGAATATTTGAGATGAGGCTTGAAGATTAGTATTATCTGCGTTATTCGGACTATTGTCCCCATCTTCATTGTTATTTGTACAACGTTTCGGCCGATATGCCCTCCGGCCTTCTTCGGGTATTTCTTTTCGGACTCGGGAATCTTCTTTTCGAACTCGGTTATGGAAACTATGGTTAGCGGAATGAGAACAGGATACCCCCGTGGAATAAATAAAGGGTTAGGTTCAAAGTGTCGTGATGGCTCCCGATTACGACAAGAAAGTTCCCGAGTTCGAAAAGAAGGTTCCCGAGTCCGACAAGAACTACCTGAAGAAGGCCGGAGGGCATATCGGCCGAAACGTTGTACAAATAACAATGAAGATGGGGACAATAGTCTGAATAACGCAGATAATACTAAAGAAGTATTTGGATTATTTGGATTTTTCGGACTATTGTACTCATCTTTATTGTTATAGGGTCGGGTTAGCTCAGTCGGTAGAGCGTTCGGGTAGAAACCGCAAGGTTCCTGGTTCGATACCGGCCCTCGCCAACTCAGCGTATGAGTAGCACAGGGATCTGTGCGGTAACTTAAGGAGCTGATGGTAGGTATGGCGCTCCACCTCAGATGCAAAAACAATCTCCTTGGTCTAGCTCTAGTGAAAAGGGGATAGACTCCCTCGCTGATTGGCTGATACCGACTTCGAACCGCACCCAATGTTGTAGACTGTTCTTATTCCGTTAACCATAACCATAAACATAAAGTTGGACACATGGTGCAATGGATATAAGCGTTAAGTTAATAGTTCTAAGTAATAATCATCTCTAGGTTGAAGGTTCAATCCTGACCATGGGCGATAATAATATAGAATAATTAACATAGCTTGTACCCGGTCATGGTAAACGAAATGAGAACAGTCAATCCCCGAGGATTGAACAACGAAGTTCCTGGAGGCCCCCGATTACGACAAGGCGGTTCTCGAGTTCGAAGCCTAAATGTTATATATATATATATTTACCAACCCCCTCCACACGAGTAGGATGTTACACCAGTGTCAATATCTTAGGCGAGTTTAAACGGTTTGATTTCGGAGTTTTCCTTCCCCTAGACTTGTTGCCTAACCAAGATTAAAGAGCCCAGTCTGTCCTCCTATTTACCCACATTCAGAGGGAGAATAGTTGGATTCATACCTTTCTCAAGGGTAATAGGTCTATGTGAAATGTAAACAGCCTCCTCTAGGATTTGAACTCGGGTCGACGAGTTCCTTTTCTATGACTCTAACCAATACACCACGCGCTGTAAGTTGTGTATATAAGAATAAACATGATGACAATAGTCTGGAAAATCCAAATTATATAATACTTATTTGTTCGTACAGAAATGTGTATTCCAATAAAACCTTTGATTGGTAGAGGCTGTTGCTTTTTTGGGATGTGTTCATGTACTAGAATAGGCATATGACTTGAATTAACTCCCTTCTTCACAAATACAATTTTTTCAGACCCATAAAAAAAAATCAGACAATAAGAAGTAAAACTAAGACGGGACAAAAAACGGTACTCTTCGCGGAGTTCCGTCCCGACCTACAGCCTCAAAGTCGGTGGCTGCTGAACAAAAACACCAGCTACGATTGAAGTCCGTAGCCGAAGCGGTGTCACTTGAACCCCCCCCCAAAAAAAAAAAAACAAACAAAAAAACTTAGAGCGTTTTTTCCTGAAAACCCAACCCTAACTCTACCCCTAAACTCTAACCCTAAACCCCCTAGTTAAAATTAAGTTTTATTAAAAAAATTGTGGGTTCCGTTTTTTCTGGAAAAAACAGAGCCCAAATTGTTTATTTATTTTCCCATTAAACTAAACCCCAAACCTAAACCTAGTTTTTTTTTCAAGTGTACACCGCTTCGGTTACAGACTTCAATTGTAGCCGGTGTTTTTTTTTTCAGCTGCTACCGGTTAGCGTTTTTTGAGGCAGGAGGCCGGGACCGAACTCTGTGAATATACCCCCAAAAATTATTTGATTGTTTTGTTCTAAGATTTCCTGTTTTTATTATTTGAAGTTCTGTTATTTGAGATTAATTAGATTCCTCATCTTAACGATATAATCAATCGTTTCAAGTGGGACCACTTCATTGATATTGACTCCATTATAAATGAAAGATTCAGTTTGTTGCACAATAAGATATTCATTCCATTACGTGTCATTATATCTGATTTAATCCCAGGTCGATAAATGTCGCAAAACTGACTCGCCTTTCTAATGTTTTTTTTTTTTTTTCCTTTCTGAATGAGCCATTGATCTGTTCACTCAATTATTTACGTTGGCAACTTTAGATTTCCAAATTAGCCAATCACACATATCGATATAAAACGTTGAAAATCGTAATATGTCATTTCATACATGTCATGACATTCACTTTAAAAAATAAGATCAGATTTATTTCAATTGAATGTACCATTTTAGAAAAATAGGAAATGTGAGGATAATTAATTGATATTTACAAATTAATATGACGATGTTTAACGTTTCAATCGATATGTATTTATAAATCATATATCTAGATTTAATATGTATCAAATATATATATCCAATCTTCTACAGGACAAAAGAGATATCGACTGTTGACGTCTATTACGAGAAAGCATATTTACCCATAGGAAATTACACCATAACAGCATATTCTTGAAGAAAAAAAAATATCAATCGAAACGTTAAACGTCGCCAGTATAGTTTTCAAATATCAATATATTATCCTCACACTTCCCATTTTTCCCTTACGCTTATTACTTTTCCACACACACACACACACACACACACACACACACACACACACACATATGTATGTAAATAAATGGAAATTAATCCGACAGAATGAATTTAACATTTTGAAAAAACAATTGGTAATTATTTTTTCAAAATTTTTCAAAATGTTAAATTCATTCTGTCGGATTAATTTCCATTTATTTACACATTTGTCTCATGACAAAACAAAATATACGGATTTTTACACCTCCGAAGATTATTCTACGAACACTACAAAAATTTACCTACACCACAAACTTTTTGAAACTTAACATCTTCTTTCAATTGTGCTGTGGACATGTAAACAACTTATTAAGCTGGATTATATTTTGAACATTTTTGATAATCTCTTACACTTTTTATATATATTTACACCAAACTCTTTTTGAGTTTATTTTTGAATTAAAAATGCTTCTGATTTTTAAAATGAAAAATTTATTTTATTTTTTGAAACAGTATGCGCATTTTAAAAAATTCAAGCATTCCAGCGTGTGTTTGTACCCCCTATTCTCTTCCAACGGTTTTTTATCCCTTCTTTCTTTCGAAAATTTTTTGCTCGTTGATGATGACCCTTCTACTAAGGCGTCGAAACAGATTCTGTCAGCAGATAATAATTACCAATTGTTTTTTCAAAATGTTAAATTCATATATATATATATATATATATATATATATATAATATATATATATATATAATCCAATAATCTGGAGAAGAAATTCCCCTTACGACATAGAAGTTTTTTTTTTTTTAACTCGTCGTAGTTTCCAGAGCTAAATGTGTGCTCTTATTGTTAGAATCACAGAGCAAATTTATAAGTAAAAATATAACAGAAGACTTAGATTTTTTGCCTTATAGCCTATTTCAGGAAGCTTTGACAAAATGTCTAACACCCGCAAATCATCAGATCCTCTATTATATTCATCATAAATTCACATTCAATGTATTATGTTTGATAATAAATTAATAATTAACCCAATAATCTTAATATATTGTCATATACAATTAATGTCTTCTAAAATCACAAGCCCTGTCCACTGGGCTTTAGAATACACCGACTGCACCTATGCAGAGGGGTAAAGCTCTCCTCACTGGGGCCAACTGTTGGTCGTGTGTGGTGACCCGTGACTCATAACGATGGAACCCTGGTGGCTGAGTAGTTCATGACATTCTACACTCCACTCGAGCCCTTTATTAGACTAGACGGTTGGTCTGAGAGACCCCCCCACCCCCCGCAATCAATCGGCTAGATACGTCAAGCTGTAGCACCTAAATGATTGCTCCAACTCTATTGCTCATATGGCAACTCCACCAACCCTTTATATCATATTTTTGCGTGAAGGCAGTGGCTGGGGGGGGGGGACTTAGTTTTCATGAGCATGACGTTAAACTCTATCGGATGGTGAAGTTCCAATTCTGGAGCTCTAGAGAATGTGGAGTACCCATTGATGACCATTACTCCCACGTCTACTCTGGCCCGGAGTGGTAGTACATGTTAGAGGTCCATCTATGGATTAAATATAAAATGTCTTTAAAAGAAAAGTGTTAAAATTGAGTTTTAAAAAATTGATTACCCATCAAAAACGTTCGACTTCCTTCTTTCTTTCTTTTCAAATTCTTATTAATTTATCAATACCTTTGTCTACTGTTTATATTTCTTTCCTTCTAATCATTCATTTCAAACTACTTGAACTAGTATTTTCTATATATATATATATATATATATATATATATATATATATATATATAGGGTCATCCACAGACACGTGTTTCAACTTATCAATTCTCTTCAGTGTGGCTAGACATTTTGTAAGCTACCTACTGGCGGTTTGAAATCCGATCGGTTGAGTGTCAGTCTGGCACCTTAACCATTAGGCTGTCTTCACTTACAAAATGGGAAGGGGATTTTAACTGTTTTAATACACATATCGCTTTGTGTGTAAAGGCCGTCACAGAGTGCTCCATTCCTTATATAGAAGAGCTTCGCGTTTACATATATATATCCCCACCCCCATTATTTATAGTGAATAAATATGTTTTCATGGTTTTGTCTCACAAGCAGCAAGTATTTGTTTTTTTAAAAGATTTATGATTTATTATTATACAATTTGTTTATATGTCTAAATCCCAATCCCTTGCTCAAATTACTTTGATTAACTGACCCTTCCCAATCTTATCGGATTGCATAATTAATTGATAATTGTCGTCTCTATTTGTATTTACTCTTTTCAGTCATTGAATCCTCTCTCTTGTCTCCCCATTCCTTTGTGTTCAGTGTTAGTACATCACGGACAAACTTTGTACCTTTGTGAGTTAGGACTTGGTTATATATCTTCCTCATATTTAAGCACGCTGGCTTCTATATATAAAATATATAGTTTCCTAGTATATTGTCTGTTTGTTTAGGTCTCATATATATATATATATATATATATATGAGACGTAAACAAACAGACGATGTGTTTTGATATGGCTTTTTTTAGCCGGCAATTTTTGGGAGAATATGTGCTTAATTGAAGTCGTACCTAATTTTTGAAAATTAATTATTAATTCCAGCCTAATTCATTAATAAATAATTAATTAATTTTCAAAAATTAGGTACGACTTCAATTAAGCACATATCTCCAAATATATATATATATATATATATATTATATTATATATATATATATATATATATATATATATATACCAACATCTCCACACGACACAAGTTCTATTTTTTGAGCGGAGTTTAACAGGTTAGAATTCAGAGTTTTCCTTCCCTCTGATTACCTAGTCAAGTTTAAAACCCTCTCTTCTCTACTATCAACCCATAGCTGCAGGGAGAGCAATTGTATGCGCTATGTGAAATGCAAACAGCCTCATCCATAGTTTGAACTTCGGTCGACGAGTCTATTTCCCACGACTCTAATCATTACACCATTCATCTAAAATATATTTTTTTTGTTTTTTCAATTCAAAGCTTCACCTGATATTTTTGTAACTCCCCTCTCTATGTCGCATTTTGGTGTGTCTTTACACACAGCTTGGTATTTCTTTTTCCTTTTTATCCTCTCTTAAGAACTACAACAGTTTAAAGACGTCAGAAAACCAGGTGAGAGGTCACGTGATGTTTTCGAGAACTGTTAAATAAGAATAAAAAAAACACCCACTAATGATCATTAGGGAATCGCTTTTACGTAAAATGTCTGTCATCGGAGGACTTAACGAGGTCACGAAAATCTCGTGCAAGGCGAGAGAGGTCGGGACTGGGCCAAACCAATCTATTCCTGTCATAGCGTAACATTATTCCTTTATATTTAATTATCAAAAATAGTTTTCTTAAACTCTCATATTATGCTATCATCAGACAAAACATAGATAACAATGGCAGCCAGAAGTCATAAGAGAAATTCCAGATCTGATGTTTCAAAGAAATGCAAATGGCTTATCACTTCATAAATAAAACAGTCACCTAAAGGAAGGTGGAAGATGAAATGTTATAACGACTAAAAAATGTAACATGAAAGAAATCCACTGAGTTTTACACAGCATCGGTTTTCTTATGTTGTAATGTTACGAGTCTGATCGCTATTTAAGATTCTTATCCCTCTGTTAGTAAATCCAATGGCAGAAAAGAGTGTATTCCGTGAAATCCTATGTAAAAAAGAGTATAGTTTCAGTAAATACGTCTTGTAGAAGAAAGTTTATTGTATTCCCTGAAATTCTAGCTAAAAAGATTGCACTTTCAGTAGATACTCCTTGTAGAAGAAATTTTATTGTATTCCTTGAAATTCTTGCTAAAAAGATTGTACTTTGAGTAGATAACTCCTTGTACATCTTGATTCTGCTAAAAAGATTGTACTCTCCTTGTAGTAGAATTATTTTATTCCTTGAAATTCTTGCTAAAAAGATTGTACTTTGAGTAGATACTCCTTGTAGTAGAAATTATATTGTATTCCTTGAAATTCTTGCTAAAAAGATTGTACTTTGAGTAGATACTCCTTGTAGTAGAAATTTTATTGTATTCCTTGAAATTCTTGCTAAAAAGATTGTACTTTGAGTAGATACTCCTTGTAGAAGAAATTATATTGTATTCCTTGAAATGCTTGCTAAAAAGATTGTACTTTCAGTAGATACTCCTTGTAGTAGAAAGTATGCTGTATTCCTTGGAATTCTAGCTAAAAGGATTGTAGTTTCAGTAGATACTCCTTGTAGTAGAAAGCATGTTGTATTCCGTGAAATATTAAGTCAAAAAAGTGTAATTCAGTAGATGCTCCTTGCAATAGAACATTTGTTGTATTCTATATTATAACAATGTTTGACATGTCTACGTAAGAGCCACTGCTAAAGAGTCCAATATATAAAAGTATAATAATATTTATCTAACTCTGTCTCTTTTTCTTCTTTCTTTCCTTCTTCTCATCTTTTCATTATGCTTCATTGAAACAGATTAGCGTTATCGTTTCATGCGCTCATCTTATTTAGCTATGGTGACGACACTCATAAGAAATAAGTCAGGGGATAACCAATATCAGACGATAAGGATGGACATTTTTGCATTTCATCTCTGACGATTTGGACAGTCTCATTCTTAACCAGAGTATGTCGCAAGATGATAACGGTCATACAACTAAGAAACACGAGTGTATATATATATATATATATATATATATATATATATATATATATATATATATAATATATATATGAGAATAAACAAACAGACGATGTTTCTGATATGGCTATTTTCAGCCGACAATATTTGGGATAATATGTGCTTAATTGAAGTCGAACCTAATTTTTTGAAAGTTAATTAATAATTAATTAATCCCGCCTAATTAATTAATGATTAATTAATTAACTTTCAAAAATTAGGTTCGACTTCAATTAAGCCCATATTATCCCAAATATATATATATATATATATATATATATACACACTCAATTTAAAGGTAAAATTGATTATTTATTATTCAAAAGAACTAACCTCGTTGTCCGCAACAATTCCTCTCCCCAGAAAAGTCGGCTTAATGAGACCAATCTAGTATACAAATTTAAATGTCCCTTAGGAGATTGCAGTCTCCCAGAAAAAGAAAAGGAAAATACCTACATCGGTTTTACCTCAACGACATTGTCACGGCGTCTAACTCTCCATTTAACAGATAATAGCTCCATTTCACAACACCTAAAATTACATTCATGCTTCCACTCTAATTACCGAAATGTCTTAACTGAAAATACACATATTCTGCACAAAGAAAAAAATAAACAAAAACTCCAAATACTAGAAGCTCTATACATAAAACAAGACAAAGCATCCTTACACAAAATTAATTTCCAATGCAGTACATACATTTTAAAATGCCTATAGCACCCTTATCATCAATTATCCTCCTTCCAGCCTCCACATCCATTAATATAATTCGGGACATGAACTTTGGTGGACTAATCCACGAATTCCACCCAAATATTAAAAAGTTGTCCAGAAAACTTGAAAAAATCACAAATAAAATTGTTAAACAGGAGATGTGTCTTTTGTTAATTCAACATGCATTATATATATTATATATATATATATATATATATATATATATATATATAAAGAAGGTTTGCAAAAAGGATTTTTTTTTAAATTTTATTAACTTACATATGAATGCGACACGTGTTTCTGATCTGTTGTTGTCTTCAGGAATTGAATTATTATTTTGGTAGAATATGTCCGATATTTGATAGGGTGTATGTTTTTGTAACTTTTTTATTATAATAGTTATAAAAAAGTTACAAAAACACACAAAACCTATCAAATATCGGACATATTCTGCCGAAATAATAATTCAATGCCTGAAGAAGACAATAGATCAGAAACACGTGTCGCATTCATATGTAAGTTAATACAATTTTAAAAAAACCCAAAAAGAACAAAAAAAAAAGCATAATCCTTTTTGCAAACCTTCTTTTTTATAAAATATTTATTTTTCTCCGTTGGACCCATAACAACACTTTTAATATATATATATAATATTATATATATATATAATATTATATATATAATGTATGCTATTAAGAAGAAAGTGGACACAAAGCATCTTAAAAAATGTACATATTTTCCATAAAGAAGCAGTACGAGGGTGTGATACAAAAAATAGACAAAAAGTTTACAGAATGAAGGAAAGTAAAATAGCCACGTATTTTCTAGAAAATCCAATAAATGTATTTATTGTTCAAAGAACAGAGGCAAAAGAAAAGATCGAGCTTAGGTTCCTTTGACTGTCATCTGATACCTTATAAGGCACCTAACGGGAACGTCCATTCTCTAAGGGAGATAATAACTGTCTCCCTGCAGCTGAAATATTGCTTTACAAAACAACAAAGGGAGCGATATTGATCTGAAAAATATACGCATATAAGAAAGTAGTGAATCTTAGTCCATTAATACATATAGGTCAAATATATAACCCCCCCAAAACTTTTACATTAAACCAACAAAAATCAAGATTATAGTTCGAAAAAAAGAAAAAAAAAGAAGCGGAATATTAGATTTAGTATCCAGGCGTGTCAAACAGAGTAGTCTCCTAGGGGTGCATGGATTACATATGTATGTCAAGAGAACCGCAAATGATTACTAAGTATTTGAATCCTTCTTCTACATTAACAGTACAAAGTGATGATTTCTATCATTAATTTCCTAATCATCAACTTTTAGTATTCAACTGAATAGAATTGCTAGAGAAAAGAAAGGAAAAATAATATTACTGACAGAGTTCAAATAATAAAACGTACAAGTGTTACTGTCACATTCAATAATAGCCATTATTCTTTTTTTTTATTATAAACTCATTGCACATTCGGTTTTCCGGTTAACGCCGGGGGTCCAGCGAGCATCGGCCGCTGGACTTGTCGAGAGTTTAATAGTGGCGTCGATCCCAGGGGGCTATCCCCCCAGGCAATGACACAATTTTTGTTATTTCCCACCCATGAGCTTCGGCTTGTGGGTGGGCCCACGTTAAAACGAGACCTTGTGCCCAGCCCATACAAGTGGGGTATGAGGCAAATACCCATTCAATTATAGCCATGTGTTGATTGAATGCAGGAGAAGGCATTGACTGATTTAGCCCCCTCTTTCCACAAAAGAAAGGGGTGGGAGATAATGCGTTGATAATAGAATGTTTCTTCACAAGACATTCTCCTGATGAAAATAAATGACCGTTTTTACCCATGAATTTTTGGAAAAAACCTTGGGAACTTACAGTAAAATAGTCGTATGGGAGCACAGTCTGTGTGCGAGCCGCACCTCTGCTTGCCCAGGGATCCATGCGACTCGCAGACCACGTGTTTGATATGCTTGGTATAGGTATAGGCGCAGTGCTACGCAGGAATTTTAACATTTGAAAATTGATGAATAAAAACTGATACGAGTAATCCTTTTCCCAACTTTCAAAGTCTCTCTACTTGCAAGAATATCACAGAAGTCTTCAACGTATCCGCAATATTCAATTCCAGCTGGAATAAAATTAGTTGTAGTAACCTGGCAAAGGTTCTCCTAGCTGAAAAAAGTAATTCTCCTCGAGAGAAACTGCCTCGGCTTTTCTCTAACTTCACTGGCCGGACCATTCCAAACAAGAGGTGACAGTATACCTACAAAGGGACATTACTCATAACGTGCAGGTTGTGAGTTCAATTTATGTACTGGGCAGTGTTCGTCATTTCATTAATATCTTATAAGTGGTTAAAGAGAAACTGCGTATCTTACATGAAAGACACATGTGCGCACATTTATCCTCGCGAGATAATTACATTCACCCCTCGTCACAAAAATATCAATCATTTAAAATCAATGCTTAATTTTACAAATATTGATGCTTATTGTTTCCAAGATCGGTTTAATTTTCTATGTTTATTGGAATGGTATATAGTCGCCGGCGCTGTGCTGATAGAAGCAAAGATAAAAAAATGTAGAAACAAATGATATCTATTAATAATGGAGATTCGCTTCCGGTTTTTGTCTGTAACAAAAATTACGTCGCTGCTTACGTCACTATACACGAAATCGTCATAACATAGAATAAAATAAAATTTATTCTATGTTACTTTGAGTGTATTTATTCAATAAATACACTCAAAATTTGAACATGCAACATTAGACAGTCCTCATTGTTTTTTAAAACAAGTTTTAATAAATACATGACTGGTATTATATATCTATATATAGTTTGTTTTATTTTAATACATATTTAACGTTTACATTTCAAATTGTTTTATTTTTTAATCCTTTAATGAATTTGATGATTTTATTTACTTAGGGTACAAACTTGCTGACATTGAATTTTTTACTCCCACCTCTCAGGCAATATGTTTCAAAAATCTATTTTTACATCGCCCGGAGGCTGTTCTTTATTTTGTACTAGTATCGAATAATGAACAAATTGTAACCCACTTCTTAGACCTATGGGAATATAATGAAAATTACTCGTCAGTGATAGGAAAACCGAACAATGTATTTACTGAATTCTTTAAAGATAATAGATATAGTAACAGTAGTTTGATTACTAACTCTCTCTCTCTCTCTCTTTCTCTCTCTCTCTCTTTCTCTTTCTCTCTCTCTCTCTCTCTTTCTTTATTTATTTATATATATATATATTATATATATAGTGTGGGATTGTCACTGTTTCAGCTTTTACTGGAACTGTGTGTCAAACATAATATTATTGGTAGAGTGCTCAATATAAAAATAGAGCTGTTATATAATATAATAAAATAAATATATAAAGATTTTACATATCTATTTATTTTGTGACAAAGGAACAGTAACAACTATGTTGGTTTTATGCGTCAACAATCATCAGATGAACTTGTTTCAAATGCCTTTGAAACAAGTTCACCTGATGATTGTTGACGCATGAAACCAAAATGATCGTGTCTGTTCCTTTGTCACCAAATAAATAGATATGTAAAATCTTTATATATTTATTTTATTATATATATATATATATATATATATGGGATTACTGAACAAATAGATATGCCATTACACCAGTACATTTTGCGTCCCGTCTTTGTGGTTTACCAACTACTTTGAAAACGTTTTTCTAGCTTTCTAAAAACAAATTTTTTCACAAAATATTTTTTCCTGACAATGGTCTAAGGTCAAAACTACTTGAGAAAAAAATTAGAAAATAAAGTACATTAAAAATATCTATCTCAGTCTATACAATGTCCTGGGTATGACGTTAAACTGCATCTAGTGGTAACGTTCCAGTTCCAGAGCTCTGGGTAGTGTAGCGTACCTCTTCATCTCGATTACTCCTAAGTTAAATAGAGTTAAAAACATTGAATACTCAATAAGAATGAATAAATGTCTTCGGCATAAAATAACCTAAAAAGGGTTGATATACCGTAAAATCAAACCAGCCAGAACCGATGTGTACATATCTATCTAGCTATCTCTATGCCATATTTTCTCCAACGGACATAGATGGTAATACCTATCCACAGTTTTTCTTTTCTTTTACTTATTTTCAGCAATACTTGATCCTTTCTGACTCCTCTATATTTTTCTGGTAATCGTTCTTGCATCCATTTGCTGAAATTTGTTAAGTAGGCAACGCATTACGTTTCACTGCTTGTTTTGCATTTGTTGTCTTCTCTTAGATTCTTTCTCCATAATCTGTCCACAGAATTCCAACTGTTTCTGATTGGCAACGACAGGTTCCCTATGGTTCCATTTCACTCCAAAATGTCTTCCTTTGTCACGTTTATGGCCAAAACATCTCAATTACTTCCAAGGTTTTATTCATGACGAAAGTTTCTAACATTCAATAGAATTTGCGTTAATAGATGTTTGATCTCATCCTAGCAAAATATATATGCCTGTCTGTCTGCCTGTCTCTCTCGTTTCATACATTTTTCGATCTGTTAGTAAATTGCTCCCTTTCATAAGTGCGAATTCTGTAATGGTTAGCATCGTAGAAAATGGACTCGAAGAACTGATTTAATATTCTGGACGAGGCTCTTTGCGTTTCGCTTCGGACTAATACCATTGGGAAAGGTAAATGTGTATCTTCTCATTCAGCTATGGGTATAATGATAGTAGAGAAGATTGGACTGTTTTACCTTGAAAAACTACCCGTCGGTAAGGCTAATATAATTATTACTCCAACCTCTTTTGGAGTAATAATGGACTCTCCCGTCGATCGGCATATGAGTGGTCATACAATGAACGTCCACGCAGTGATTTGTTTATAGTGGTGAAGGCTTGTGTTGGACCATCCACACTTTTTGGCACAGTCGTTAGGAAAGAATGTGTGCATCATGGGTTGCCAGAAACCCAATCAACGACCGACCTCAAGAATTTTGAATTCAGAGTTATCCCTCTCCTAGACTGGTTACCTACCCAAGGCTGAAGAGCCCTGTCTGACCTACTATTTAACCCATAGCTGAAGGGAGAATATATGGATTCATTCCTTTCCCAAGGGTATTAGCGCTATGTGAAATGCCAACAGCTTCGTCTAGGAATTAAACTCGAATCGACGAATCCATTTTCCACGACTCTAACCACTAGCCCACGCGCCTCCAGTTTGGAGTAAGATTCCCACTAAAGATGTGTGCTGACTATGACTCGATACAACATGTTTGTTAGGCCTTAGTTCTGGAGTTCTGAGGAGAGGAGTATGAATTATTTGATATTACAATCGGGTCCACTCTTACCCAGATTAGTAGTACCTAAGAGTAAAAAAAATCTGATTGCAAATTATTTGAATTAGATAGAAATACTTGATAGCATATAACGATGAGCAAATCTCTAAAGATAATACAGAAAATTATAAATCCCGGTGGAGACAGTTGGCATTCACTTTATGCTAATGCACTTGCGAACGGTATAAAGTCATCTATTCTACCGTAGGTATCGGTAAATAGTAGGATAGACTTGACTGTTTAGCCTTGGTAATGCAAATTGTCTTGGAGAAGGAAAGTCCAAAATTCAAACCAGCTCTACTCTGCTGGCAAATTGACCTCGTGTCATATCCTGTGTGTGGATTGGATAAATACATATCATCTACAATTCATGAAATCAGGGAAACGTTTTCTCTCATAAAAGAAAATTTATATATCACAACCATATCGTTGCATAAATATATTTTGTATACATGGTTTCCTATTGAATAAAAATGGACACATTAATGGTATATGTCAATAAATTGCATAAGAATTTATTCACATAAATATGTAATCACGAAACGATGCGCAATTAGATTTTCTACATGTATTCTCCTTTAGAATCTTTTTTTTTTTTATAGCTATTATCCAAATTCATATTTCGTGAATGTGTTGGAATATATCTAAAATATGCTAATGTTAAGGCTATATTTTCTGATATATCGAAAATAATCTTTCCCGCTCCGAATGGCTTTTCTAATGGCAACCATACCAAAAATCGAACAAGTACTCGCCTTTCTTTGTATGAGTGAAGTACATTGAGAAAAACAATCTTCAGACGTCGATAAAATGTATTGAATAAATTCTTTATATTTATTTCAATGGAAACGATTAGAATACTCATAAGGGCAATGGGGATCATAATAGCTTTGAAGAATTGAAAGCAGTTTGCAAGATAAAGCGTAGAGAGAGTTTGAAATTGGGGAGAAAAATAAAAATAAGAAGCAATTTGGTGCAAGTTTTAAAAGATACGAATAAATAACAATTTCAAGAAAGCGGAAAGAACGGAAGAAATATTGAAATTTTAACTGCAAATAAGTGAATACGATTATGAAAAAAAATAATTGGAAAAATCAAAGAATGTTTTTAGAAAAAGATAAGAAATAGATGAAAGATTAGAAAAATGAAAGAAATATTTAAGTTATGGAATGTAACAAAAATTGTAATAGTAAGAAAATGTAGAATAGATTCATTATTAAAAAATAACAAAAGAAGAAATACATGGAGAAATCAAAGAATGAGAAAAGGAAAAACAATTAGTTATAAAAGAGGATGTAATGTTCAATTTAAGAGAAAGAAGTTGGGGCCTAAATAGGTCGATAACTAAAAGACTTTGTTAACCTGAGTTGGGTCACCTATTGGTATCATACTGTGTTAGAAATGTATATATAAATATACATGTGTGTATTATTACAAGGTTTAATCATTAAATAATATATATATTCATGAGTTACATTTATTAAAAACATACAATACGTTCACACACACACACACACATACATACATACATATATATATATATATATATATATATATATATATATATATATGAAAGATTCGTTTGACAATTTATATGGATAAAAAATACAAACAGGCTTGTTATAAAGGTATTTTAAATATATATATATATAATATATATATATATATATATATATATATATATATATATATATATATATATATGTGGAAGTAAATCCGACAGTATGAATTGAACATTTTTAGAAAAAACAAATGATGTTATTAATTTGCTGACAGATCTGTCTCGACCTTTAAATAAAGTGGTCTTCATCAAGAGCAACATATGAAAGAGAGACCGAATAAATAACCGTTAAATAGAAGGGGTACAAACGAACGCTGGTGTTCAAGGCTGGAATTTTTTTAAAAATGCGTATTCTGTGTTAAAAATGAAATAAGTTTTATTTAAAAAAAATCAGAAGCTTTATTATCCACAAGAAAAAAAAATAACCTTTTTATCATTTATTCATTTTTTTAGCATTATTATCCATAAAAAAATTTTTCTCATGGATAATAAAGCTTCTGATTATTAAAAATAAAACTTATTTTATTTTTAACACAGAATACGCATTTTAAAAAAATTCCAGCCTCGAACACCATCGTTCGTTTGTACCCCTCCTATTTAACGGTTATTTATTCCTTCTTTCCTTCATATGTTGCTCTTGATTAAGACCGCTTTATTTAAAGGTCGAAACAGATCTGTCAGCAAACTAATAACATCCTTTGTTTAAAAAAAAAAGTTCAATTCATATATATATAATGATAAAAGGAATAACAAGTAAGTAAATAGTGAAGCAATTTAAAACTAGAAAAGAAAATAATCAGATGCAAATTATTTTTAAAGATGAGCGAATCTAGCAATCAAACCATGGGAAAATTACTACCGAAATGTTTAGTTCGAACATAGAAAACAACAGTCGTAACTTAGTTCTTTGATTTTTAAAAAAAAGGTGCGTGCACCGGTACGACCATTGTGTAAAAATGAGTAAGTACCGATTAGTCATTTTCTTTCAATAAAAAAATGTTGGAGGAAGCTCCTACGGGAATTAATATCTCACTGAAGTCTGTGTCGAATTTATTAAGGTTACCTTCCTGAACAATTCTAAAAAGAAAAAAGTACCAAGGGTTTTGAAATTGTATTTTTTATTCAAAATACCATCGAGAAAAAATCATCCTATATTCTTGGCTTCCACTGTGCACTGTTTCTTTTTGCTGTACATTCAATATAGGCAGAAAAAAAAACTTGAATTACTGCACCACGAAATATAAAGATTAATAGAGTAAACAACAACATTAAATTACATAGAGTTCATTCTTTTCGTTTAAGAAAAAAAACATCTTGGCATTGAATCAAAAGGCTGTCATCATTTATTTTCCTTTGCTTATTTAAAACAAACATCAAATAACAAAGATAAAACTATGATGAAACGATCGTGTGTCTCTTTTAAAGATTAAGAAAACCTTTACATTTATTGTGTTTACCAAACTGAACTGCAATCTCTTTCAAAACAAAGTCTTTATCTTTTCGTCCTCATCACCATAAATGATGCATTTACCATTGTATTATAATGGAATATCATCTCGTAATCTTATATTATATTATATTATAAACTGCAAAGAGTAAAATATGTTTATAAAATATACCGAAATGACATGAATTTGGTATCTTTTCAAAGTCAATTTCGCTTCAGGGAAAAATTTATTGACTTAAGCACCAAAAAGCAACTCTTTTAAAACAAAACAAAAAATATACTGTAAACCGAGATATTATGGTGAACCAAACCCTTTTCAAGATATTATACAAAGTAGAAAAAATACATTTTTATAAGGAATTACCTGAGGGGGAGGAAGTTAGAAATTCAATGTCAGCGAGTTTGTGTCATAGAGTAAAACCATAAAAATTATTAAAGGAGTAAAAAAATAATAAAACAATTTGAAATGGAAACTTAGTTTTGTCCCCCTCAAATAAAATGTTGCATGCATCTATTAATTATTTATCAAATAATTATTTTGAACATTTTACACATAGATTTTACACAAGATTGTTTGTATTTATTTATTTGCAAACGTTTTAGTTAACTTCATTTTTATTGAAGAACGAGCGAGAGAAGTATGAAAAGCTTTTTTTTTTTCAATTTAAACTAATAACACAAGTTTGTAATTAATTTCATAGTTGTATAATTTATGCATTCAAATAATATATATTTTATCTATTTCAATTGTCATTATTATAATAGAAAGGGTTCAAATATTGAATTATAAGGAACAGCATTAATTAATTTTATTATTATTAATATAGGGTTCTTGTTTATTCTATGTATTTACAAATTGGGGTAATGTGACGTAAGCAGTGACGTAGTTTTGGTTACTGAGAGATGGACAATGAATCTCCTGTATTAAAAGATGCGTCTTGGTCATTTTTCTTACAAAGTTTCGACGAGTAAGCTTTCAAGATTTTTGTCAAGAACATGTAGCAAATTGTAAGCCAGCAGTACCTAATCACTAGCCTTTAGACCGGTACATGCCGCGAAACACTCTTCCCGGACCGCTAGGAGGCAACGTAAGTTGGTGATATAAAACAATCATCCCTTACGTTTTCACTGATACAAAAAAAAAGCCCAGAAAGGAACATAAATGGACATAAAAGAATAATAAGCCTGGACGCAGATTACATGTCCATATAAATTTAACTTATACGTGTGAAAGGGAAATAATCTGATTCTATTTTTATTTGTTCAGAATGGGGAATCCTTGAGTTCTACTTCAGAGACGGAAAAAGAATAAAGTGTCCACTTTTTGGAGATAAGACTTAAGGTTCTCTGTAATCAAATAAAAAGAGACACTTTTCTGTTACAATTCAGCAAACCTATCCACATAACAATGTAAGAGATTTGGCAAGTTATAAAAGCAGAAGCAAAACAGACACAGAAATAATATCAACAAAATAAAATCCCAACAAAAATACCATTTCAAAAATTATAGTGTTAAAAGTCGAACTGACTTCCTTTTGTTCTCTACCCACAGGCTGGACTGCTTACAATAATCGATAAAATACTTCCTTTCTGAAACTATAATGATTCTTAAATTTCATGAAATCGATATGACGTAAAATAAATAAATACCAATGGTGGAATGGCCTATTGTCATTATCAGCCGGATAGCGAGGGAATCTACCCCCTTTTTACTAGCGCTGGGCCAGGGAAATTGTTTTTGCTGAGGTGGAGTACCACATTTACCATAAATTCACCACTCTACCGCACATATTAGATTTTCAACTAATATGCTACTCATACGCTGAGTTGGCGAGGACCAGTATCGAACCAGGAACCTTGCGATTGTTTAGCTGGTTAGTCTACCCACTGATCTAAACCAATATACTTAATCTGTTAAGTAGAAGTTAGGAAATGCCAAAATATCTGTAAACGGGGGCAAATTCATTAATTGATTATGGTTATTTTGTGACTAGATGTTAGGGAATCGCATTCATAGTACGTTTATAATTTTTGTGTAGTTATTTCTTAAGAGATTTTTGCACACGCTTCTATTGAATGTGAACAGAGGGGACCCGTACCCGTGAAATAATGGCAATGAAGGGTGTCTCCACACTCACCATATACAGTCTGCGTATTCTAAGGCTCACCGACAGGGATAAGGGACAAATCAAGATTTTAAATCAATTTTTCAATTTTAACATATGCATTTCCAAAAATAAATCCTTTCTATAATTTATCATTTATATTATACATACTAGCAAGTATATGCACCCTCCGGGCAAAAGAATTTACGTTTTAATGAAAATAATATTAGAAAGACTAACGAAATTAAATAAGAACGCATATAAAAAGATTACACTTATTTTGATTATATCTTAATTGCTTTCTGTATACAATCATTCATAGGATTTGTTATTCATACATTATAAAATAAAACAATAATATTAAAGATCAATAAAACCAGTTTATTAAATTTATAAAACCTGTTTTTGTTAAAACCGGTATGCAAATTAACCACATAATATAAGACACATTAAAGGATTTTAAACACAGTAATAATTTCGATTTTTACAGAGACATTGTTACAAATAAGATCTATAAATTAATGATTTTGACAATAAATTAAATACTCATTGATAAACTTAAGCAGATAGTGAGGGTATTGTGACGTAAGTAGTGGTTTTTGTTACAGACACCGAATCCCCATTATAATGACATATAGCAATAATAATTTATAATTTGCAGTTATCACTTGCAGTCAACTATATTTTTATTACTGATCCTAAATGCGCTGACATATTGTATCGTTGTTTGGTAATTCTCCCGTGTTTATTCAAAGATAACTCGACGACCCCTAAACTTTTTTTAAATTTTACACGGATTATCTTCCGATATAGATATTTGCTTGAAAACCAGAAGTAAGAATATACATTTTACTCCAACGGCACCAAGGAGCAAGAGAAAATGTTTTCTTTCGTACCCTCACACCACCTTTAGGGTACTTAGTGCATCACGTGTGTATCTCACGGCGCATAATCATTTTGACCACATATTTTGGATTTGTACGACTGTGATCTCGCTACACCTATGCACGAGGTCAACTAGCTCCCAGGTACAGTGTTGCCAGCGCCCATCGAGCAAGATTGGCACACGGCCCTCCGCCCCGAGTGGCTCTCTCAGCGCTCATGTTATATAACACTTATTTAAAAAAATGTGTAATGTTTAGCGGTTGGTTTTAAAGGTTATCTCAATGCAAGTGTAAAGAAAAACGAGGCAACTATAATGTTGTTTATTTACCTTTGATTTATTCTCTTAATATTTCGGGATATAAATCCCTTCGTCAGAAGATCTCCGAATGCACGGATCACTGAAAATAAAAGTCTGGAATGATACTAAGACATTATTACACACACACACACGGCCGCTCCAAAAAATTAGAAGAAATAGATATTATCATACAACAGAATGGACAGATTTTAGGAACAGTCAACATCTCCCTTTTCAGGACTCCATGCTTTCAGAAATATTCTGACGAAGGGGATTTTTATACCGAAATATTAAGAAAATAAATCAAAGGTAAATGAATAACATCATAGTTACCTTGTTTTTCTCTATACTTGTATTGTGATAGCCTTCAAAACCAACCGCCAAACCAATATAAATACTATTAATATGAAACTATGTTCAATATGAACACTATGCTTCAAGCAAATTATAGAACCCAAATGTGTAATGTATTTCTATTTAAAAAACATATCAGTCATGTATTTAAATTATAGATTTAACAGTCCTATACCGTTAGTAATGCTTGACTGAATACTTAGATGAGATCTTTGGGGGAGTGTACATGCTACAACCAAAAGAATTAAGGTGTCCTGCGTATGACAATAAACTCTGTCTAATGGCAAGGATTCATTTATGTGTCAAATAGACATGTAGGAAAATTATTACTTAATAGGAATATTTAAAACCATATAACTGTGTGCATAAAGTTCAAGAATACATTCGACTGAGTGCAGGAATGAACTCGACTGTGTAAACCACTACATTCGACTGAGTACAGGAATGAACTCGACTGAGTGAACCACCTCACTCGACTGAGTGCAAAAATACACTCACCTGATCTGATCCAAATTGTTCAATTGAGTGCAATAATACACTAGAGGGAGTGCAAGAATGACTTGAGATTGTGTACGAATACTCTCGACAACGTAAACACACGCTGCTGAGTGCAAGAATACACTCGCGGCTGAGTGAATAGTTACTTGAAACCATATAATAGCTTGCATATTATTAGTACTAAATTGGCATACGTGAAGTCACTAGGTGCAATATTATAAAAGACAACTTGAAATCATATAAATGGATAAATTGATTGTATTAAGAATAGTTACTTGAAACTATTATTATTATTTTCACTTCTTTTGAGTTTTTCACATCAGCGTTAGCTGATGGTATTTCAATGGAGTCAGTGACAAATTATTATTATTATTATTATTATTATTTCATTCCTTGTGAGTTTTTACAACCTAACTGATGGTCTAAGTGACAACAAGTCTTCTCGGTTCTCTAAGACTCTTTTGAGTATTTTAGCCAATTTCAACAATGCAGTTGTCGGGATGGTCTCAATTCTTCCACTGATTTCCAGTTCCTTCAGTCTCTTTTCCATTTTTTTTTTTCAGGTATTATTATTATTATTATTATTATTATTATTAAATTCCAATATAGAGATTGAATATCGAATTCTGTTAAAAAGATTATTTTCTTTTTTTTATTCTCCAGAACATTAGTTTGTGTGTGTGTGTGTGGTTTCATTTCTTTGCTACTTGAATCACCTACATGAAGCACCGACATTTTTTTCAAGCCACATCTTTTACTTTGAAAAGACTGCTACAATTCATCTAATCTATTGTTAAACGTAGTTCTCCCAGGTTTAACTGACGTTTCCCCCATTAAAGAACGTATAATACTTTTCTCTCTTTTGTTGACTTTCAAGAATGTCCCATTGTTGAAGTGGATCATACCGTGAACAAAGCCGCACACAAGGCTGCAAAAGTTTGATTTTTTTCTCCTTTTTTAACGATGGATTTGACAGGTGGATAGGAAGTTAACCTCAACTAAATTCCAAGAAACTTCTCGAGCAAATACTGAATAATTGCTAGAAAATAAGGGACTGGCTTCATTACCATCTTGGGTAAAAGTTGGCGGAATTGCCTAGTGTCGGTATCAGACAAAGAGTTTTTTAGCACTAGATTAGGGAGAGTTTTTTTTTCTGAGGTGGATCAACAGACCTCCCGTCAGCTCCTCACTTTATCCCACAGATACGATTACCCAATTATGAGTTGGTTTAGCGGGAACCACTATCTAACAAGGAGCCTTGCGATTGCCAGGCGTGTGCTCTACCAACTAAAGGGATCCGTGCCGTTCCAAAGTTCCGTCTAGGATTTGAACTCAAGGCGCTGATTCCAATTCCTACGATAATAACCGTTTTGCTAAGCGCAGCTTGAATAGTACTGATTGTATGCTCATTGTGTGTTGTTTTTGAAAAGATATGATTACCTCTATGAATTAAATGAATGTCAAAATAGGATTTCTTCTTGGTCAAACCTGCTAGAGAAGTGTCCATTTATATCCTTCTAACAAAATGTGTATTTTTATAGTCGAAAGTTTCTAAAAATAAATAAAAAACATAAATAAATAAACAGACCACTGCTTAATGATAATATAAAAAAAAGAAATAAAGGGTAGGCCGAACCTGGAATGATAATCAGACATTATTGAACAGACAAAGACACACATAAACACACACATAACAAAATATGAAGAGAATCAGATGGGCCTGTAAATAAACAAACAGCTAATTGCTTAGTAATAAAACAAAAAAGGGTAAACCAAGCCTGAAATGATAATCAGACACTGTTGAACAGACACAAACACATATACACAAACACAGACAGGCACATAAACACACACGCAGAGAATTTGAAAATTAAGACACAAAACTAATTGGACGGTCGCTTAGCAACAGCTTCAGTTTCGAAACCTT
>CM042137.1:142134939-142306611 GCA_023376005.1 Doryteuthis pealeii | reverse complement strand
ATATTTAATTTAGCAAACTTTTTAATTATATTCAGTTTCATGATGCTTAGTGCTGGCGGTCGTTTGGGGAGGTGTGGTTTTGTGGGGGGTTAGTGGATTTTTTTGGTGGGGCGATGTTGTTGAGAGTGGATGGTAAGTCGTCATATTTTATAATATTGTTTTTTTATGTATGATTCTATTTTTTTTTATCTTACAGACTTTTCGATCGATTGTTTTCTTGTTTGTTGTGCCGGTGGTTTTTAGCGTTGTTTGTTTCTCGCGTCATACCTGTCGGGTGTGTGTCGGGTTTTGTTGGCTTTGGTGTTGGGGCTTTTGTTTGTAGTGGGGGATTTTGTTTCTGCTGTTCTGCTATGTTGATTTTTCTCATAAAATCACATTACACTAACAAGGAAAGAAAACACATTAAATCTATCACATCTACAGTTGATATTTTATTGTCCTGAAGGAATGATAGGATACATAATTTTGATATATATTAACTTTAGAAAAAAAATATTTGATATATATATATATAAACAGTTAAATGTCAAAAGTCGACATCATATTTTTCAAATATCATTAGATATTCTTTCTTTTTTAAAATTCTTAACTTACTTTTCCACACTGTAATTTAATTTTTAATTTCTACCTTCTATATAAGGATGCGAGTTAAAGTTCATAGCGAAAAGATGATATGATGACGTCATATCTTAGTGTTTGAGAAGTCTTGCAGCAATGGGATACAAGTACTGCAACACCGATGGATAAGTATGGACGCATGTTGAACAATAACCTCATTACGGTTTAACTTTCAGCCGACCCTCATAATATATATATAATATATATATTATATATATATATATAATATATTACTATGTTGTGTGTGTGTGTGTGTCACATACACTTTGATGATGTTATTTATATGCACCACTGAATTAAATACGAAAACGGATGATGTGAAAAATATTAGGTTAAATAAGATTTTCATGATATTGGTTTTGCTATATTAAATAAATAGTGCTCACATATTGGTGATAGAGCATGCATATTTAAGTTATGATAGCGTACACAATGTGGTCAATGGCCGCTTGCAGTTGTCGTTTCTCTCCTATGCAATCATCGGACTAACATATATGCGCGCGCGTTTGTGTGTGTGTGTGTGTGTGTGTGTGTGTGTGTGTGTGCGGGGGGGTCTATATCGAGGATTATTACAGTTATATACGGCCCGAAATGCGACATTCTTTTAATGGGACCCAAAATCCAATTAAATTTTTTTTTTAAAGGATTTTTGGATTTTTTGCATTTCTGTCAATTCATGATATCTAAAGTTGGTTATGAATAAGAATAAATGCATGCAAAAATAAATTTAGACAGAATATTTTCTATGTTTTCTCATCCTATCAATCAATGATGCAATATTATTAATTCATATTGATAATCCAATTCTGATTGAAAAACGAGCAATAGAGTTTGGACAGGTATTTTTAATAATACATTTGAATTATTCTAAGCGTTTAAACATTAGCGCATGTGATGATTGTCATAATTTTTCAAATTTAAAATTATTCTTATTAATTAACACGCTTATCCTTAATCTTTCAAACCACTATCATCTCTCAACACGATCTGGTTAAAATCAGATTCTTCCACATTGTTCTAAGATGAAATGCAAAATGTAAATACTTAGTATCTGGTGTTGCTTATCCGCCGAATTCTTATTTCTTATGAGTGTCACCACCTCAGCTAAATAACGGATCATTCTGTTTTTATTATCAGGAAGAAATGGCACATTACACAGAAGAATATAAGAAAGAAAGAAAGAGTCGGGGAAAGATGGAGAGAGAGGGGGCGATAACGCTTATCTGTTTCAATTGAACATAATAAAAAAGAAAGGAAAAAAGAAAAATGTAGAGAGTTAAATCAAGTTTATTATACTTTTTACATACTTAACTATTTTTGGAAATAGCTTTTCAGTAAACATATCAAACGTGTTGAAATAATTAGATTATCATACTCTGATTATCCACAGGTCCTGCATTATCCTTATTTTGTTTATCGACAAAAAACTAGTCATTTATAAGAAGTTAATTCTGTTGGAGGAAAATGTTTAATTCCTGTATCTATTGTGAGGCCTCTCACCATCTCAATACCAAGGTGACCAAATGTCCTGCTTTTCTCTTTTCTATAGTCTACAGGAATTGTCATGAGTAATTTCAATAAAAGTGGACACTATATCTCCCCGCTCTCTCCTCGTTTATGTAATCTATTTAGTCAAAACGATATCTCATAGTCATAAAAGCGACAGGGTTTGAATATCGATGTTCGTACATTTTGTTTGTTACTTCTTACTTTTAAAACAGCTACAGGTATTGGTGCAAAGAATTGGAAAGAGGAAATAAATAGTTGGTGTTCCATAGTTTACGTTACACTATCTAATTCACTTGAGTAAAGTGGTTTTCTTCTCAAACAAGAAATAATAATGATTTTTATTTAAAATTCAATGGTGTTTCAGATATGCTAACTGTATACCCTGCAAGAGAGGAAAAATCCCATAAACGAGTGCTCTGGGTATGAAACTAAACTGATCTTGTTTTAAGATTTTAATGACAAATTGCTTGGCCTTATAGCAGAAGCGCTTATCTGGTGGAATCCGTCCGTCGACAATGTGAATCCAGAGTTATGTGTAATCGTATACAGTCCTTCGTGAGTATTGAAGATCCCGGCAATCCTATAATGCGTCCGTCGTCAAAGAGTGTATTTGTGTTGTGACCATTATGGGGGGGTTAAGTATCGTATCAGTCAGTAAGTAGCTAGCCAGTGATTGTTAGAAGAGTCAATCAGCGTGACATTGCGCAGTCTATAAGTTAGGCGGGATCTAGCACACACATTATATACTAGAATAACTGAACATAGCTGATGGTAAAGCTCCTTTTTCTGGAGATAAAGGCAATGTAGAGAAACCCTTCATTGACATAACTCACATTTTCACCCTGTTAGGGTTCAATCTATTAGCCAAATAGATCTGTTAAAATTATTTGTATTTCATGAAAAAACTTGAAATGCCATATAACTGCAAATATATTTGTACTAAGAATAGTTACTTGAAGCTATAATTGTTTACTGAGGATTATTATGAATTACTTGAAACTATATAACAGTATGCAAATAAATTTATAATTACTAAATAGTAATAATTGCTTGAAAAACACATAAGTTTTATTTTTGAAAATATACTACTAGTGAAAATTATTTGTAAATAGTAATATTTGATATTATATAACTATATTAAATAATCTCTAGAGACCAACTACATATAAGTTAAATATAAATGTGATAAATTAAATATATATTCCTTTTATTTTATTTTTCGTTTAAAGTTAGTAATCTTCGACACGTCGTAATGTGAGGGTAAAACGAAATACTTTTATTTTATATTTTATCAGTAAATAAAACATGTTATCCTAAATTTTTTGTAAACGGTAAACTCTTTTATATTTTATTGATAAAATATAAGATGTATTTTTTTTTTTATTTTTTTAAAAAAGTTAGTAATTAATCTTCGACACGTCGTAATGTGGGGGTAAAACGCATTTACTTTATTTATAATTTTATCGGTAAATATAAAATAGGTTATCCTAAATTTTGTAACACATAATTGAAACGACGTATTTATCGAAGTTATTTTTCAAATTCTGTTTAATAATAACTTTAATCTGAAATAGTCCTATCATTATTAAAGAAGGGTTGACTTACCTAATAATCTAAACCTCGTAATCCGCACGGAGAAAAGTGTTTCTGGCTAGTATTCCATTTTAAATATGGGGTATCACTCATCTGATTGGCTGTTACTAACAACCAATCAGATGCGCGGTGCTTTGTATTTAAATGGGTTAGAGTTCTACAACCGTCCCACAACATTTTTTCTTCATTGTTAACGTCTTTTTAGCGGCTATCGTTGGTGGTTTTACCAGAGTTTGATCACCTTTGTAGAGTCAGCAGGGCGAGGGAAGTCTGATGTTGGAAGACCCCGAGATTCCCAATGAACCCTGCGGATTACATCACTGACGACAACCACCACACCCCAAATGTAGGAGCGTATAATTTAAAGTACAATGAACGCGATTCCCTGACATTGCAACATGAAATAATTCCACAATCATTGGCATGCTGTTCAAATCGACGAATTAATCAATCAATGATTTTCACGTCCAGATGGTTTGATCAGCGTTGATATATTCTGCCTCTTAGCTTTTGTCGTTCCTGGTTGAACTTTATTCGTTGATTTCTGTCCAATACTGAATAAGTTTAATTCAGGATTTACACAACGATATTTGTCGCTCTGACAGTAAGTGAAACTTTGCTTACATCGACAATCTTGAACAGACCATTAATCATCGAATCCTTGGGAATTCTTCGGCCTCCGACGTTTTGATATATTATTTTGTTCAGGTCATTTATTAATCTAGATCTCTCCCTTGAAACTCAAATATTCAAAGGCTGCTTTCATTTTCAGCATCTTCATCGTATATTTCCTTTTTTCCATCCTTATCTTTGGAAATCGACAATTTCGGCCAATAAATTACTTTTTGTTATTTCCATAAGAAACCAATTTGTTTACGAGTCTTGGCAATGTATAGTTTTTTTCTTGTCTTCGTTTGCCATAGCGTCGCATAGCATACTCATCTTTCGTCGCCTCTTACGCACAGCGATGTATATTAGTGTACACCCGCATACCCGTGGTTGCACAAAAGTGTACTTGTCTTCTTTACTTGGATACTTATCTTGCATCTCTTTACATCTTAACTTCGTGTGGTCTGTTTAACGGCCAATTCTCTGCTAATTGGTGCGTCTCTACTTAGCTAGATCTTCTGTTTATTTTGGTAGGCCTTTCTTTTTCACCTGGACTGGATCCTCTGTTATTTTGGTTGACGTTTCTCATCTGGGCTGGATCCTTGTTATTTTGGTTGACGTTTTCTTCATCTGGGCTGGATCCTCTGTTATTTTTGGTTGACGTTTCTTCATCTGGGCTGGATCCTCTGTTATTTTGGTTGACGTTTTCCATCTGGGCTGGATCCCCTGTTTTTTGGTAGACGTTTCTTCATCTGGGTTGGATCCTCTGTTATTTTGGTTGACGTTTCTTCATCTGGGCTGGATCCTCTGTTATTTTGGTAGACGTTTCTTCATCTGGGTTGGATCTTCTGTTATTTTGGTAGACGTTTCTTCATCTGGGTTGGATCTGGACGTTTCTTCATCTGGGTTGGATCTTCTGTTATTTTGGTAGCGTTTCTTCATCTGGGTTGGATCTTCTGTTATTTTTGGTAGACGTTTCTTCATCTGGGTTGGATCTTCTGTTATTTTGGTAGACGTTTCTTCATCTGGGTTTGGATCTTTCTGTTATTTTGGTAGACGTTTCTTCATCTGGGCTGGATCCTCTGTTTTTTTGGTTGACGTTTCTTCATCTGGGCTGGATCTCTTCTGTTATTTTGTGTTCTTAGTAAGAACATTGTTTTCTTTTGAGCTCATATATATTCTATTTTCTTATGATCAAGATTCCAAACACGCGTGTGAGAATTGGACTAATGAACTAGGGCCATCATTTCGGTTTTTTTCTCACTCAAATTTTGCCCAAAGACTGATTTTCTCTAAGGTAACTGCCCACGTTTCCACTCACGAATTCCTGTATCGTTCCATTAACTGTTATTTTTAAGATCTACACTACTGTAGATAATTAACTGGCTACCCATCAATTATGTAACAACAGAACTGTCATTTGAAATGTGTCATCAATCCTCTAAAACTTTTGTAATGGAATCTGATTTTCTCTTGTACTTAAAGTTTTCTGAATATCTAGAAAAGACTATAACCATTAATGTGATTTTTGAATTCATTCCGTAAAATCTAGTCGTTTTTCGAAGACAGTTTGAAAGAACCATAAAAAATTTAAACACTTCTGACAACTTATTCTGGTTGAATTACATATGACAGCCATTGGAGTTATACCAAAGACGTTTTTTTTTTATTCTTGTTTGGTATTCAATCATTTTTACTCATTTTCTTGAAAACATTTTTTTTTAATTACCTTTTTATCTATTTAACCCATAGGTCAGACCCTAACAGGTACTACCAGTTAGAACTAGACTTCACCACTAGTTGCAGTTTATAACATCATACCCGGGACACTAAGACCCTCAGCCACCGCTTTCTACCATATATATATATGATAAACAGTTTTGGGGATTGCCATAAAAGCAGTTTGGTTGAGACAATCATATAGGTACTAGGGCTAGATTTAGACCAGTCGATTGATTGTATGGAGCATCTGCGACCCCCAGTCTCACCTGAGTAAGGGACAAAGTGGAGTGTTGCATGTCATGGAGTGCTCAGCCACCAGGATTCCTTTCCTATCTAATACAAATAATTTGTAAATACTTCTATGGTTTTAAGTATTCCTATTTAATACGAATATTCAAATGGTTTCCAGTAATTATTATACTAGCAGGACCTGAGGATATACCGCAGTATGTTAATTTAATTATTACAAAGTTTGATAAGGTTACTTAAGAGCTATTGCAAAATAATTTAATATGTAAAAAGTATAATCCTGATTTTACTCACTCTTTTTGACTTTCGTTTTTCTTTTCCATTTTCATTATTTTTCAATTGATATAGATTAGCTTTATCGTTTCCGCGCGCTCAACCCTGTATCTTTTTCCTACTCTCTTTCTGTCGTTGTTATTTATATTTTTTCTATGTAGCAAGTCCTTTCCCCCTTTCTTTCTTTGTAATAAAAAGGAATATTCATTATTTAACTGAGGTCACTCATGGATAAAGTCTCATTTTAGCCAGATGATAACGGTCGTACTTTTAAGGACACGAGTATTAATATATATTTTGTCATAGAATGTGTGATAGCACGTGCGATACCCTGCCCTCATCAGCTGACAACTACGAGTGATAACACAGTTTCGGTGCTAAGGCAGGACAGCCACTTCCTAGCGCTACCCAGCAGCTTTCGCCACCGGAGAGGGTATTAAAAAAAATTAAATAGTGCAGAGAAGAGATTATATGATCCGTTCATCGGATATGTTTGTTATAGTTTGAAACGAGTTTTGTTTTCGGCCTTGAGTTGATTACGCGATTGCAGATGTTACGTAATAACACAGGAATGGTGATTCCGCGCGCGTATCATTCGTGCCGAAGACTTTTAAATCTCGAACAGATCCAGCTCCATGCATTTGCACGTGGTTTAAGACGATGTGAGGCGATTTTCAGACAGCGGCTAGTGATTCCTATTTTGAAAAAACGAAAATGACTGAGTGTCCTAGAAATCCACGACACCCAACCTCAATGGGAATAACATGGCATGTCCAACCCTTTCCACGCAGTCGGCATGCAGTGACTCGTACCGGTTCATTTTCCACTCGTGTGCTTCATCCTGGTTTTCTTCCCACGGTAAGGTTAATTTGACGAGGAGGACAGTCTTTTTTGTGTCAGACTACGCTACAATGTCTGTGCGCTTATCAGTTTGAAGTATGTGAACTGGAAATTTTAGGGATGTCTTGAGATTATATTAGTCATTTTTTTAAACATAGTAATATAAATATACATCAGACCAATATTAGAATACTTGAAATATGACCGATAAGAAACAGTAAAAATGATTATGTTACAATTTTTTGGCCTTCAATACAAATATGGTTTCACACAAACTCTAGCATAATGTTTGCATATTATAGCTTGTCTCTATTCAATAAGAAAAGGAGCAAAAAGAACAGATATTGCATAACATAAAAAGAAAAGTTTCATTTCTTTATCTAGGAGTGTATATTTGCAATGTGTCATCCTGTGGTAATCTAATCTACTTATATTTGCCAGGAAGCTTAACATCATCCCGAATTCCTTTGAGGAAAAATAGTCGATTATATAGGATTCATCTCCAGCTGAATTCAATCATCGAATATTTTGATTGGAATGTGCAAAATATAAACATTTGCATCCGTTTGTTTTTTGAAACTTTGTTGATTTTCATGTAGAAGATTATAAAATTATTCTCTTGCTTAGGAGAGATTGGTGTAAAGTTAAGATAACATTGCAACTTAAATTTATGAATTCCCAGATGGATTAGAGGCTCGGTATTTGATTTGCAACTTCTACATTTCACAAAGGATTAATGTAATACAGTGTAAGATATATTATATATATATATATATATATACACACACACATATTATATATACATATATATTCATATAAATATGTATTTGTTTATATATATATATATATATATATATATATATGTGTGTGTGTGTGTGTGTGTGTGAGGTACTAGCTTAAAGTATCAGGACATTTTAAAACACGCACGACTTTAATGTAGTACGGATTTTGGCTCTAACCTTTGTAAACCTCTGTAACCATGCCAGGAATCATTCCTTTGAAGAAGACAGTGAAGGAGATTATTTGACACAGATGCGTGTGTCTATACAAAATATAGACACACACACGCATACACATAGACAAATACGAGTACATGCATACACACACAACACACACGTATTATATATATATTTGTGTCTACATGTGTGTGTGTTTTTGGTTCATATAGTCTTAATTCCCACTAACATTGTCACTGTGATATATATATATATATCCCATTGAGTGTGAAGTTAGGGATGATTCTATTTGTGATCATCTATGTCCTCCGTATATCTGCACTCCATACCCGTAATAGGTTTGTACTATTTTCGTATCATTTCCCTTTAAAATAACATTTTTTAAAGGATTTTCATAAATCGCCCTTAATGTTGCCCTGATGATGTTAATGATTATATATATATATATAACTGAGACTTTTTGAATATAGGCTGAACTCTTCATATATCTATAAATATATACATCCTCTGAATATTTTTTCATATCTATTAATAATGAGATTCGCTTCCGGTTTTTAATATGTAACAAACACTATGTCACTGCTTACGTCACATTACCCAAAATCGTCATAACATAGAATAAATACACTCAAATTTGAACATGAAACATTAGACAGTCCTCATTGTTTTTCAACAAGTTTTAATAAATACATGACTAGTATTTATATATCTATATATAGTTTGTTTTATTTAATATAATATTTAAAGTTTACATTTCAAATTGTTTTATTTTTATCCTTTAATGAATTTAATGATTTTCCTTATTTCGAGTACAAACTCGCTGACATTGAATTTTTTACTCCCCCTCCTCAGGCAATATGTTTCAAAAATCTATTTTTACATCGCCAGTCTTAAAGAAATCGTGAGTCAAATGGCGAGAAAATCATTCAGTAGATACTCGACTTTTGCGATCTTATGCCAGACTAGGCAATAATAGAGATCACGTGACAAAGAATGATGACGAGTATCTAAGATATGGAATCTTACTAAATGATAACCTACCGATACAACATCAGAATATACGAATAGCAGGACCAATATAAATGACGTCAATTATGATATCGCATAAATTACACTACCTTACGTACAAGAAAAATCCACAATTCATTTGCTAATGCATAATGGTCAATGAAACACTTTTCCAATTTTGTGAACTTGCCAAAGATTGGTTATAAATAGAAATCATCTTCGCAATATAATGAAATGTAGCCGATCTTGTGCCAGAGTGAATGTCGTAGAAATGGATACGTCTACCAGAGTTCGAATCCTGGACGAGTCTGCGTGGGTTTTCGCATAGCGCTAATACCTTTGGGAAAGGTATGAATCTAACAATCCTCATAACTATGGGTAAATTGTGATACCTATTCGGATATTTATTATCGTATGGTAATCGATCTAGGAGAAGGAAAAACTATGAATTCAATCCAGTTAAAAATTGACCTTGTCAATTCAAATTTGTATGTGTGTGGTAACGAGTCTTACCCTTGAAAATGTATCTAGGAGTTTAAAAATGACAGCAAATGGTAACACAGAAAATCAAGTCATTTCTTCAGGTCTGAAGTGAAAGTCTAACTTCATTTTTCCACACAACAGAAAGTATGTCCTTTTAATAGCCACAGAGCGCACGCGACTTTTCATACATTCGCGTACCTGAATCGAGACACGCGTCCGCGTCACTCCTCCGTCATGTTTTTGGTGTTCCGACGGACGCGGAGTTCGATCCAGGCAAGCCAGACATAGCCGGGTCTTTTACGCTGCAGTACGAGTACAGCATATTATTCCGCTATACCTTGTGCTTGTGGCGTTTAATACATTAACTGAATGGGGTCAACTAAATAAACAACACAGAGGCGATTTTATTCCATTAACCCGAGTAACGTGAGAGACTCAATATCAATTCAATAAACGGTTTGGTTTGTTTTGTTTTGGTTTACGGCATATCAACCTCGGTGGGTCATTTAATGCCGACAAAGTTGTGAAAATAAATTCATTCTTAATGCATAATACAAATTTGTTTATAAACTCATGTTTTTCCATTTAACCCATAGATGGGTCAATAAACGGTAATGTTCGTCAGTTGTATCATGATGAAAAATGAAAATCATAATTGACACTTGTACAGCTTATCAGTTTATCTAAAAGTATTACTCCCAAGTCAATTCAAACCTGGAGTAGTAGTACCTATTAAGGGCCCATCTATTATTCGGATAGATCTGCTTAAAAATTATCCTAATTAGAAAGACATACTTGATAGTTGATAGTATATAACAGTGCAAATTGCTTGTATTAAAAATAGTCTCTTGTATGTAATTACTTACTACGGATTATTGTATTAGTTACTTGAAACTATATGGTCGCTTACCAATTCTGGTGCTAGATGGAACACTTGAAACTATATAACTGTGTGAAACAAATTATTATTAAATAGAATAATTATTTTAATGATTTAACTATTTATAAATCATTAGTATCAATAAGAATACATGAAATAAAATAGTTGTATGCAAGTGTTTGTACTAGTTGGTTAGTTTTGTTTTACGGCATATCAAACCTCAGTTGGTCATTTAATGCCTATAAAGTTTTGAAATAAAAATCACTCTTAATGGATACTCAATTTTTTATAAATACATTTTCTATTTTAACACATAGATGGGACCTAACAGGTACTACCCCTCTTGTTTTGTACTACATAGGTACTTGATATTTATATTTGTGTTCAGCTAATTATTTTGAATGAAGAAAAATTGAAATTAAAAGAAAATTAATGAAATATTGCATAGTTATAATTACAATTAAACATTTACAAATGAATCAAAACTTCAGCATAGAATAACCCATAACAGATTTATAAACCATTAGCCCATTTATAGAGGCTTGTTTGCATAATTCTAATTGTCTTCGGAAGTGGATATTTTCCTCGTACCCCACTTGTACAAGGTCAGGCACAAAGGCCTATTAACGTGGGACACCCACAAGCCGAGAACTCATGGGTGGCAGGTGGAAAATTGCGTCGATCCCGTCGGCATTCCCCTCAAGGGGTGCCTCAGGCGCTGGGCAATAAAACCCAGCCTTGCCCCTTTAAATCAAGGGGCAGGTATTGCCTGGGGGAATGGCCCCCGGGGATCGACGCTATTAATTCAAACACACCGATCCAGTGGCCGACGCGAAGGACGGTTGGAGTGGGGTGGGTATTTGCCTCATACCCCACTTGAATAGGCTGGGCACAAGGCCTCGTTTTAATGTGGGCCCACCCACAAGCCGAAGCTTATGGTGGGAAAGAACAAAAAATTGCGTCGATCCCTTTGGCATTCCCCCCTCAAAGGAGGCGCCCCAGGCGCTGGGCAATAAACCTAGCCCTGCCCCTTTTAAATCGAGGGGGCAGGTATTGCCTGGGGGGACACAACTGGGATCGACGCTATTAATTCAAACACACCGATCAGTGCCGAAGCACACCGGACCTCAGACCCGAAGGACGGTTGGAAGTGAAGTGATGCTTTTAAGTTCTAATCACCGATGAGTAACATTTAGAGAGTATCAAGCGAGCTAGCATTTTTACGTGCAGCGTGTTTCGTTAAATTTCAGGACCTCGACTAAAACCTTACGAAGCTGCCGAATTGTGATTGACATTACCAAAATATTGCAAAACCTTTGACTTGGTATTTTCCTGAAAATCTAGAGAATGTTTTTCAACTCGGATTCTGTCCAAAAGCCAAATCATTTATCCAGTGACATTAAAGAAAATGGTTAACTTAAAGAAAACATATTTATGATTGATAGATTTGTGTACTTAAAAGCTTGATACACGTTGATTATATGAACTAGCAGGACCTGTGGATATACACAGTATGATAATTCAATTATTACAACGTTTGATATGTTCAATTATGAGTTATTGCCAAATAGTTTCACTTTGTAAAAAGTATAATAATCTTGAATTAACTCCTTGTGACTCTTTCTTTCTTTCCTTTTTTTCCTATTTTATTATAATCAATTAAAACATATTAGCGTTAGCGCTTCCTCGTGTTCACCCCCTCTCTCTATATTTCCCCTACTCCCTTTCTTTCATTATATTTTCTCTATGAAGCATATACTTTTTCCCTTTCTTTCTTTATAATAAAACGGAATAGTCCTTTACTACACTCATAAGAATAAGATTTCGACTGATAAGCAACACCAGATAATCAGGAATAAAATTTATGCATTTCATCTCGGATGGTATCATTGTTAACCAGCGGGTGTTGCAAAATGATGACAGTCGGAAGATTAAGTAACAAGCGTATCAATATATAGATATTTGCAACTCGTCTTCTGCCCTAAGAAAAATCCTTTATCCAACGAAATTAAAGAAAATAACTACAAAAAAACAGATTTATGATTGATCGATTGTATATGATAAATTAAAAAAAAAAAAGAGAAAAAAAAAAAGATCTGGCCCTAAGATCTTTTTGTACATTGGTCACGTGGGAATATCCATCTACAATTGAATTACACATTCGATTATCGATATCCTCTTGGTAATTAACTGGAGCGAAAAGAAACGGAGCCCCAAACCATGGAGTTAGAGTTCATTTATCGAAGTCAGTCCTAAAGACTTTTGCGAATCGGTTCTTCTAAGACCGAATTTCCTTAACAGCATTTCATATTCCCATTCACTTTCGTTCGTAAGATTCCATTTCATTTGAACAGAAATCAAAATTTCGATTTCCTATCTCTGACGTCATCACTTCCGGAACAAACGAGTGTTTATATTCAGTGAAAAAGAAAGGAAAAAACATGATGAATATCATTACGTTAATCCGTTGTGTATATAAATACTTTGAATTAATCGTTACTATTTTGTCTTTCTTTGTTCTTTAAATGGTAACATTACATTGGGATTTTAAAATGTCTTTTTATCAGTCTGCCACAGATAATGGCTACATCTTTGACCAAGCAGATTTAAATCTTTTTACTAATAGGAAACGGGTGCGTGATTGAACATATGATTTTTGAAATATATAGTTACCAACCCCTCCGCACGAGCAGGATTGCGACACAAGGTCAACTTCTTAAGCGGAGTTTAACAAGTTTAAATTCAGAGTTTTCCTTCTCCTAGACAGGTTGCCTAACCAAGGTTAAAGAGCCCAGTCTGCCCTACTACTTGCCCCATAGCTGGAGGGAGAGTAGGATTCATACCTTTCCCAAGGGTATTAGCGCTAAGTGAAATGCAATTACCACGCCCAGATTTGAACTCGGACGACGAGTCCATATATAAAACTGATTTTAGAGGAATGCTAAAATTTTAGATTTTTTAGAGGAATATCCGATTTCTAATATTAAGATATAGCTAACTTGGTTCTTTACGTGTCCTTAGTATAATGATAAAATCCATTTATGATGAAGTTCCAAAAGATTTGATGCAATGAAAGGAGAGGCTTCCTCCAAAAAACACAATGTCTAACATTAAAACTGGAGGCGGATCGATGATGGTTTAGGGTTGATTTAGCTCAAGTGACTGGACAATTAATTGCAATATAAAGAAGAATGGAAATCTGAAGACTATATCAAAATTCTGGATGAGAAGCTACAACTATCAGCATAAAACTTTGATGTAGGTTGTCGATTCAACTTTTCAAGGAAGATAATGATCCCATACATACGTCTAAATCAGTAAGAGGGTACCTTCGAAAAAGAAATATTACAATTTTGCCATGGCCTTCAATGATTTCTGATTTGAATACTATTTAAATCTATTGCAAGAATTAAATTAGTATTATTAGCGTTATTCGGAATAGTTTCCCCCATCTCATTGTTATTCTTGTACAACGTTTCGGCCGATATATCCCTCCGGCCTTCTTCAGGTATTCCTTGTCGGACTCGGGAACGCTTCTTTTTCGAACTCGGGAAAAAAAAAAAAAAAAAAAAAAAAACCCCTTTCCTTTTGTCCCCCCCCGTATTACGGAGCCCATCACGGAACTTTTGAATCTAACCCTTATTTATTCCACGGGGGTATACTGTTCTCATTCCGCTAACAATAGCCTGGGGTAGGAGTTGTGTTAAATTAAGCGTCGAGG
This sequence comes from Doryteuthis pealeii, assembly GCA_023376005.1. Lineage (NCBI taxonomy): Eukaryota > Metazoa > Mollusca > Cephalopoda > Myopsida > Loliginidae > Doryteuthis > Doryteuthis pealeii. Next base: position 142,292,150 of record CM042137.1, on the reverse strand, counting down.
GTATAATCGCGAAACGTTGTACAAATAACAATGAAGAATGGGAACAATAGTCCGAAATAACGCCTAATAATAACTAATCTTTCAAGCCCTCATCTCAACATTCAGAGAACAAGCTTACATGTTCCAATAAATCGTCGAACCCGTCAACAACCTTCAGGAATTAGAAATTATTGTTTTTTTTATTTCATGAATGCTCAAAATCTCATCAAGAAACATTACAAAAACAGATCCGGATTTTGGAGAAACACTTCTTCATGGATTATTTGAATTAGATTATTTGCCATAGTTTAGGACACTAAGATGGACTATCGATCCAGATCATATTGCAAAATAATGCCATGGAAAGAAGTGGTTTCTCCAAAGATCCCGGATCTGTTTTTTTGTAATGTTCTGATGAGATTTGAGGCATTCATTGAAATAAAAAAACAATAAATTCAATTCCCTGAGGTTTGTGACGTTCGAACGATTTTATTGGAAGCATGTAATTCTTGTTTCTCTGAATGTTTGAGATGAGGCTTGAAGATTAGTATTATTAGCGTTATTCGGACTATTGTCCCCATCTTCATTGTTATTTGTACAACGTTTTCGGCCGATATACCCTCCGACCTTAATTAACACAACTCCTACCCCAGCTATTGTTAGCGGAATGAGAACAGTATACCCCCGTGGAATAAATAAAGGGTTAGATTCAAAGTTCCGTGATGGCTCCCGAATACGACAAGAAGTTTCCCGAGTTCGAAAAGAAGGTTCCCGAGTCCGACAAGGAATACCTGAAGAAGGCCGGAGGGTATATGCCGAAACGTTGTACAAATAACAATGAAGATGGGGAAACTATTCCGAATAACGCTAATAATACTAATTTAATTCTTGCAATAGATTTAAATAGTATTCAAATCAGAAATCATTGAAGGCCATGGCAAAATTGTAATATTTCTTTTCGAAGGTACCCTCTTACTGATTTAGACGTATGTATGGGATCATTATCTTCCTTGAAAGTGAATCGACAACCTACATCAAAGTTTTATGCTGATAGTTGTAGCTTCTCATCCAGAATTTTGATATAGTCTTCAGATTCCATTCTTCTTTATATTGCAATTAATTGTCCAGTCACTCTTGAGCTAAATCAACCCTAAACCATCATCGATCCGCCTCCAAGTTTTAATGTAGACATTGTGTTCTTTTGGAGGAAGGCCTCTCTTTCATTGCATCAAATCTTTTGGAACTTCATCATCAAATGGATTTTATCATTATACTAAGGACACGTAAAGAACCAAGTTAGCTATATCTTAATATTAGAAATCGGATATTCTCTAAAAATCTAAAATTTTAGCATTCCTCTAAAATCAGTTTTATATATGGACTCGTCGTTCCGAGTTCAAATCCTGGGCGTGGTAATTGCATTTCACTTAGCGCTAATACCCTTGGGAAAGGTATGAATCCTACTCTCCCTCCAGCTATGGGCAAGTAGTAGGGCAGACTGGGCTCTTTAACCTTGGTTAGGCAACCTGTCTAGGAGAAGGAAAACTCTGAATTTAAACTTGTTAAACTCCGCTTAAGAAGTTGACCTTGTGTCGCAATCCTGCTCGTGCGGAGGGGTTGGTAACTATATATTTCAAAAATCATATGTTCGAATCACGCACCCGTTTCCTATTAGTAAAAGATTTAAATCTGCTTGGTCAAAGATGTAGCCATTATCTGTGGCAGACTGATAAAAAAGACATTTTAAAATCCCAATGTAATGTTACCATTTAAAGAACAAAGAAAGACAAAATAGTAACGATTAATTCAAAGTATTATAATACACAACGGATTAACGTATGATATTTCATCATGTTTTTTCCTTTCTTTTTCACTGAATATAAACACTCGTTTGTTCCGGAAGTGATGACGTCAGAGATAGGAAATCGAAATATTTGATTTCTGTTCAATGAAATGGAATCTTACGAACGAAGTGAATGGGAATATGAAATGCTGTTAAGGAAATTCGGTCTTAGAAAGAACCGATTCCGCAAAGTCTTTAGGACTGACTTCGATAAATGAACTCTAACTCCATGGTTTGGGGCTCCGTTTCTTTTCGCTCCCAGTTAATTACCAAAGAGGATATCGATAATCGATGTGTAATTCAATTGTAGATGGGATATTCCCACGTGACCAATGTACAAAAAGATCTAGGGCCAGATCTTTTTTTTTCTTTTTTTTTTTTTAATTTATCATATACAATCGATCAATCATAAATCTGTTTTTTTGTAGTTATTTTCTTTAATTTCGTTGGATAAAGGATTTTTCTTAGGGCAGAAGACGAGTTGCAAATATCTATATATTGATACGCTTGTTACTTAATCTTCCGACTGTCATCATTTTGCAACACCCGCTGGTTAACAATGATACATCCGAGATGAAATGCATAAATTTAATTCCTGATTATCTGGTGTTGCTTATCAGTCGAAATCTTATTTCTTATGAGTGTAGTAAAGGACTATTCCGTTTCTATTATAAAGAAAGGGAAAAAAGTATATGCTTCATAGAGAAAATATAATGAAAGAAAGGGAGTAGGGGAAATATAGAGAGAGGGGGTGAACACGAGGAAGCGCTAACGCTAATATGTTTTAATTGATTATAATAAAAATAGGAAAAAAAGGAAAGAAAGAAAAGAGTCACAAGGAGTTAAATCAAGATTATTATACTTTTTTACAAAGTGAACTATTTGGCAATAACTCATAATTGAACATATCAAACGTTGTAAATATTGAATTATCATACTGTTGTATATCCACAGGTCCTGCTAGTTCATATAAATCAACGTGTATCAAGCTTTTAAGTACACAAATCTATCAATCATAAATATGTTTTCTTTAAGTTAAACCATTTTCTTTAATGTCACTGGATAAATGATTTGGCTTTGGACAGAATCCGAGTTGAAAAACATTCTCTAGATTTTCAGGAAAATACCAAGTCAAAGGTTTTGCAATATTTTGGTAAATGTCAATCACAATTCGGCAGCTTCGTAGTTTTAGTCGAGGTCGCTGAATTTAAACGAAACACGCTGCACTGTAAAATGCTGAGCTCGCTTGATACTCTCTAAATGTTAACTCATCGGTGATTAAGAACTTGAAAGAGCATCATTCACTTCCAACCGTCCATGCGGGTCGGAGGTCGCGGTGTGCTCCGGACACTCGATCGGTCGTGTTTGAATAATAGCGTCGATCCAGAGTGTTTGTCCCCCAGGCAATACCTGCCCCCTCGAGTTAAAGGGGCCAAGGGCTAGGTTTTTGCCCAGCGGCCTGGGGCGCCTCCTTTGAGGGAATGCCAAAGGATCGACGCAATCTTTGTTGCTTTCCCACCCCATAAGCTTCGGCTTGTGGGTGGGCCCACATTAAAACGAGGCCTTGTGGCCCAGCCTATTCAAGTGGGGTATGAGGGCAAAATACGCCCACCCCACTCCAACTCGTCCTTCGCGTCGGCCACTGGATCGGTGTGTTTGAATTATAGCGCGATCCCCGGGGGCCATTCCCCCAGGCCAATACCTTGCCCCCTTGATTTAAAGGCAAGGCTGGGTTTATTGGCCCAGCGCCTGAGGCACCCCCTCGAGGGGAATGCCGACGGGATCGACCAATTTTTTCGCACCTGCCACCCATGAGTGCTCGCTTGTGGGGTAGTCCCAACGTTAATACGTGCCTTTTGTTGCCTGACCTTGTACAAGTGGGGTTACGAGGAAAATATCCACTTCCGAAGACAATAGAAATTATGCAAAACAAGTCTATGAAATGGGCTTATAGTTTATAAATCTGTTATGGGTTCTTCTATGCTGAAGTTTGATTCCCATTGTTGGTTTACTGTATTACTATGCTGCATATTCCTTATCTTCTTTTTTTATTTTATCATTCTCATTCAATATGTCATGCAAATATTTCAAGTATTCTATCTAGTACAAACAAGAGCGTAGTACCTGTTAGGTCCCATCTATGTGTTAACATAGAAAATTTATTTATAAAAAATTCAAGTATCCATTAAGAGTGATTTTATTTCAAAACTTTATCAAGCACTTAAATGCCCAACTGAGGTTTGTATGCCGTAAACAAAACTAACCAACTAGTTACAAACACTTGCATTAACTATTTTATTTCATGTAATTCTTATTAAAATACTATGATTTATAAATAGTTTAAATCATTAAATAATTATTTCTATTTAATAAATAATTTGTTTCACACAGTTTATAATAGTTTCAGTGTTCCTATCTAGCACCAAGAAATTGGTAAGCGACCAATATAGTTTCAAGTACTAATACAAATAATCCGTAGTAAGACAATTAGATACAAGGAGACTATTTTAATACAAGCAATTTGCAGTTATATGCTATCAAGTATGTCCTTCTAATTAGGATAATTTTTAAAGCAGATCTATCCGAATAATAGATGGGCCCTTTAACAGCTTACTACTACTCCACGTTTTGAGTTGACTTGGGAGTAATACTCTGGAAAACTGATAAGCCTTTGTCAATTATGATTTTCCATTTTTCATCATGATACGAACTGAACGAACATTACCGTTTAATTGACCCATCTACTGGGTTTAATTGGAACATGAGTTTATAAACAAATTTGTATTATGGCATTAGATGAATTTTATTTCACAACTTTGTCGGCATAAATGACCCATCCGAGGTTGATATGCCGAAACCAAAACCAAAACCAACCAAACGCAAACGTTTATGAATTGATATGAGTCTTCTCACGTTAACTCGGGTTAATGGGAATAAAAATCGCCTCTGTGTTGTTTTATTTAGTTGCCCATTCAGTTAATGTATTAAACGCACAAAGCACAAGGTATAGCGGGAATAATATTGCTTGTACTCGTACTGTAGCGTAAAAGAACCGGCTATGTCTGGCTTGACTGGATCGAACTCGCGTCGTCGGAACACCAAACATGAACGGAGGAGTGAACGCGGAACGCGTGTCTCGATTCAGGTACGCGAAATGTATGAAAAAGTCGCGTGTCGCTTCTGTGGCTATTAAAGGACATATTTCTGTTGTGTTGAAAATGAAGTTTAGACCTTTCACTTCAGACTGAAAGAAATGAACTTGATTTACTGTGTTTACCCATTTGTCTGTCATTTTAAAACTCCAAGATACATTTTCAAGGGTAAGACTCTTACCAACAACACATACAAATTTGAATTGACAAGGTCATTTTTACTGGATTGAATTCATAGTTTTCCTTCTCATTTTCTAAAAAGATCGATTACATACCGATAATAAATATCCGATAGTATCAAATTTACCCATAGTTTATGAGGATTGTTGATTCATACCTTCCCAAGAGGGTATTAGCGCTATGCGAAAACCCCGCAGACCTCGTCCAGGATTCGAAACTCCTGGTAGACGTATGTCCATTTCTTACACATTCACTCTGGCACAAGATCGGCTACATTCATTATAAATTTGCGAAAGATGATTTCTATTTATAACCAATCTTGCAAGTTCCCAATTGGAAAAGTGTTTTCATTGACCACTAAGCATTAGCAATGAATTGGTGGGATTTTCTTGTTTACGTAAGGTACGTGTAATTTTATGCGATATCATAATTGACGTCATTTATATTGGGTCCTGCTATTTTTCGTATATTTCTGAATGTTGTATCGGTAGGTTATCATTTAGTAAGAATTCCATATCTTGAGATACTCGTATCATTCTTTGTCACGTGATCTCTATTATTGCCTAGTTCCGGCATAAGATCCGCAAAAGCGAGTATACTACTGAATGATTTTCTCGCCATTTGACTCAACGATTTTCTTTAAGACGGCGAGTAAAAAATAGATTTTTGAAAACTATATTGCCTGAGAGGTGGGAGTAAAAATTCAATGTCAGTCGAGTTTGTACTCGAAATAAGGAAAATCATTAAATTCATTAAAGATAAAAAAATAAAAACAATTTGAAATGTAAACTTTAATTATATTAAAATAACAAACTATATATAAGATTATAATACTAGTCATGTATTTATTAAAACTTGTTTTGAAAAAACAATGAGGACTGTCCTAATGTTTCATGTTCAAATTTTGAGTGTATTATTCTATGTTATGACGATTTTGGGCAATGTGACGTAAGCAGTGACCTAGTGTTGTCATATTAAAACGGAAGCGAAATCTCTTTATTAATAGATATGAAAAATAATCAGAGGAATGTATATATTATAGATATATGAAGAGTTCAGCCTATATTCAAAAGTCTCAGTTTATATATATAATATAATCATTAACCATGCATCAGGGCAACATTAAGGGGCGATTTTATGAAAAATCCTTTAAAAAATGTTATTTTAAAGGGAATGATACAAATAGTACACACCTATTACGGGTATGGAGTGCAGATATACGGAGGACATAGATGTCAAATAGAATCATCCGCTACTTCACACTCAATGGGTATCATATATATATCACAGTGACAATGTTAGTGGGAATTACAGAAACTATATGAATCCAAAAAAAAACACACACACATGTAGACACAAATATATATATAGATACGTGTGTGTTTGTGTGTGTATGCAGTTATTTTTTTTTCCCTTTTCTCGTATTTGTCTTGTGTATGCGTGTGTGTGTCTATTATTTTGGTATAGACACACGCATTGTGGTCAAAATAATCTCCTTCACTGGTCCTTCTTCAAGGAATGAATTCCTGGCATGGTTAGCAGAGGTTTACAAAGGTTTAGAGCCAATCCGTACTACATTAAAAAGTCGTGCGTGTTGTTAAAAATGTCGCTGATACTTAAGCTAGTACCTCACACACACACCAACACACAGCACACACATATATATATATATATATATTATTATATAACAATACATATTTATATGAAATATATATGTATGTATATGAATATGTTGTGTGTGTATATATGATATTATAATATATATATATATATCTTACACTGGTATTACATTAATCTTTGATGAAATGTAGAAGTTGGCAAATCAATATACGCGAGCTCAATCCATCTTGGAATTCATAAATTTTAAAAGTTTGGGCAATGTTATCTTAACTTTACACCAATCTCTCCTAACAAGAGAATAATTTTATAATCTCTACATGAAAACTCCAACAAAGTTTTCAAAAACAAACTGGGGAAAATTTTAAAAAGGAGAGATGCAAATGTTTTATTTTTGGCACCATTCCAATCAATATTCGATGATTGAATTCAGCTGGGATGAATTCCTATATAATGCGAACTAATTTTCCTCAAGGAATTCGGGATGATGTTAAGCTTTTCTGGCAAATATAAGTAGATTAGATTACCACAAGGATGACCCATTGCAATAACACTCTAGATAAAGAAATTGAAACTTTTCTTTTTATGTTATGCAATATCTGTTCTTTTTGCTCCTTTTCTTATTGAATAGAAAGACAAGGCTATAATTATGCACATTATGCTAGAGTTTGTGTGAAACATATTTGTATTTGAAGGCCAAAAAATTGTAACATAAATCATTTTTACTGTTTCTTATCGGTCATATTCAAGTATTTCTAATATTGGTTCTGAATGTATATTTATATTACTATGTTTTAAAAAATGAACTATAATAAATCTCAAGCCTCCCTAAAATTTCCAGTTCACATACTTCAAACTGATAAGCGCACAGACATTGTAGTCGTAGTTGACACAAAAAAAAAAGACTGTCCTCCTCGGTCAAATTAACCTTAGCGTGGAAGAAAACCAGGATGAAGCAACACGAGTGGAAAAATGAAACGCGTGTCGAGCACTGCATGCGTTTTACTGCGTGGGAAGGGTTGGACATGCCAGTTATTTCCCATTGAGGTGGGTGTCGTGGTTTCTAGACACTCGCTCATTTTGTTTCTTCAAAAATAGGAATCACTAGCCGCTGTCTGAAAATCGCCTCACATCGTCTTCCAACCACGGTGCAAAATGCATGGAGCTGGAATCTGTTCGCAGATTTAAAAGTCTTCGGCAGCGAAATGATACGCGCGCGGAATCACCATTCCTGTGTTATTACGTAACATCTGCAATCGCGTAATGCAACTCAAAGGCCGAAAACAAAACTCGTTTTCAAACTGAATAACAAAACATATCCGATGAAAACGATCATATAATCTCTTTTTCTCTGCACTATTTATTTTTTTTTTAATACCCTCTTCCGGTGGCGAAGCTGCCTGGGTAGCGCTAGGAAGTGGCTGTCCTGCCTTAGCAACCGAAACTGTGTTATCAAGCTCGTAGTTTGTCAGCTGATGAGGGCAGGGTATGCGCACGTGCTATCACACATTCTATGACGAATATATATTAATACTCGTGTCCCTTAAAAGTACAACCGTTATCATCTGCTAAAAATGAGACTTTATCCATGAGTGTTGTCACCTCAAGCTAATAATGGACCATTCCTTTTTTATTACAAAGAAAGAAAGGGGAAAGGATTGTTACATAGAAAAAATGATAACAATGACAGAGAGTAGGAAAAAGATAAGGGGTGAGCGTGAGGAAACGATAAAGCTAATCTATATCAATTGAAAATAATGAAAAAAAAAAAAACAAAGTCAAAAAGTGTTAGTAAAATCAGGATTATACTTTTTACATATTGAACTATTCAGCAATAGCTCTTAAGTAACCATATCAAACTTTGTAATAATTAAATTAACATACTGCGGTATATCCTCAGGTCCTGCTAGTATAAATAATTACTCGAAACCATTTGAATATTCGTATTAAATAGGAATACTTAAAACCATACAAGTATTTGCAAATTATTTGTATCAGATAGGAAAGGAATCCTGGTGGCTGAGCACTCCATGACATGCAACACTCCACTTTGTCCCTTACTCAGGCGAGACGGGTGGTCGCAGATGCGCCATACAATCAATCGACTGGTCTAATCTAGCCCTAGTACCTATATGATTGTCTCAACCAAACTGCTTTTATGGCAGTCCCCAACAGTGTTTATCATATATATGGTAGAAGGCGGTGACTGAGGGTCTTAGTGTCCTGGATATGGTGTTATAAACTACAACTAGTGGTGAAGTTCTAGTTCTAACTGGTAGTACCTGTTAGGGTTCGACCTATGGGTTAAATAGATAAAAAGGTAATTAAAAACATGTTTTCAAGAAAATGAGTAAAAATGATTGAATACCAAACAAGAATTAAAAAAAACATCTTTGGTATACTCCAATGGCTGTCATATGTAATTCAACCAGAATAAGTTTGTCTGAAGTGTTACATTTTTATTGTTCTTTCAAACTGTCTTCGAAAAACGACTAGATTTTACGGAAATGAATTCAAAAATCACATTAATGGTTATAGTCTTTTCTAGATATTCAGAAAACTTTAAGTACAAGAGAAAATCAGATTCCATTACAAAAGTTTTAGAGGATTGATGACACATTTCAAATGACAGTTCTGTTGTTACATAATTGATGGGTAGCCAGTTAATTATCTACAGTAGCGTAGATCTTAAAATAACAGTTAATGGAACGATACAGGAATTCGTGAGTGGAAACGTGGGCAGTTACCTAAGAGAAAATCAGTCTTTGGGTAAAATTTGAGTGAGAAAAAACCGAAATGATGGCCCTAGTTCGATTAGTCCAATTCTCACACGCGTGTTGGAATCTTGATCATAAGAAAATAGAATATATATGAGCTCAAAAGAAAGCAATGTTCTTACTAAGAACACAAAATACAAGAAGATCCAGCCCAGATGAAAGAAACGTCAAAATAACAGAGGATCAGATGAAGAAACGTCCTACCAAATAACAGAAGATCCCAGCCCAGATGAAAGAAACGTCTACCAAAATATCCAGCCCAGATGAAGGAAACGTCTACCAAATAACAGAGATCCAGCCCAGATGAAGAAAACGTCTACCAAAATAACAGAAGCCCAGATGAAGAAACGTCCTAAATAACAGAAGATCCAGCCCAGATGAAGAAAACGTCTACCAAAAATAACAAGATCCAGCCCAGATGAAGAAACGTCTACCAAAATAACAAAGGATCCAGCCCAGATGAAGAAACGTCAACCAAAATAAAGGATCCAGCCCAGATGAAGAAACGTCTACCAAAATAACAGGGGTCCAGCCCAGATGAAGAAACGTCAACCAAAATAACAAAGGATCCAGCCCAGATGAAGAAACGTCTACCAAAATAACAGAGGATCAGCCTAGATAAGAAACGTAAAAGGCCTCACCAAAATAACAGAAAGGATCCAGTCCAGGTGAAGAAAGGCCTACCAAAAAAGAAGATCCAGCTAAGTAGAGACGCACAAATTAGCAGAAAATTGGCCGTTAAACAGACCACACCAATTTAAGATGTAAAGAGATGCAGATAAGTATCCAAGTAAAGAAGACAAGTACACTTTTATGCAACCACGGGTATGCGGGTGTACACTAATATACATCGCTGTGCGTAAGAGGCGACGAAAGATGAGTATGCTATGCGACGCTATGGCAAACGAATGACAAGAATAAAACTATACATTGCCAAGACTCGTAAACAAATTGGTTTCTTATGGAAATAACAAAAAGTAATTTATTGGCCGAAATTGTCGATTTTCAAAGATAAGGGATGGAAAAGGAAATATACGATGAAGATGCTGAAAATGAAGCAGCCTTTGAATATTTGAGTTTCAAGGGAGAGATCTAGATTAATAAATGACCTGAACAAAATAATATATCAAACGTCGGAGGCCGAAGAATTCCCAAGGATTCGATGATTAATTGTCTGTCAAGATTGTCGATGTAAGCAAAGTTTCACTTACTGTCAGAGCGACAAATATCGTTGTAAATCCTGAATTAAACTTATTCAGTATTTGGACAGAAATCGACGAATAAAGTTCAACCAGGAACGACAAAGCTAAGAGGCAGAATCATATCAACGCTGATCAAACCATCTGGACGTGAAAATCATTGATTAATTAATTCGTCGATTTGAACAGCATGCCAATGATTGTCGGATTATTTCATGTTGCAATGTCAGGGAATCGCGTTCATTGTACTTTAAATATACGCTCCTACATTTGGGGTGCTGGTGGTTTGTCGTCAGTGATGTAATCCGCAGGGTTCATTGGGAATTCTCGGGTCTTCCAACATCAGACTTCCCTCGCCTGCTGACCTATCAGACGTGATCAACTCTGGTAAAACACACACGATAGCCGCTAAAAGACGTTTAACAATGAAGAATAAAATTTGTACGGTTGTAGAACTCTAACCCATTTAAATACAAAGCACCGCGCATCTGATTGGTTGTTAACAGCCAATCAGATGAGCGGTACCCCATATTTAAATGGAATACATAGCCAGAAACACTTTTCTCCGTGCAGATTACGAGGTTTAGATTATTAAGTCAACCCTTCTTTAATAATGATAGGACTATTTCAGATTAAAGTTATTATTAAACAGAATTTGAAAAATACTTCGATAAATACGTCGTTTCAATTGTGTGTTACTAAAATTTAGGATAACCTATTTTATATTTACCGATAAAATATAAAATAAAGTAATGCGTTTACCCCCACATTACGACGTGTCGAAGATTAATTACCAACTTTAAAAAATAAATAAATAAAAAAAAAAATACATCTTATATTTATCAATAAAATATAAAAGAGTTTACGTTTACAAAAATTTAGGATAACATGTTTTATTTACTGATAAAATATAAAATAAAGTATTGCGTTTACCCTCACATTACGACGTGTCGAAGATTACTAACTTTAAACGAAAAAATAAAATAAAAGAATATATATTTAATTTAGCACATTTATATTTAACTTATATGTATTTGTCTCTAGAGATTATTTAATATAGTTATATAATATCAAATATTACTATCTATTACAAATAATTTTCACCTAGTGGTATATTTTCGAAAAATAAAACTTATGTGGTTTCAAGCAATTATTACTATTTAGTAATGATAATTTGTTTGCATACAGTTATATAGTTTCAAGTAATTCATAATAATCCTCAGTAAACAATTATAGCTACAAGTAACTATTCTTAGTACAAATAATTTGCAGTTATATGGCATCAAGTATTCTTATAGAATACGAATAATTTTAAACAGATCTATTTGGATAATAGATTGAACCCTAAAAGGGTGGACATGAGAGTAATGTCAATGAAGGGGTTCTCTACATTGCCTTTATCTCCAGAAAAAGGAGCTTTACCATCAGCTATGTTCAGTTATTCTAGTATATAAGGTGTGGGCTAGATCCCCGCCTATACTTATAGACTGGCCACGGTCACGTGATTGATCTTCTAACCAATCACTAAGATACTTAAACCCCCCATAATGGTCACGCATCAAATACACTCTTTGCCGACGGACGCATATAGGATTGCCGGGATCTTAACCAATACTCACGAAGGAGTTACACGATTACCAGTAACTCAGGATTCACATTGTCGACCGACTCTTTATCAAGGATTCCACCAGATAAGCGCTTCTGCTATAAGGCCAAGCAATGGTCATTAAAAACTTAACAAGATACAGTTTAGTTTCATACCCAGAGCCCTCGTTTATGGGATTTGTCCTCTCTGCGGGGTATACAGTTAGCATATCTGAAACACCATTGATAATTTAAATAAAAATCATTATTATTTCTTGTTTGAGAAGAAACCACTTTACTCAAGTGAATTAGATAGTGTAACGTAACTATGGAACACCAACTATTTATTTCCTCTTTCCAATTCTTCGCACCCAATACCTGTAGCTGTAAAAGTAAGAAGTAACAAAGACAATGTACGAACATCGATATTCAAACCCTGCCGCTTTTATGACTATGAGAATCGTTTTTACTAAATAGATTACAAAACGAGGAGAGAGCTGGGGATATAGTGTCCACTTTTATTGAATTACTCATGACAATTCCTGTAGACTATAGAAAAGAGAAAAGCAGGACATTGGTCACCTTGGTATTGAGATGGTGAGAGGGTCACAATAGATACAGGATTAAACATTTTCCTCCAACAGAATTAACTTCTTATAGATGACTAGTTTTTGTCGATAAACAAAATAAGAATAATTAGCAGGACCTGTGGATGAATCAGAGTATGATAATCTAATTATTTCAATGTTTGATATGTTTACTGAAAAGCTATTTCCAAAAATAGTTTAATATGTAAAAAGTATAATAAACTTGATTTAACTCTCTCACATTTTTCTTTCTTTCCTTCTTTTTATTATGTTCAATTGAAACAGATAAGCGTTATCACCCCCTCTCTCCATCTTTCCCCGACTCTTTTTCTTTCTTTCTTATTTTTTTCTGTGTAATGTGTCATTTTCTTCCTTACAATAAAAACAGAATGATCCGTTATTTAGCTGAGGTGATGACATTCATAAGAAATAAGAATTCGGCGGATAAGCAACACCAGATACTAAGTATTTACATTTTTGCATTTCATCTTAGACAATGTGGAAGATCTGATTTTTAACCAGATCGTGTTGAGAGATGATAGTGGTTGAAAGATTAAGGAACAAGCGTGTTAATTAATAAGAATAATTTAAATTGAAAAATTATGACAATCATCACATGCGCTAATGTTTAAACGCTAGAATAATCAAATGTATTATTAAAATACCTGTCCAAACTCTATTGCTCGTTTTTCAATATCAGATTGGATATCAATATGAATTAATAATATTGCATCATTGATTTGATAGGATGAGAAAACATAGAAATATCTGTCTAAATTATTTTTGATGCATTTATTCTATTCATAACCAACTTTTAGATATCATGAATTGACAGAAATGCAAAAAATCAAAAATCCTTTAAAAAAAAATTTAATTGGATTTTAGTCCCATTAAAAGAATGTCGCATTTCGGGGTATATAACTGTAATAATCCTCGATATAGACCCCCGCACACACACACACACACAAACAAACGCGCGCGCATATATGTTAGTCCGATGATTGCATAGGAGAGAAACCGACAACTGCAAGCGCCATTGACCACATGTGTACGCTATCATAACTTAAATATGCATGCTCTATCACCAATATTGAGCACTATTTATTAATATAGCAAACAATATCATGAAAATCTTATTTAACCTAATATTTTTCATCATCATCCGTTTTCGTATTTAATTCAGTGGTGCATATAAATAACATCATCAATGTGTGACACACACACACACACACACACACACACACACATATATATATATATATATATATATATATATATATGAGGGTCGGCTGAAAGTAACGTAATGAGGTTTATTGTTCAACATGCGATCCATACTTATCCATCGGTGTTGCAGTACTTGTATCCCATTTGCTGCAAGACTTCTCAACACTAGATATGACGTCATCATATCACCTTTTCCGCCTATGAACTTTTAACTCCATCCTTATATAGAAGGTAGAAATTAAAATAAATTACACAGTGTGGAAAAGTAAGTTAAGAATTTAAAAAGAAAGAATATCTAATGATATTTGAAAAATATGATGTCGACTTTTGACATTTTAACTGTTATATATATATATATCAAATATTTTTTCTAAAGTTAAATATATATCAAAATTATGTATCCTATCTTCTTCAGGACAATAAAAATATCAACTGTAGATGTGATAGATTTAATGTGTTTCTTTTCCTGTTAGTGTAATTGATTTTGATGAGATTCTGGCGGTCATGGTGAAGTCTGTAATAAAATATCACAACTATGTATGTTTAATCAAGCCTGATATTATTTCTTTAAATTTTTTTTTTTTTTTCATTTTTGTATTCCTGCCAAAAGTTAATGTCTGCATTTGAAAAAAAAAGTCTTTGAAATAATTGCCCAGTGTTCATGTGATGTTAATTATTTTCTGTGAGAAAAATCTATTTACCATATTGATTTCTCAATCTTTGATATTTTTTCCAGAAATACATTCTAAATACTATAAAGTATATTTGGCAGAGTAGCCTACTGTCGGTATCAGCTGGACAGTGTGAACGTCTGTCCCATTTTTTTATTAGCGCTAGACCAGAGAGATAATTTTTGCTGAACTAGGGTGCCTCAACTACCATCAGCTCCCCATTTTACCGAACAGATCAGATTACCAAATCTGACTACTCATTCGCTAAGTTGCCGAGGACCGGTATGAACTAGGAACCTTGCGATTCCTAGACGAGTGCTCTACTCATAAGAATTAAGAATTCGGCGGATAAGTGAAACTAGATACTTAGGGTTTACATTTTTGTATTTCATCTTGGACGATCTCATTTTTAACCAGGGGGCATTGTAAGATGATAACGGTCGGAAGATTCAGGACAAGAGTATTAATATATAGATACTTTAAAGTATGCGACTTATTCTGTTTTCTATTAAGTTCATGCAAAGTTGTCAAAGATAAAAATCGAATTTCTCACAAGCGACTTTTTAGAAATAAAGATTAATTAATATTTCTACAAGCCTGAGTCGATGTTAGAAAGAAAGAACAGAAAGAAAAACTAAGAGAAAGAAGAAAAGAGAACGGAAGATAAAGAGAAATGCTTCTACTTAGCGATATTAAATGCATAGCCAATTAAATGTGTTTACTCTCATTATATGAAATTATAACTTGGAGGATACTCTTTAAAGACCAGTGAATTTACAATTCAATTCGAAACATTAATTGCTTCTTTATAGAACAATTGACATTTACATTTATTGTTTTATTACGTAGTTCTTGAAGAGACGACATTAATTAAATTTATGGAATGGTCTCAAAAGAGACTTGGCCTGAAATAAAAGATGCGTCTTTACAATAGTTAATCTTATTATTTCCCAATCGGTTACATGTGTTCATTTGTTTAAGCAGGATCCGAGAATATTGTCTTGTACAATCCAGTTAGAAGATCTGAGGATATGATGCAATAAGGACTTCTTTAAAATTAATTATAGTTACTGCTTTTCAATAATAGTTCGACTGAAACTTAAATATATTCGAACGGTAAAATGAGATAAGAAATCTATGATGGAATATATATTGCTGGCTGTGGAATTGAGGATAATAGTAATAACATAATAATGGAGTATGTAACTAGAAGAAAGCCAAGCATACACCACATCGACAGACATGCATACGTATATATGTATGTATGTATGTATGTAATATGTATATATATATATTGATGTATGTATATTATATATGTATGTAATATGTATGTAATATATAAATATGTATATATAATATGTATATATATATATATGTATATATATATATGTATATATATAATATGTATATATATATATGTATGTATGTAATATGTATGTATATATATATGTATGTAATATGTATGTATATATATAATATGTTATATAATATGTATGTAATATGTATGTATATATATAATATGTAGTAATATGTATGTAATGTAATATGTATGTATAATATAATATGTATATAATATGTGTATGTATGTATATATATGTTATATGTATATATATAGAATATGTATATATATATAGTAATATATATAATATGTATATATATATATGTATAATAATATGGTATATGTAATTGTATATATATATAATATGTATATATAATATGTATGTATGTAAATGTATAATATAATATATGTAATATGTAATGTTATAATATATAATAGTATATATAATATGTATATATAATAATATGTATATATAATATATAATATGTATGTAATATGTATGTATATATATAAATATATATAATATGTATGTATATATAATATGTATATATATATATATGTATATATATATATATGTAATATATATAATATGTATAAAATGTATGTATATAATAATATATATATAATATATATATATATATATATTATATGTATGTATGTATGTATATAATATGTATATATAAATGTAATTATATATATATATAAATATGTATTATATATAATATAATATGTATATAAATGTATGTATATATATAATATGTAATATAATATGTATATATAATATTATATATATATATATAATATGTATGTATAAATAAATATGTATATATATGTATGTATAATATGTATGTAATATGTATATATATGATGTATATATATATATGTATATATGTATGTATAAATGTAATAATGTATGTATGTATATATGTATATGTAATATGTATGTGTAATATGTATGTATGTGTTGTGTGTATACAGGTCTGTATGGGAAATGTGTTATACACATGAAACTTATAGAAACGTATGGTCAAATGGTTAGTCGTAGGAAATTGACTCGTCGACTCTAGTTCAATTCCTGGACGAAGCTGTTTGCATTTCACATAGCACAAGATACCTTGGAATGTAGGAATCCAATCTCTCTCCAGCTATGGGCAAATAGCAGGGTAGACTGGACTCTTTAACCATGGCTAGGTAACCCGTCTAGGAGAAGGAATATTCTGAATTCAAACTGTTAAACTCCGCTTAATAAATTGATCGTGTGCCACATCCTGCTCGTGCGATGGGGTTGGTAAGTATATATGTACACATGAAACTTGTGTAACGTAAATATAGTATCAATAATGTTATATTTTAGGTTTGAAACCTGCTCTGCCATCACAGTACTGAGAACTATTTCTATGCATAATTCTTTTCATTTGCTGTCCTTTATTATATTATATGTATATACACACACACACACACACAACATATATATATATATATATATATATATATATATATATATATATATATATATATATATAATATATATATATATATAATGAGAGAGATAGACCAATTTCCACATTTGTTCTGAAAAACGTATAGTCGAGAAACTTTCAGTAACCAGGTGTTGACTCCATGTACACGCTAGCTTAACGTACATATATATAGCTTACACACACACACACACACACACACACACATACATATATATTAATATATATATATATATATATATATATATATATATATATATTAGTAAAAGTCGACGGCCGGCCTAAAGTCGGTATCAGCCAGTCAGCGAGGGAGTCTATCCCCTTTTCAATAGCGCTAGACCAAGGAGATTGTTTTTTAGCATCTGAGGTGGAGCGCCACACCTACAATCAGCTCCTTACTTTACCGCACCGATCCTGTGCTACTCATACGCTGAGTTGGCGGACCGGTATCGAACTAGGAACCTTGTGGTTTCTAGCCGAACGCTCTACCGACTGAGCTAACCCGGCCCCACTGTAACGCTTATACATTACGCAGACAAACTCAATAGCACCACCGTCGGCTCCAAGATGGATGGTAAACATGTTATAAATCTATTATTTAAAGTGGATTTAAAGATTAATTTAGGAAACAATTAGAAACCAGACATATTATTGGTCAGCCATGTTAATGGAACTTGCAAGAATATGCACCCTCTTGTCGTAAGTATTCAAGATTTAACATAATGAAATACACACACACATACATAGATACACACATACATACATATATATATATATAATATATGTGTGTGTGTGTGTGTGTGTGTGTGTGTGTGTGATGCACAGACACCGTGTTTCGATGTATCACGTCTACGCAATGTGGTTAGACTTCGCACACTAACTCCAGCTAGGGTCAAAATCTTATATATATGTATGTGTATATATATATAAGGCTAAGGATAGCTCTTGTGTCTAGCCTCACTGAAGAGGTGTAAAACATCGAAACACGTGTCTGTGGATGACTTATTAATATATATATATATATATATATATATATATAAACATAACATAAAATAATACTTAAAATGTTCGAAAATATAATCAAGTGCTGTTACTTGAAATTTCATTTAGTTACAACACTACAATCATCACACAGCAAAAAGTATGAAAAAGAGGAGACATTTTTTTTTTCGTATGAATATATCACAAAAAGGTAAGTCACCAAAAATCAAATATCCTCAATCAAAAGGTACACAGTCGATTGAAAAACTATAATTGGCAAATTACAGACTTACAAATTACAATTCAGTCTGGGTGTAAATAGCTCTGTAACAACCTGGCGTCAATGGTGACACTTTAATATAAACTCCGATCTTTTATTCAATATTCTTTCTGGTCTGCGAAAGATAGTACACACTTTGTTTTAAATACTAGCAAAAATATGCACCCCCGGGCGTAAGTATCTAAAATATTAAATTAGATAGACTAATAAATTTAAATAGGACCATATATCAAAAGATTACACTTATTTTAATTGTATCTTAATTAGTTTATACTAGCAAATATATGCACCCTCCGGGTGCAAGTATTTAAGTTTTGATATAATAAAATATCATATTAAATTAGAAAGGCTAATGAAACTGACTAAGAATGCAGATAAAAAGATTTGGAACAGAGGGGGTATAATCGAAAAATAGAACAACTTTGAAACTAACTATTCCATCATTTTCCATTACTCCCCCTCTTTCATTGGTAAATTTTCCTAATTTAACTATTTAGTTAAAATAGGAAGTAAAGAATAACATTACAGTTATTTCTTCTTGTAAAATAAATTCTTTTAAGATTTATCCACGAGATTTTGTTTATATTTCTTAAGATAAAACCAAACAATTAGAAATCAATAATACCAAGCACATATTTATTAAAATAAAAATTTTAAATATCAATATGCAAATTAGCCTTCTTGTTCAAACTGTAAACCGCTTTTGTTGTATATATAAATACAATTGCATGTTATTAGTACGTAGATATGATCAACAGTATTAATAATGTAAAACAATTTTTATTAATAACTGAAGGTTTAAAAGAATGAAATCATGGAGAATTTGACGTAAATAATTAAGGGAATTGTGACTTGAGTAGTAATATAGTTTCGGTTACAGACAGAAAAACACACAATCTCCATTATAATAAGATGTAAAATCATTCATAGGATTGATTTGAATACATTGAAGAATAATAAAAAAAAATATCATTAGACATAAATAATATTTGTTTAGCTTAGTCGGTAGAGCAGTTCGATACCGGTCCTCGCCATCTCAGCGTATGATTAACAGAGATTGGGTAATCTGACCTGTGCGGTAAAGTGGGGAGCTGACGGTAGATATGGCGTTACACCCCAGACGCAAAAAAACAATCTCTCTGGTCTACCGCTAGCTGTCTGGCTGATACCGACAATAGGCTACTCCGCCAACTTATTTTTTACTTAATTATTTATTAAACCCGGTTTTGCTAAAACCAATATGCAAATTACGCACACCATGACATTGGCTGTTTTGAGGCAAATCTAACTCAGATTTATGCTATGTATTAATAATTTTAACTATAAATTAGATATTGATAAATTTATGTAATTCCTGGGAGTATTGTGACGTAAGCAGTGACGTAGTTATGGACAGAATCTCAATACGATTACCTACATTGGAAGCGCTGCAGCATGTCGTTGTCATTGCAAAATCGCAACCCTCTTGCGGATGTTTCTTTTTTTTTTACATCTAGGCATGACTCGCTATACACTTCCTGTAATTAGCAATGCATTTCAATTTGTTTTAATGTCCTTTGCGTTATAAAATCGAATAACTGCATGAACTTCAAACTCGGCGGTAGCATCAATCGGGAGCTGCATCAGAAACGACTGCCAAGTCAAAACTAAGCGCAGCGACAAATTGCGAACAGCGACAGGCTCATGCTTATCAAAAATATCAATGTCACCAATAGCCACACGAACTGTTTGCCTGAGTCCCCATTGCTTTAGGGACCTTACTTTTGAAATAAGCCTAATATTTCACAATTTAAGATGCACAGTTCTGTAAGGAAACGCTTGGAGCTTATTCCTAAAACTTACAAAACAGCAGATAATTAGACAGAAGATTTATCCACTATATGATGATGATGATGATGATGATGACGTGTGTGTGTGTGTTGTGTTTTTTTTTTTGGGGGGGGGCTTTTGTAATATAATATGGAGGCGCGTAAGGTAATGGTTAACGGCATGGGAAATTGACACGGCAACACGAATTCAAATCCTGGATACGGCTGTTTGCATTTCACATAGCGCTAATACCCTTGGGAAAGGTATGCAACCAACTATTCTCCTTCCTGCTAGGTGAAAATAGTACGGCAGACTTGCCTTTTTAACGTTGGTATGGCAATCAATCAAGGAAGATGAAAACACTCAAGTGAAACCAAAGGGACTCTCCTCTCATTAGTCAAAACTACTTTGAGAGTTCCACTTTCCCCTTCTCTCTTTCATCGCTTTAAGTAATGATTATCAATATACGTTATTTAACGTCAGTATCATTTTCTCTTTTCCAATCAAAGCAAGTAAGTAATGCGTTATTTTCATAGTTCCTGTTTGAAATGATTGACAATATATATATATATATATATATATATATATATATATATATATATATATATATATATAATCACGTGTTTATTTGTTTCGCTATCTGATTTTTTTGTGTGTAGAAATAGAGAAGCGACTTTCTGTGAGTGAAAAAAGTGGCAAAGAAAGGGATAATAGTGTGTGTATATATATATATATATATATATATATATATATATATATATATATATAGATAATCTACTGAGTCAGACGAACCTACTATTAGTTTCGCATAAAGCTCTTCAGGGCTAAAATCTGACTTTTAGCCCTGAAGAGCTTTATGCGAAACTAATAGTAGGTTCGTCTGACTCAGTAGATTATCCTTATTACTTGGCTCTACTTAGGTATCGAGCACTTTTTACAATTTAGCTTCTCCTAGCGGTTATATGAATATATATATATATATCTTATATACATATATATACATATAAATTGTTTTTTCTTTTGGCCAAATACTATACCAATAGATTATTTTTTGTTGGTACGAATATCTTGGTCTTTTCTTTTTTTTTTCAAAAATTTTTTTCTTCCTGGTTGATGTCTGGTAGTATATTTTTACAATCAAACTCTCTGCCGGGTTTTTTCTCTCCACAAGGATCTACCAACACGCTTGGTATATTAAATTATATATATATATATATAAAGACAGTTTCATAATTTGCTTGAAGCATTGTGTATATATTGGTTAGGGGGTTGATTTAGAAGGCTATCACAATGCAGTTTGGAATAAAAAAAATATATAATAATACGGTAACAATGGTGTTGTGTGTTGACCTGTATTTTTATTCTTTCTTGAATTTTCGAGGTAATACCTCTTTATCAAAAGAATTGAACTGAAGCAGTCCAGCTATGGCATTTCTTCCCAAATTATTTTTTTTTTTAAATGATTTTATTTTTTAAATAACTGTATTCTCGTGTGAGCGTGAATGGGTTTATTATATATATATATATAATTATATATATATATATATATATAATGCGTGTGTGTGTTTACTCAATCCCACCGCACGAGCAGGATGTGACACTAGGTCAATATCTTAAGCGGAGTTTAACAGGTTTAAATTCAGATTTTTCCTTCACCCAGGTAGGTTGCCATACAAATGCCAAATAGCCCAATCTACCTATAGCTGGAGGGAGAGTAGTTGGATGCATATCTTTCCTAAGTTCTATGTGAAATGCAAACAGCCTTGTCAAGGATTTGAAATCTGTCAACGAGTCCATTTCCTACGACGTTAACCATTACTCCACGTACTGTTTATATACAAACACATTCACATATAGATATGTTTAATGAAAACATAATTATTGATCTTGTTATGAAAAAATCAGATATTCAATAACTTAAAATTGGTTGACTTTAAGATTTTTTTTTTCTTTTTTAGAAATTATTAATTTCTTGAGCAAAAATGCTTTTATAAACCAATTTTTAGTAGTAGAGAAGCTCTAGAACGCATTTAACAGACAAACATAGTTTTTTTTGCGACCCCCCTCAAATTAGGAGAGCTAAAAATCGACATTACTCCGCCTATTTTTAGACTTGGAAGCTCAGATTTTGGGGATTGTCTAACTTTAACCTGAAAAATTGAGTGGGGAGGTTGATAATTTAACTTTTTTCTGAATGATTTAACATGGAATAACCCATATATATATATATAAGGTTTTACATTTATTTATTTGATGGCAATAGAACAGTCATCAAATAAATAGATATGTAAAACCTTTATATATTTATTTCATTATACTATATAATAGCTCTATTTTTATATTGAGCACTCTACCAATAATACTGCATTTTGGCACACCATTCCAGTAAAACCTGAAACAGTGACAATCCCACACACTATATATATATACAATTTTTGTGCAAAATATTTTTTTATTGTAAATGTTGCTTTGAAATGAATATTCTCTCTCTTCCAAATCGAAAACTTTTGTATATTTCTCATATATATTTTAGTTGTGCGTGTATAGGTTTTGGTGTGTTTCTATGTGTGCATATGTATAGGCGTGTTAGAATGCACGTACTCGATGCGCGCGTGTGTAGAATAAAGTTAAGGAAGGTGGTAGAAGACAAAACGCCGAGTGTATAGAAATTGTCGAAGTGCATAGAAAATTGATAAAGCTCTGTCTTCAAGACAAAAGATTAGCGCGTTCAGAAGCCAATTTGTATAATCAAAGAAGTTATTTCGTTTGTTGAAGTTGGAAACTAACGGTAAACGACAAGAACACATTGAAACTAAATTAGAAAAAAAAGAAAGAAGACTATAAAAGAAATAATCTAACTGATGCAAAATATAAACATGTTCATAAATATCTAAAAAGAAAGCTAAAAATTTATAAACATGAAACAAAAGATAACCATGACTAAATTTAGCTTTGTTTATAGAATAGTAAAAATAAAAATTGTTGCAAAAGTTTTGGTTAATTTGCTGTTATAAGTAAATTCAAATGGATATATAAAATCTAAGATTTTCTAATTTTAATTCTTTTAGGTATGCCTCCCCACCACGAGGGTAAAAAAAAGAAGACATCTGAGAATTTTTTGTAAATTTGTCTATTGTTAAAAGTGGAATAGTATGCACATGTGTGTTTGTGTGTGTGTGTGTGTGTGTGTGTGTATATATATATATATATATATATATATATATATGAGGTGTTGAAAGTGCTGAATAATGCTCATCTTTACACAAAAGTGGGGGGGGGACATTTTGGTTTGTACCTTTCATACATCTATTAGGTCATTACTTTTAAACTAAAAATCAAAAGATTTTCTTTCTTTGCCATTTTTAAAATTATGCTTATTGGGTTTTATTTATTTTTGTCATATTTGTGTGTGTGTGGGGGGGAACTTTTTTAGGAGTTTTAGGGTTTGTATCTTCAGCACATACTTATTTACCAGTGAATTCTCAAACTAAAAAAAAAACTAAAAAAAGAACTATTTTATTCCATTTCTTTTTTTTCTTATTTTTTTTTTTTTTTTTTTTTTTTTTTGTAAGATAAATAAAATTGACACTAAATATAAACATTATGACTGTTTCATTGTTTTAAAATATTCTCTTTTAATTGTACAGAAAAACAATTTTAAACACTAAACAAGAACATGACTGGTTGATTGATTTTAACGTCATGTCAAAAAGTCTTGGATTTTTTTATGCTTAGTGCTTAGGGGATCGCTGTTCATTGTACTTTTGTAGCTACATGATGGAGTCTCCGTGGCTTAATGGCTAACGTACTGTACTGAGACATCGTAATGAGCGAGTTTGAAATCCAGTCGTGCTATTAGGTTTAATACCGTTGGGAAAGGATCAATCAATTCATCCACCAAGCTATGGGTTAAATTGAGCCACAGCTGTTCTAAAAGGATGGCTCTGGCATTAAATAACACACGGAGATTGATATGCCATTAATCAAAGAAAAATATACCTAACATATATTTACTTTTTTATGTAAGTGTTTCTAAAGACGTATTTTGCTTTCAATTATATGATATCAAATATTTCTATCTAATACAAATAATTGGCACAGTTATATAGTTTGAAAAAAAAAAAGATTCAGGAGAAAGCTCTAACCGCATCAGCGTGGATATGGCAGTCCTATATTGTGTCATTAAACCGACAAAGTCTGGTGGTATCGTGAGATACTGCTGGGGCGCTCTGGGTTAGTGGTAATGATGCTTCGGCCCCGAAACCATGCCTGAACCCAGAGTCATCATCTGATGAAGGCTTTGTTGGTTACAATGCTACTGTGTTAATAGCAGTCATTGTATGAAGATTATTGAAGTAGATAATATAACACTTATAATTATAGGGTACATGCAAGTATTTATATTCAATATTAGTCATTATTTTGCACATAGTTATAAGTCTTTTATGTTTTCCTATCTTATACAAATTATTTACTCAGTTATGTGGTCTCAAGTAAATAACAATAATCTGTAGTAAACATCAATAGCTTTAAATAATTATTCTTAGTACACATACTTTCCAGGTATCTAACATCAATACTAATAGCGAATAAAAAAAAAACACATCCATTTGTTCCCGTTGATGGGATACTAACGAGTACTAGAATTCGTTTCTCTGAATGTTTGAGATGAGGCTTGAAGATTAGTATTATCTGCGTTATTCGGACTATTGTCCATATTTTCATTGTTAAACGTTGTAAAATAACAATGAAGATGGGGACAATAGTCCGAATAACGCAGATAATACTACTAGAATTCATTGTCAAATGACTGGGTAGTTCACACTTCCCAGGTATCCAGAACAAAAGCTGACTTACCATCTAAAGCAGCTGAGATAGCAAAGAGCCTCGCCGCTAATGAGTAAACATTGTGATATGACAGAATTATACAAAACTTACATGGGAACATTAGTAACTATTACAGTACCCTATAGGAGGCACTCGTGTGTAATGGTTATCGTTATAGGAAATGGACACGGTGACACGAGTTCAAATTTTTGACTAGGCTGGTTGCATTTCATATAGCCCTAATACATTTGCGGAAGGTATGAATACATCTGTTCCCCTTCTAGTTTTGGGTAAATATTAGGGCAAAGTGGGCTTTGGTTTGGCAACAAATCTAGGAAAAAAAACCCTAAATTCAAACCCGTTAAACCCCGCTTAATAATTGACCTTGTGTCACATTCTGTTTGTACGGGGGGGGGGGCTGATAAATACATATATATTAAAACATCGTTCTGAATATAGCATAGCACGATAACAGGTGATTAAGTAAGCTTCAGGTGATTTTTCAGTTACCTTCTCTTTGGCTTTTCCCGTCGAAGGATATCTACAAGTCAGTATAGATATGTACTTACTTTCTCAAGTTTTGATTTTGAAGTTAACTTCTCCTAGAAGGAATGCTTTCACCATGGATTTATAATAAGACTGGAGACTTTTTACACTATATATATATATATATATATATATATATAATCTTATTATAATGGAGATTGTGTGTTTTTCTGTCTGTAACCGAAACTATATTACCAATCGAGTCACAATTAACATAGTTATTTACATCACATTCTTCATGATTTTATTTATCTTTAAACCTCAATTTATAAAATTTCTTCACCTTTTTATTAGTGTTGTCCATATCTACATACAAATAACATGCAATTGTATTTATATATACAAAAATAGCGGTTTGCAGTGTGAATGGGAAGGCTTATTTGCATATTGATATTAAAAATGTGATTTTATTAAATATGTGCTTAGTATTATTGATTTCTAACTGTTTGGTTTTATTTTAATGAATATAAGCAAAAATCTCTTCAATGAATCTTAAATGAAATCCATTAACAAGAAAAAATAACTGTCATTTTATTCTTTATTTCCTAATTTAACTAAATGGTTAAATAAGTAAAATTCAGCAATGAAAGACGGGAATGATGAAAGAGTAAGTTTCATTTCTATTTTTCTATTATACCCCCACTCTGTTACATATCTTTTTGTCTGCCTCTAATTTAATACGATATTTCATTACATTAAAACTTAAATACTTGTACCCGGAGGGTGCATATATTTGCTAGTATATGTAATATTTAATATACCAAACTTGTTAGTAAATTCTCGTGGTGAGAAAAAAAAAACAGCAAATAGTTTGATTGTAAAAATATACTACCAAACATCACCCGAGGAGGGGAAAAAAAGAAAAGACCAAGATAAGTGTACCAACCAAAAATAATCTATTGGTAAAATATTTGGCCAAAAGCATTAATATATAGTACCTAATGCGTTTGCTCCAAGTCTTTTTAGTCGGATCTCAGCTCTGAAGAGCATTAAGCGAACTTTTAGTAGGTTTATCGGAATCATTAGATTTATCTTTATTATTTGCTCTACTTAGGTATTGAGCACTTTTTACTTATTAGCTTTATCCTGGTGGTTTTGTATGAATATAATATATAATATATATATATATATATAATATATATATATATATATATAATATATTAATTGTTTTTTCTTTTGGCCAATATTGTACCAATAGATTATTTTTGGTTGGTACACTTATCTTGGTCTTTTCTTTTTTCCACCGTGATTCAAATAAATTAGCACAAACTACACCAACTAATCCATTGTTCATTATATATATATATATATATAATGAACAACGTGATAAGACAAACTGGAATATTTATTTTGTGTTATTTGTTTTTTATTGTTCTCAACAAGTTTTTATATTAAAAGCGAGCATTAACATCGTTCTGAACCAATCTAAGAGTCAATAGATGTTTAAATATATTGGGATGTGTTAAATAACTAAGCACTGAGCCTGTTGTTATGATGTGGTTTAGTAGACTGATAGTATTAGTAAAAATGAGAACACAAGACGTATTTTAACAGAGGTAATGGACAAACGTGCTTACACGTTGGTTTACCTCACTGAACAGAATGTTACAAGGAGGAAGTAAGACAATAAGAAAAACGAAATACACGCCAATAATTATGGCGCCAGTGGTCATCGCGTAGTAATTTACCACGTAGTTCTGGAAACGCGACTCACAGGTAGTAGCCTCAAATGCTTAAGGGACGATTTTAGTTGGTAAAACTTAAAAGGATTTTTCTCAAAATTCACTTATAGAAAAATAAATGTCAACAATGCCGACATTATTGTGAAGGATTTTAAGGATAAAACGTATCTCTTCATAGATAAATTTGTCTCAGCTGACAAAAACATCTTGAAAAAACATTCCAAATATAATGATGTGGCAGTAGAAATAGTCAAAATATGGCAACAGAATAAAAAGCATGCCAGTAGTTGGTGGGACACTCGAACAGATAAAAAAGAAGGCTGCTGAATTTGTCAACCTGATACCTAGAAACTCTTAGCTCACCGATTGCACCTCTGTAGAGGGGTAAAATACAACAATGGGCCACCTGTTGGCCATGGATGGTGACCCGGGATGCTTAAGGATGGGATCCAGATGACTGAGCAGTCCATGACATGCAACACTCCCCTGTGGCATTTACTTAGGCTCCAAGTGCGGTGATAGAGACCTTCTCTGATTAATCGGCTGGTCAAGTCAAACCCTAGTACGTATATAATTGTCCTAAATCTTCTTATCAAATATGTGGTGGAAGGCGGTGGCCGAGGGGCTTGGTTTCGTGGGTATAACGTTAAACTTTATCTGATTGTCACTTTCCAGTTCTGGAGCTCTGGGGAACGTGGAATACCCCTTCATCACAATTACTCCCAGGTCCACTCTGACTGAGAGTGGTAGTATCTATTAGTTAAATAGAAAATGGGTTTAAAAATTGAGTTTTGAAAAAAAATGAGTACCCATTGAATATTCAAGAATGAATAACACAAAAAGATCTTTGGCATAAAATAACCCAATGGATTGACATGCCGTACAATCCAACCAACTATGCAACTGACCAACTAACCGACCGACCAACCTAGAAACCCTTACATATACGTAGGGCAAAACCTAGATCTCACTTTTAGTGCGTGTAATTTAAGTGAAATGTTGTCGTTAGCTCAGTCGATTGAGCATCTGGCTAGGATCAGCAAGGACCCACATACCGGCACTCGCCCACTCAACATATGAGTAGCACAGTTTGAATCTGTGCGGTATCGTAGGGATCTGATGGTAGGCATAGTGCTCAACTCCAGGCGCAAAAAACAATATCCTTGGTTTAGTTCTAGTGAAAACGCGATAGACTCCCTCACAATAGGCCGACTCCGCCGATTTTACTTATTTCTAATACTGTCGCTATGATAAAAGTGAAGTCCAAGAATTTGTCCGTATGTTTCGTATATTCATAGAACAGTAAGTGTTTTATGTATTCTTCTTCTACTTTGACAAGCCCGATTTTATTACATTTGGCACTGTGACAAATGTTTGGTGTTTCAATTCTGAGTAACAACCACAGACAAAAAAGACATAATCTGGGATATCAAATATACGTTTCTTTTTTGTCTTTTTTATCTGTCTTCTGACCATTTGAAGGCAAGTCTGACCTTAAGAAAAACGGGACAGTTCTTTAGTTATGCTATATTCTATATGTACTGTAGACTTTGTATTAGTCATTTGATACCTATAAAGACAAATATCTTTAAGACAGCGCGTGTGTGTTAGTGTGTGTGTCCTGAATGGTATAAATAACAAAATCACTGAAAGGACCGAGTTGAAAAGTGACATTATTCCTCATGTAGCAATAGGGAAATTCTTGAATACTGATTCAATTTACATTTGAATGTAAGTACTATTTTCCCGCCTTTTCTGGGTCTAGTGTGGGGGCGTAGATACTCTGTAACCCACAATGTCAAGGGGCATTTCCAACCCGTCCTTCGGGACAGGGGTCCAGTGAGCTTCGGCCACCGGACCGGTCATGTTAAATTAATAGCGTCAATCCCAGGGGGTTATCCCCCCAGGCAACACCTGCCCCCTTGACTTAAAGGGGCAGGGCTGGGTTTATTGCCCAGCGCCTGAGGCGCCCCCTTGAGGAGGAATGCCGAAGGGATCGACGCAATTTTTCTAACTACCACCCATGAGTCTCGGCTTGTGGGTGGTTCCACGTAAAAAGGCATTGTGCCGTATCGTGTACAAGTGGGGTACATGTAAATACCACTATGTCAAGAGGTCGGATAACTTTTTTTTAAAAACATTTTTTCTTTTTTATTCGATACCTCTTTTTTCTTTGTCGTACTTTACGAATACATCTTCATAGAAAAGTAAGTTATTTTATGAATATATATATATAAATACTGTGTGTTCCTTAATTATCATATGCCATATTCTATATATGCTATAGTAGACTTTGTATTAGTCGTTTGATACGAATAAAGACAAATCTATTGATTGACCGTTATCATCTTGCAAAACTCTCTGGTTAAAAATGAGACCGTCTAATTCGTCTACATGAAATGCAAAAATGTAATTCCTGATTGCCTGGTGTTGCTTTTCTGTCGAATTCTTATTTCTTATGAGTGGCGACACCTCAGCTAAATAATAGACCATTCCGTTTTTATTGTAAAGAAAGAAAGGGAAGAAAAAAGAAATGCCACACAGTAAAAAAAATATAAGAAAAACAAGAGAGTAGGGGAATGATAGTGAGAGGGTGGTGAGGGATAACGCTGATCTATTTCAATTGAACAGAATGCAAAGATAAAAAGAAGGAAAGAAAGAAAAAAGTGTGAGAAAGTTAAATCGAGATATATTATGCCTTTTACATATTGAATTAATTGCAATAGCTCATAAGTAAACATATCAAACATTATTTGCAACAACCAATCAGGAACGCGGTAGAATGGTAGACACTCATTAAATATGATTGAGAGCCAAATAGATTTCTGACGTTCAAGGAGGGCGGATCAGAGTTCAATCTTCTCTGATAGGGTCCGTCTGAAGAGGGGAGTCTGAAATTGTAAGACCCAAAACTCCCCGGGGAGCCAGGCTTTGACATAATTGACGACGCCCTCTAAAACGTATTAAAGCACATATTCAATGACTAACTTTTATTCATGGATATGCCAAGTCTCTTATTAGATTTAAGTACCGAGTAAGTCTCAGCATGACTGTTGCAAATCCCTGGGCCAATATTCTAATAAATCAAAGATCTACTCGTAAAACAGTGCGAATCTGGAAATGAGGCGGACTTACATCACGACAAGTTTCCAAGACCAATTTAAGAAAAAATACAAACGAGAATAAAATTATAAAAATAAACAATTTAAAAGCAAGAATTTAGTAAGATCAAATATTATAAAAACAGTATAAAGAAAACAATTTATATTAATCTATAAATAAGAGATTTATTTCTTAACTTCTTATATGACTGGCAACATTGGATTGCCCTGCTAGGAGAAATACTTACTTGGGATTATCTAGTTATCGGTATTAGATAGAAATATTTGAAACCATACAACTGCGTACAAATGATTTGTGTTAGATAGGGATACTTGACATCTCAAAACTGCGAATTGAAACTCTAAAAAAACGATACACAAAATGTAAATATAGATGTACAAGGAATGTAATTTCCCAAGCTCTAGGCATCAAATAACCTAAGAAGAGTTGACAGGGTATTCGAATAAACCAACCAAAGGTGTGTGAGTCATTAATGGTCATTTAAAGAAAATGAAATTATAAAAGGTAAATGTTCATATAATAAGTTTGGAAGGCTTAGAGTAACCTTCCAACGTGGGTACATGTGTGTATATGAAATATTCCGACAAAGTTATAAGATGATAACAGACATTATTCCGTGAGCACACAGAAATACATTCAGGACAAATATATAAACATGCATAAAGAAAGTAGGTGTACGACTTACGTCCTGGGGAATGTCACTTACTGATAGCTGGTTGATGGGCAAAGCCCCCCACTCAAGGGTAAATGACACAAGCGTCTAAACCATGTGAAGTGTTTGCCTGTCCAGAAAATAGATAGAATTATCCCGGGCTTCCATTTAAATAGTTTATGCCTCTACTGGCGAAAGCAAGCAGCAAGGGAAGATAAACCTATTGTCCACCCGGAATTACCATTTTACTGACCCAACAAAATCAAAGGTCAATAATAATTAAAAAATAAAAAACAATCTCTTGTTAATAATCAATTCACTCTTTTATGTTGTATTATAAAATGAAATTTACATTTTTAGTCAATATTTAACTCTTAACATTTTATACCGCCTCATTCCACATGACCAGAAGTCACATTCATTTTCCTAATCTACCCCAAATGATAGACTTTGTTTAAATGTAATATTTGTAGGGACCCTTGTTGGTTGGTGAGTGTTTAGTTGAGGAGTTGTAGATTGGAGTTATGGGTCCCTACAATTTATATGTATAAGGACTACGGAAAATGTAGTTTCCAAAGGTCACAAAAGAAGACATTGATAAAGGAAACAAACTTTATATACATAAATACAATTAATATAGTTTCATTGTTCTTTCAGTGGTGTTGCAGTCTGATTGTGTCTGTGTATAGTTGTGTATGACAACTGTGACATGGTGTTTATATTAGTGTGATTGCTTGTGTCAACATATTAGTAGTTTGTCTGGAATTGCAACTTAGTAATGAAAGTTTTTGTTGCGGGCCCAAGAGCGACCCCCGACCCAGGAGTAAGTAGTAAGAAAATGAGAAGTAAAGCAACACCCTAGAAGCAAGAAAGTACCCAGGAGAGCAAAAAGAGAAACCAACCCGAAGTCAGTTTAAGAAACGAAAAAGAAAGCATGAGGAGAAGAATGTCGAAAAAAAAAGAATACACGAATGAAGCAATATGCAATTAGCCTTCTCCTTCACTTGAACCGCTATTTTGTTGATATATAAACATAATGTATGTCGTTAGTATGTAGATATGGTTAACAGTATTATTAATTGTAATTACAATTTTATTAATAATTGAGGTTAAAATAAAAAATAAATCATGGAGAATGTGATGTCAATACTAAGGGAATAATTGAAAGTTGATATAGTTTCCGTACAAGACAAAAAAGCACAACATCTCCATTATAATAAGATGTGTTAATGGGCGATGTGCGATTAATGGATTGACGTACTGTCATCGCGTAAAACTTATGTGCCCAAATGAACATTATACCATAAGTATGTGAACTGAATCAAATTAATCGGGGCGGGTGGGGACCATCCATGTGGAGTTGTCTTCAATCTTGTTTAAATACATGAACTCCTTTATCATTCAATAATTCAATGTTACTTGTGCGTTAACCAGCTACGAAGAATGCTAAGATTCATATGTGTAGTCCGCATATGTTTATGAGGAATATCGCAATATTTGCCTTTTTAACGTGAAGCATTTTTCTTTCTTTTTTATCTTTATTAGATTCAATAGATGTTCATAGAATGTAAAAAAAGAAAATAAAGTCAAATTCGTCGGCAGCCTCCAGTCGGTACAGCCAATCAGCAGGGAGCATTCCTCCACTTGCCTAGACCCAGGATTATTTAGCATATAGGTAGAGGCGCCACACCTACCTCGCTCCTCACTTACCAGAACAGATCCCCTGTAGTACTCATACCTGAGTGGTGAGCCGGTATCCGACCAAGAACTGTTATTCCTAGCCGACACCTCTACCGACTTAGCTAAACAGAATGTAGTCCTATCTTAAAAATAGAAATGTTGTTAAAATATTCCTGTAGACTCCATTCAAAAAAATAGTCAAAAAATCTGTGTCACTATAGGTTAACCACCATATCGTGGCTTTAGAGAATCATTATGAAAATAACATTCTCTTAGCGAACCATATGCTAGTCGTATTTGGCCAATCTTTCCTCTTTGCTAATGGAGTCAAATGCATTGAATAAATCCTATAAAACAATAGCTGTTGCTCGAGTTTTTTGCCCTAAGCCCTCTACGATTCGACGATAGTCGAGATCTGAAATGGATCGATTTCTACTAAACCTATTTTGAGGTTTCCAAGAATTCCTCTCTTCAGTATGTTCATGAGGACAAGTGCCATTATAAATTTACAGTAAGAGTATAGCTCGTATTATTAGGTGATTCCGAGGGAGGATGCAACCTTTCGTCCATTTATCTGTTCTATTTGTCTGGCTACACTGTAAATCGAAGGAGCATTCAATCAAATTTTCTCGTTTGAATTTCGCGGGTTCCTCAAGGTCGCAGATTTCTACTTTCATTTTTTTAAACCAGCTCCTCATCATCAATTGCATAATGTTGAACTGTGATATAGATTTTTAATACATTATCTTTGATTTATATAGGGTCTAGGCCAGTTTCTTGAAATTTCTTTCCACTCTCAAAGTCATAATATTGGCTTGGAACTCAGCTTTATCTTCAGCTGCATTGCCCACCTAATGCTATACTCTCTGCATTTCTAATTGATTGTTTATCTTCCCGGATTCATTATTATTATATTGACCCTAATGTATTGGACGTGTTCTTTTTTATAAAGTCTCTCTAAGCTTGTTAAGATTCTGGCAAATGGTTGTTTGTGGTATGTTTTATTAAATAGGGAAGCCTTTTATATCATCCGTTTGTCTTTAATGCATTTGCTATTTGAAACTAATATATTATTGTGGTGTCGTGCTTGTGTCTGTATAAGCCGGTCTGTGATGCGTATTATTTGTGTATGCTATGTTATCTTTAGGATACTAAGGAGAAATATCTTTCTGAAAAATATTCACGAAAATCTCATTTTTTCCAGTGTGAATATGCTTTTACGCAGTAGTATTTAAACTTTCGAAACAATTTATCTTGAAACCAATGTCTCATTTGTCTTGTAACACAAACTCAGATGAAAGATAAGACAACCCGATCAATTAAGACTTTTATTTAAAGTGTCTTACTGATCGTAGAATACTGTCACAATCAATACAGCATCAAGAAGAAGCAGTGAAACACTAAAAACTATAAAGATAAGAAATACGCGACCACACGAATCCTTATAACACTCCAAATACAATTTGATCAGGTTTCACATCTCCGCGTCTCTTAAGAGAACTTTATTTTTTCCTATAATCTAATTTTTCGCATTTTCAGCTTGAAAACACGACTTGACTTTTTTTCGTCAGATTTCAGTTTATTTTACATAATCCACTTGCCCGCATACTTATTCTATCGGTTGCGTGCTTGATCCATTGTGTTTTTAGTTTTACGCATATCAATCATTTTCGATCATTAATGAATGAAAGAATAGCCCGGTAACAACACTTGCTAACTCGTTCTAACTTCCGTTAAGTAAGTCTAGGCCCCATTCCTATAAAATTAATTCAAAAATATGCCTAAAATGTCTTCATTTAAAACCGATTATTCTTAGACAAATAATTTCAAATATTAATATATAGATTGCCCCTATATTTACGGCATGAATAACCAAATTAAAATAAGTAAGTTTCTTAATAACTATACCAATGGTATTCATGAGCTGAATTAGGTAACAAAAAAAATCGATCTTGATCATTAGTTTAGAAATATTTAAACAATAAAACAATGGTTTAAATCATCCGATAATTACGTCACCAGAATTCCCAATACCAATCATCATATGCATCCATTCAAATCACCTGATATTCTGAGAATCATTTAGCCTATCATCACGTAGACCAAAGACAATAGGAAATATTAAAAAAACACCCTTTTATTGAAAGAAAAAGAGGAACACAGAGCAGTGAGAGCTTTTGCTCTTCCTTGACTCAACAAGTTGGAGAGGATGCCTCCTAACTCGACAGGGAACGTCGAAAACAATCAAATACGACTCAACAGTCCGTCTATCTTTTCGTCTCCTATTTTTCTCTCTCTCTCTCGCTCAACACACAACAACTTTCCAATTACAAGTTCAATTCACAGACAAACTATAATAGTTTCTGTGACAACAAGCAATCACACTAATATAAACACATTGGTCACATTTGTTCCATACACAACTTACACAGACCATTCCCAGACTGCAACCACCACTGAAAAAATAACAAATAAAAAATTAAATGCCCAACCACGAACAAAAACTGTGAGCGGATAGAGAGAGAGAAGAAATAGGAGACGAAAAGATAGACCGGACCTGTTGAGTCGTATTTGATTTTCGGGACAGTTCCCACTGTCGAGTTAGGGCATCCTCTCCAACTCTGTTGAGTCAGGAGAGCAAAAGCTCCTCACTGTCTCGTGTGTCTTCCTCTTTTCTCATTCAACTAAAAGGCTGTGTTTATAATTTTCCATTGTCTTTGTCTACGTGATGGAATTAAGCTAAATTATTCCCAAATATCAGTGAGTTGCAATGATGCAATATCGAATGATTTTGATAATCTGTTGGAATTCTAGGTGACGTAAATTATCGGAATGAATTAAACCTTGATTTCTATTGTTCCTAAATATTTCTAAACAATATTCATTCATTTTCTTTTGTTTACCTAATTCTAAACTCATGACATTACCATTGTAACTAGTTATTATAAGAAAACTTAATTATTTTAATTTGGTAA
The DNA here is from genome assembly GCA_023376005.1 of Doryteuthis pealeii. Lineage (NCBI taxonomy): Eukaryota > Metazoa > Mollusca > Cephalopoda > Myopsida > Loliginidae > Doryteuthis > Doryteuthis pealeii. The sequence goes on along the minus strand of CM042137.1, from coordinate 142,255,965 downwards.
TTCCACATTCCGTAAAATTAGGGGCCAATCCCTATATATTTAAACATAATTTAGAAATATTATCTAAGAGAAATAACAGTAACTTTAAATGAAAGACATTTTTAGCCATTTTTTTGATACATCTTTATAGGAATGGGGCCCTAGACTTAAATTCTTAACAGGAAAGTTAAGAACAAGAGTTAATCAGGTGTTGAATGCCCCTCACCGACCTACTTTCCATTCATTAAATGATCCGAAAATGATTGATATGCCGCTTTAAAAACTAAACAACCAACCATGGGATCCAAGCACTCCAACACCGATAGAATAAGTATGCGGGCTGCCAAGGACTCTATGTTGAAAAAATTAAAACTGAAACCTGACGAAAAAAAAGTATCAAGTCGTTTTTTCAACTGAAAATATGCTTAACAATTAATCTACTAGAACAGAACTAAAGTTCTTAGAGACAGCAGATGTGAACACTGATCAAATGTATTTGGAGTGAATACTAAAGGGAATGACGGTTTGGTCGCGTATTTTCTTATCTCTTAACTAGTTTAGCTTGTCTTCACTGCTTCTTCTTGAATGCATGTATTATGGATTGTGACAGTTTCTACGATCAGTAGACACTTTTACATAAAAGTCTATATTAGAATAAACGGGTTTGTCATTTCCTTCATCTGGTTGTGGTTAGACAGACAAAATCGTACCAGACATTTTGGTTTTCAGAGTAATATGTTTCGAAAATGTTAAAATATACGCGTAAAAAGCAATTACTTCACACATTGAACCAGAAATAGAGATTTTTCGTGATATTTTTCAAGAAAAGATTATTATCTTATATCCCTAACAAATATACACATCAGGCATAACACAAGTAATACGCACACAGACACGGACCATATATACACACACAAACCACCGCCACACACACACATATATATTATAGTTCAAAATAGCAAATGCAATTAAAGACAAAACGAGAAATATAAAAGCTTCCCTATTTAATAAACCAACCAACCAAACACCAATTGCAGATCTTACAAAGCTTAGAGAACTTTATAAAAAAAGAACACCTCCAATACATCTAAGGTCAAATAAAAAAAATAAGAAATCCGTAGAAGATAAACATCCCAATTAGCATGCAGAGAGTAAATAGCATTAGTGCTAGGCAATGCAGCTTGAAATCAAAGCTAGAAGTTGCCAGCCAATATTATAGACTTCTGAAGTGGAAAGAACATTTCAAGAAACTGCCTAGAAACCCTACTAAAATCACAGATAATAGTATTAAAAAATCCTTAATATCCAACATTACAACCATCTATGACAATTGATGAATGAGGAACTGGTTCTAAAAAAAACAATGAAAAGTAGAAAATCTGCAGACCTTGACGGAAAACCCGCCGAAATATCGAAAACGAGAAAATTTGATGACATACTTCTTCGATTATACAGTGTAGCGCATGAACAAAATAGAACAGATAAATGGACGAAAGGTTGCATCCTCCCCTCGGAATCACTAATAACTACAGAGCTATAACTCTTACTGCTAAAATTTATAATGCCCTTGTCCTCAATCGAACATAACCTGAAGTAGAGGAAATTCTTAGGAAACCTCAAAATAGGTTTAGTAGAAATCGATCCATATCTCAGATACTCACTATTCGTCGAATCGTAGAAGGGCTTAGGGCAAAAAATCTCGAGGCAACACTATTGTTTATAGATTTATTCAATGCATTTGACTCCATACAAAGAGGAAAGATTGAGCAAATACGACTAGCATATCGTCTCGCTAAAGAAATGTTTATTTCAATAATGATTCTCTACAAAGCCACGATATGGTGCGTTAACCTGATAGTGACACAGATTTCTTTGACATTTTTTGATGGAGTCCTACAAGGAGATATATTAACAACATTTCTATTTATAATATACATAGACTACATTCTGTTTAGCTAAGTCGGTAGAGTGTTCGGCTAGGAATAACAAGGTTCTTGGTTCGATACCGGCCCTCACCAACTCAGCGTATGAGTAGCACAGGGATCTGTACTGTAAAGTGAGGAGCTGATGGTAGGTGTGGCGCTCTACCTCATATGCTAAAATAATCTCCTGGGTCTAGCGCAAGTGAAAAGTGAATAGACTCCCTCGCTGATTGGCTGGTACCGACTTGAGGCCGCCCCGACGACTTTACTTTATTTTCTTTTTTACATTCTATGAACATTATTAGATCTAATAAAAGAAAGAAAAATGCTTCACGTTAAAAAAGGCAAAATATTGGCGATATTCCTCATAAACATATGCGGACTACACATATGATCTAGCACTTCTTCGTAGCCTGGTTAACGCAGCAAGTAACATTGATATCTATTTGAACTCAGATAAAATGGAGTTCATGTATTCTAAACAAGATGAAGACAACTCCACAATGGATGGTGCCCCCACCCGACCCCGAAATTATTTGATCAGTTCACATACATAGGTAATAATGTCTCATTGGCACATAAGTTTTAGCGAGACAGTACGTCCACATCCATTATCCGCACACACTCGCCCATTAACACATCTTATTATAATGGAGATTGTGTGCTTTTTTGTCTGTAACCGAAACTATATCACTACTCAAGTTACAAATTCCCTTAGTTATTGACATCACATTCTCCATGATTTTATTTTATTTTAACCTCAATTATTAATAAAATTGTATTAATTAATAATACTGTTAACCATATCTACATACTAACGACATACAATTATGTTTATATATACAACAAAATAGCGTTTACAATGTGAAGGAGAAGGCTAATTTGCATATTGATATTAAAAAATCGAATTTAATAAATATGTGCTTAGTATTATTTGATTTCTAACTGTTGGTTTTATTTAATGAATATAAGCAAAATTCTCTTCAATAAATCTTAAATGAAATCTATTAACAAAAAAAAATAATTTGTCATTTTATTCTTTACTTCCTCTTTTAACTAAATAGTTAAATTAGAAAAAATAACAATGAAAGTTTCAGTTGTTCTATTTATTCGATTATACCCAACTCTGGTTCAAATATTTTTATCTGCATTCTTATTTAGTTTCATTAGCCTTTCTAATTTAATATGATATTTCATTACATTAAAACTTAAATACTTGCACCCGGAGGGTGCATATATTTGCTAGTATTAATAATATTAAAAAGTCTGTTATATAACCTATGTCAGGTCGGTCATGACAGTAATTCCTCTTTCCGGTACTAATGCAGAATAGCGCTTAAGAGATTATATCATTAGATAACGTATAAAAAGCATTACATTTCACGCAAATGCCCGAAACCTTTTAGACGTTAGGGCTATACGTAATTGTTAATGTTCAGCTACTTCGGGAGTTTTCTGCATCTAATGCTATTTATACGTAAAATACGGTTCTAATGATATTATCTCTTGTCTGTTATTCTGAATTGGTAACCTGTTTCCTCTTCTCTGTACGTATTAAGTCCGTTATAAAATGTTTGATTTAGGTGAGCTATATTTAAAAAAATACTTTCTTATTTATCACATGACTGAAATTGCCAACGTATTTCCTGGTTTTGAAGAAGGGAGTTAATTGAACTCATATAGATATGCAATGCATGTTTTAGTCCATGAGCACATCTCCAAAAAGCAACCACCTGTCAAAAACAATTTTTTTTCGGAATACGCATTTCTGTATGAACAAAGAAGTACTATTTCTCTGAATATTTGAGATGAGGCTTGAAGATTAGTATTATCTGCGTTATTCGGACTATTGTCCCCATCTTCATTGTTATTTGTACAACGTTTCGGTCGATATGCCCTCCGGCCTTCTTCAGGTATTTCTTGTCGGACTCGGGAACCTTCTTGTCGGACTCGGGAACCTTCTTTTCGGACTCGGGAACCTTCTTTTCGAACTCGGTAACCGTCTTTTCGAACTCGGTTATGGAAACTCGGTTTCGAACTATGGTTAGCGGAATGAGAACAGGCTACCCCCGTGGAATAAATAAAGGGTTAGGTTCAAAGTTTCGTGATGGCTCCCGATTACGACAAGAAAGTTCCCGAGTTCGAAAAGAAGGTTCCCGAGTCCGACAAGAAATACCTGAAGGCCGGAGGGCATATCGGCCGAAACATTGTACAAATAACAATGAAGATGGGGACAATAGTCCGAATAACGCAGTAAATACTAAAGTATTTGTATTATTTGGATTTTTCGGACTATTGTACTCATCTTTATTATAGGGTCGGTTTAGCTCAGTCAGTAGAGCGTTTGTGTAGAAACCGCAAGGTTCTTGGTTCGATACCGGCCCTCGCCAACTCAGCATATGAGTAGAACAGGGATCTTTGCGGTAACGTAAGGAGCTGATGGTAGGTGTTGCGCTCCACCTCAGATGCAAAAACAATCTCGTTGGTCAAGCACTAGTGAAAAGGGGATAGACTCCCTCGCTGATTGGCTGATATCGACTTTACAGCACCCTGACGACTTTTATTGATATATACACAACTTTTCAGCCGATGTGCTCTCCGGCCTTCCACAGGTGTTTCTTGTCGAACTCGGGAACCTTCACTTCTAACTTCGAACCGCACCCAATGTTGTAGACTGTTCTTATTCCGTTAACCATAAACATAAAGTTGGACACATGGTGCAATGGATATAAGCGTTGAGTTAATAGTTCTAAGTAATAATCATCTCTAGGTTGAAGGTTCAATCCTGACCATGGGCGATAATAATATAGAATACTTAACATAGCTTGTACCCTGTCATGGTAAACAGAATGAGAACAGTCTATCCCAGTGGATTAAACAACGGATTTGGTTCGAAGTTCCTGAAGGCTCCCGATTACGACAAGGCGGTTCTCGAGTTCAAAGAGAAGGTCCCTGAGTTCGAGAAGGCTCATGAGTTCGACAAGAAACACCTGAATATGGAAGATACATCGGCCTAAATGTTATATATATATATATATTGTAAACACGGTTTGTTTTGAATGGCTTTTTGCCGATAATTTTTGGGAGAATAAGTTCTTAATTGGAGTCGTACCTAATTTTGAAAATTAATTAATTAATAATGAATTAGGCGGGAATACCTATTAAATGTATGGCTAAACAAATCGAGAAAAATCAATCTCTGCATGTACATTTCGGCCTATTAGGCCTCATCAGCAGAGCTATAGATCGGAAGACCGCCCTGTGCGTGATTTGAAACCGGACCGCCAAGCTGACAGGCCGATCCCATAACCCCTACACTAAACGGACTTCTTAGATTTTATGATTTGTTGATCGGCAAAAAGCCATTCAAAACAAACCGTGTTTACAACTTATCATATCGTTGTGTAATAAAAGTCACTAGAAGTGGAATATTAACCTACTCTAAACAAATCATAAAATCTAAGAAGTCCGTTTAGTGTAGGGGTTATGGGATCGGCCTGTCAGCTTGGCGGTCCGGTTTCAAATCACGCACAGGGCGGTCTTCCGATCTATAGCTCTGCTGATGAGGCCTAATAGGCCGAAATGTACATACAGAGATTGATTTTTCTCGATTTGTTTAGCCATACATTTAATAGGTATTCCCGCCTAATTCATTATTAATTAATTTTCAAAATTAGGTACGACTCCAATTAAGCACTTATTCTCCCATATATATATATATATATATATATATATATATATATATATACCAACCCCTCCACACGAGTAGGATGTTACACCAGGTCAATATCTTAGGCGGAGTTTAACAGGTTTGATTTCGGAGTTTTGCTTCCCCTAGACCGGTTGCCTAACCAAGATTAAAGAGCCCAGTCTGTCCTCCTATTTACCCACAGTTAGAGGGAGAATAGTTGGATTCATATCGTTCTCAAGGGTAATAGGTCTATGTGAAATGTAAACAGCCTCCTCTAGGATTTGAACTCGGGTCGACGAGTTCCTTTTCTATGACTCTAACCAATACACCACGCGCTGTAAGTTGTGTATATAAGAATAAACATGATGACAATAGTCTGGAAAATCCAAATTATATAAATACTTATTTGTTCGTACAGAAATGTGTATTCTAATAAAACCTTTGATTGGCAGAGGCTGTTGCTTTTTTGGGATGTGTTCATGTACTAGAATAGGCATATGACTTTAATTAACTCCCTTCTCCACAAATACAATTTTTTCAGACCCATAAAAAAAAAATCAGACAATAAGAAGTAAAACTAAGACGGGACAAAAAACGGTACTCTTCGCAGAGTTCCGTTCCGACCTACAGCCTCAAAGTCGGTGGCTGCTGAACAAACACCAGCTACGATTGAAGTCCGTAGCCGAAGCGGTGTGTCACTTGAACCCCCCCCCCCCAAAAAAAAAAAAAAAAAAAAACTTGGAGCGTTTTTTCCCGAAAACCCAACCCTAACTCTACCCCTAAACTCTAACCCTAAACCCCCTAGTTAAATTAAGTTTATTAAAAAAATTGTGGGTTCCGTTTTTTCTGGAAAAAACAGAGCCCAAATTGTTTATTTATTTCCCATTAAACTAAACCCCAAACCTAACCCTAGTTTTTTTTTCAAGTGTACACCGCTTCGGTTACGGACTTCAATTGTAGCCGGTGTTTTTTTTTTCAGATGCTACCGGTTAGCGGTTTTTGAGGCAGGAGGCCGGGACGGAACTCCGCGAATATACCCCAAAAAATTATTTGATTGTTTTGTTCTAAGATTTCCTGTTTTTATTATTTGAAGTTCTGTTATTTGAGATTAATTAGATTCCTCATCTTAACGATATAATCAATCGTTTCAAGTGGGACCACTTCATTGATATTGACTCCATTATAAATGAAAGATTCAGTTTGTTGCACAATAAGATATTCATTCAATTACGTGTCATTATATCTGATTTAATCCCAGGTCGATAAATGTCGCAAAACTGACTCGCCTTTCTAATGTTTTTTTTTGTTTTTTTTTTCCTTTCTGAATGAGCCATTGATCTGTTCATTCAATTATTTACGTTGGCAACTTCAGATTTCAAAATTAGCCAATCACACATATCGATATAAAACGTTGAAAATCGTAATATGTCATTTCATACATGTCATGACATTCACTTTAAAAAATAAGATCAGGTTTATTTCAATTGAATATACCATTTTTGAAAAATAGGAAATGTGAGGATAATTAATTGATATTTACAAATTAATATGACGATGTTTAACGTTTCAATCGATACGTATTTATAACTCATATATCTAGATTTAATATGTATAAAATATATATCTCCCATCTCCTACAGGACACAACAGATATTGACTGTTGATGTCTATTACGAGAAAGCATATTTACCCATAGGAAATTATACCATAACAGCATATTCTTGAAGAAAAAAAAAATCAATCGAAACGTTAAACGTCGCCAGTATTGTTTTCAAATATCAATATATTATCCTCACACTTCCCATTTTTCCCTTACGCTTATTACTTTTCCACACACACACACACACACATACATATATATAAGAAAATATTTTTAGAATGTAGCAAACACAGGATGTTATGATCAGGAAACAATTTTTAGTGTCAATACTTAAGCATTTCGGTATATTGTACCATCTTCAGGACACTGTTAAGTAATGTTTATGTGAGGGACAAAATGAAAGATGTTAAGTGTATAGTGATTGTGTGAATATGATGCTATTAACCGTTAATTTTCATATGCACGTTTGTTTACGAAAGCCAACGACGTGATCAATGCATGTGCAAAAATGGAAGGTGATCATAACATCCTGTGTTTGTTATATTCTAAAAATATTTTCTTCTCGTATTGTCGGATTAATTTCCTCACCGAATTTCCATATATATATATATATAATCCAAAAATCTGGAAAATAAATCTTCCTTACGACATAGGAGATTTTTTTTTAACTCGTCGTAGTTTGCAGAGCTCAATGTGTGCTCTTATTGTTAGAATCTCAGAGCAAATTTATAAGTAAAACTATAACAGAAGACTTAGATTTTTTGCGTTGTAGCCTATTTCAGGAAGCTTAGACAAAATGTCTAACACCCCCAAATCATCAGATCCTCTATTATATTTATCATAAATTCACATTCAATGTATTATGTTTGATAATACATTAATAATTAACCCAATAATCTTAATATATTGTCATATACAATTAATGACTTTTAAAATCACAAGCCCTGTCCGCTGGGCTTTAGAATACACCGACTGCACCTATGCAGAGGGGTAATTCTCTCCTCACTGGGGCCAACTGTTGGTCGTGGGTGGCGACCCGTGACGCATAAGGATGGAACCCTGGTGGCTGAGCAGTTCATGACATGCTACACTCCACTTGGGCCCTTTATTAGACTAGAAGTTTGGTCGGAGAGACCCCCTCCAATCAATCGGCTAGATACGTCAAGCTGTAGCACCTAAATGATTGCTCCAACTCTGTTGCTCATATGGCAACTCCACCAACCCTTTTTATCATATTTTTGCGTGAAGGCTGGGGTGGGGGGGACTAAGTTTTCTGAGTATGACGTTAAACTCTATCGGATGGTGAGGTTCCAATTCTGGAGCTCTGGAGAATGTGGAGTACCCGTTGATTACCATTAGTCCCACGTCTACTCTGACCCGGAGTGGTAGTACATGTTAGAGGTCCATCTATGGATTAAATATAAAATGTCTTTAAAAGAAATGTGTTAAAATTGAGTTTTAAAAAATTGATTACCCATCAAAAACGTTCGACTTCCTTCTTTTCAAATTCTTATTAATTTATCAATCCCTTTGTCTACTGTTTATATTTCTTTCTTTCTAATCATTCATTTCAATCTACTTGAACTAGTATTTTCTATATATATATATATATATATATATATATATATATATATATATATATATATATAGGGGTCATCCACAGACACGTGTTTCGACTTGTCAAAACTCATCAGTGTGGCTAGACATTTTGTAAGCTACCTACAGCCGGAATTGAAATCCCATCGGTTGGGTGTTAGTCCGGCACCCTAACCATTAGACTGTCTTCACTTACAGAAGGGGATATTAACTGTTTTAATACACACATCGCTTTGTGTGTAAAGGCCGTCACAGAGTGCCCCATTCCTTATATAAAAGAGCTTCGCGTTTATATTTATATATATATATATCCCCACCCCCATTATTTATAGTGAATAAATATATTTTCATGGTTTTATCTAACAAGCAGCAAGTATTTTTTAAATTTTTTTTTTTTAAGATTTTCAATTTATTATTATACAATTTGTTTATATGTCCAAATCCCAATCCCTTGCTCGAATTCCTTTGATTAACTGACCCTTCCCAATCTTATCGGATTGCATAATTAATTGATAATTGTCATCTCAATTCATTTGTATTTACTCTTTTCAGTTATTTAATCCTGTCTCTTGTCTCCCCATTCCTTTGTGTTCAGTGTTAGTACATCATGGATAAACTTTGTACCTTTGTGAGTTAGGATTTGGTTATATATCTTTCTTATATTTAAGCGCGCTTTCTTCCATATTATATATATATATATATATATATATATAATATATATATATATATATATATATATATAAAGACGTAAACAAACAGACGATGTGTTTTGATATGGCTTTTTTTAGCCGGCAATTTTTGGGAGAATATGGGCTTAATTGAAGTCGTACCTAATTTTTTAAAATTAATTATTAATTCCCGCCTAATTCATTAATTAATAATTAATTTTTAAAAATTAGGTACGACTTCAATTAAGCACATATTCTCCCCCCATAAAAAATATATATACCAACATCTCCACACGACACAAGGTCAATTTTTGAGCGGAGTTTAACAGGTTAGAATTCAGAGTGTTCCTTCTCCTAGACTGATTAGCTAGTCAAGGTTAAAACCCTCTCTTCTCTACTATCAACCCATAGCTGCAGGGAGAGCAATTGTATGCGCTATGTGAAATGCAAACAACCTCATCCATAGTTTGAACTTCGGTCGACGAGTCTATTTCCCACGACTCTAATCATTACACCATGCATCTAAAATATTTTTTTTTGTTGTTGTTTCAATTCAAAGCTTCACCTGATATTTTTGTAACTCCCCTCTCTATGTCGCATTCGGTGGTCTTTACAAACAGCTTGGTATTTTTCCTTTTCCTTTTTATCCTCTTAAGAACTACAAAGTTTAAAGACGTCACGAAAACCACGTGAGAGGTCACGTGATGTTTTCGAGAACATTTAAATAAGAATAAGAAAAAAAACACCCACTATGATCATTAGGGAATCGCTTTTACGTAAATGTCTGTCATCCTAGGACTTAACGAGGTCACGAAAAATCTCGTGCAAGCGAGAGAGGTCGGGACTGGGCCAAACAATCTATTCCTGTCATAGCGTAACATTATTCCTTTATATTTAATTATCAAAAATAGTTTTCTTAAACTCTCATATTATGCTATCATCAGTCAAAATATATATAACAATGGCAGCCAGAAATCATAAGAGAAATGCCAGATCTGATGTTTCAAAGAAAGAAAAATGGCTTATCACTTCATAAATAAAACAGTCACCTAAGGGAAGGTGGAAGATGAAATGTTATAACGACTAAAAAATGTAACATTGAAAGAAATCTACTGAGTTTTATACAGCATCGGTTTTCTTATGTTGTAATGTTACGAGTCTGGTCGCTATTTAAGATTCTTATCCCTCTGTTAGTAAATCCAATGGCAGAAAAGAGTGTATTCCGTGAAATCCTATGTAAAAAAGAGTATAGTTTCAGTAGATACTCCTTGTAGAAGAAATTTTATTGTATTCCTTGAAATTCTTGCTAAAAAGATTGCACTTTCACTAGATACTCCTTGTAGAAGAAAGTTTATTGGATTCCCTGAAATTCTAGCTAAAAAGATTGCACTTTCACTAGATACTCCTTGTAGTAGAAAGTATGTTGTATTCCGTGAAATATTAAGTCAAAAAAGTGTAATTCAGTAGATGCTCCTTGCAATAGAACATTTGTTGTATTCTATATTATAACAATGTTTGACATGTCTACGTAAGAGCCACTGCTAAAGAGTCCAATATATAAAAGTATACTAATATTTATCTAACTCCGTCTCTTTTTCTTCTTTCTTTCCTTCTTCTCATCTTTTCATTATGCTTCATTGAAATTAGCGTTATCGTTTCATGCGCTCATCTTATTTAGCTATGGTGACGACACTCATAAGAAATAAGTCAGGGGATAACCAATATCAGACGATCAGGATGGACGTTTTTGCATTTCATCTCTGACGATTTGGACAGTCTCATTCTTAACCAGAGTATGTCGCAAGATGATAACGGTCGTACAACTAAGAAACACGAGTATATATATATATATATATATATATATATATAAGAAGTAAACAAACAGACGATGTTTGTGATATGGCTATTTTCAGCCGACAATATTTGGGAGAATATGTGCTTAATTGAAGTCGAACCTAATTTTTGAAAGTTAATTAATTAATAATTAATTAATTAGGCGGGATTAATTAATTATTAATTAATTAACTTTCAAAAATTAGGTTCGACTTCAATTAAGCACATATTCTCCCAAATATATATATATATATATATATATATATATATATATATATACACACTCAATTTAAAGGTAAAATTGATTATTTATTATACAAAATTCAAAAGAACTAACCTCGTTGTCCGCAACAATTCCTCTCCCCAGAAAAGTCGGCTTAATGAGACCAATCTAGTATACAAATTTAAATGTTCCTTAGGAGATTGCAGTCTCCCAGAAAAAGAAAAGGAAAATACCTACATCGGTTTTACCTCAACGACATTGTCACGGCGTCTAACTCTCCATTTAACAGATAATAGCTCCATTTCACAACACCTAAAATTACATTCATGCCTCCACTGTAATTACCGAAATATCTTAACTGAAAATACATTCTGCACAAAGAAAAAAATAAACAAAAACTCCAAATACTAGAAGCTCTATATATAAAACAATAAAAAGCATCCTTACACAAAATTAATTTCCAATGCAGTACATACATTTTAAAATGCCTATAGCACCCTTATCATCAATTATCCTCCTTCCAGCCTCCACATCCATTAATATAATTCGGGACATGAACTTTGGTGGACTAATCCACGAATTCCACCCAAATATTAAAAAGTTGTCCAGAAAACTTGAAAAAATCACAAATAAAATTGTTAAACAGGAGATGTGTCTTTTGTTTAATTCAACATGCATATATATATATATATATATATATATATATAATATATATATTATATATAAAGAAGGTTTGCAAAAAGGATTATGTTTTTTTTTTGTTTTTTTAATAAATTTATTAACTTACATATGAATGCGACACGTGTTTCTGATCTGTTGTTGTCTTCAGGAATTGAATTATTATTTTGGTAGAATATGTCCGATATTTGATAGGTTGTGTGTTTTTGCAACTTTTTTTTATTATAATGGTTATAAAAAAGTTACAAAAACACACACAACCTATCAAATATCGGACATATTCTGCCAAAATAATAATTCAATGCCTGAAAAAGACAATAGATCAGAAACACGTGTCGCATTCATATGTAAGTTAATACAATTTTAAAAAACAAACAACAAAAAGAACAAAAAAAAATAATCCTTTTTGCAAACCTTCTTTTTATAAAATATCTATTTTTCTCCGTTGGAACATAACAACACTTATATATATATATATATATATAATATATATATATATATATATATATATATATAATGCTATTAAGAAGAAAGTGGACCAAAGCGTCTTAAAAAATGTACATATTTTTCCATAAAGAAGCAGTACGAGGTGTGATACAAAAATAGACAAAAAGTTTACAGAATGAAGGAAAGTAAAATAGCCACGTATTTTCTAGAAAATCCAATAAATGTATTGTTCAAAGAACAGAGGCAAAAAAAAAAAAAAGATCTAGCTTAGGTTTCTTTGACTGTCATCTGATAGCTTATAAGGCACCTAACGGGAACGTCCATTCTCTAAGGGAGATAATAACTGTCTCCCTGCAGCTGAAATATTGCTTTACAAAACAACAAAGGGAGCGATATTGATCTGAAAAATATACGCAAATAAGAAAGTAGTGAATCTTAGTCCATTAATACATGTAGGTCAAATATATAACCCCCCAAAACTTTTACATTAAACCAACAAAAATCTAGATTATAGTTCGAAAAAAAGAAAAAAAAAGAAACGGAATATTAGATTTAGTATCCAGGCGTGTCAAACAGAGTAGTCTCCTAGGGGTGCATGGATTACATATGTATGTCAAGAGAACCGCAAATGATTACTAAGTATTTGAATCCTTCTTCTACATTAACAGTACAAAGTGATGATTTCTATCATTAATTTCCTAATCATCAACTTTTAGTATTCAACTGAATAGAATTGCTAGAGAAAAGAAAGGAAAAATAATATTACTGACAGAGTTCAAATAATAAAACGTACAAGTGTTACTGTCACATTCAATAATAGCCATTATTCTTTTTTTTTATTATAAACTCATTGCACATTCGGTTTTCCGGTTAACGCCGGGGGTCCAGCGAGCATCGGCCGCTGGACTTGTCGAGAGTTTAATAGTGGCGTCGATCCCAGGGGGCTATCCCCCCAGGCAACGACACAATTTTTGTTATTTCCCACCCATGAGCTTCGGCTTGTGGGTGGGCCCACGTTAAAACGAGACCTTGTGCCCAGCCCATACAAGTGGGGTATGAGGCAAATACCCATTCAATTATAGCCATGTGTTGATTGAATGCAGGAGAAGGCATTGACTGATTTAGCCCCCTCTTTCCACAAAAGAAAGGGGTGGGAGATAATGCGTTGATAATAGAATGTTTCTTCACAACACATTCTCCTGGTGAAAATAAATGACCGTTTTTACCCATTAATTTTTGGAAAAAACTTTTAAAAAAAACCTTGGGAACTTACTGTAAAATAGTCGTATGAGAGCACAGTCTGTGTGCGAGCCGCACCTCTGCTTGCTCAGGGCTCCATGCGACTCGCGAGCCGCGTGTTTGATATGGCTGGTATAGGCGCAGTGCTATACATGAATTTTAACATTTGAAAATTGATGAATAAAAACTGATACGTGTAATCCTTTACCCAACTTCAAAAGTCTGACTACAAAGTCTCTCTACTTGCAAAAATATCACAGCAGTCTTCAACGTATCCGCAATATTCAATTCTAGCTGGAATAAAATTAGTTGTAGTAACCTGGCAAAGATTCTCCTCGCTGACAAAAAGTAATTCTCCTCGAGAGAAACTGCCTTGGCTTTTCTTTCTCTTCACTGGCCGGATCATTTCAAACAAGAAGTGACAGTATGCCTACAAAGGGACATTACTGATAACCTGCAGGTTGTGAGTTCAATTTATGTACTAGGCAGTGTTCGTCATTTCACTAATATCTTATAAGTGGTTAAAGAGAAACTGCGCATCTTGCATACAAGACACATGTGCGCTCATTTACCCTCGCGAGGTAATTCCATTCACCCCCTTGTTACAAAAATATCAATCATTTAGAATCAATGCTTAATTTTACAAATATTGGTGCTTATCATTTCCAAGATCGGTTTAATTTTCTATGTTTATTGAAATGGTATATAGTCTCCGGTACTGTGCTGATTGCAGCAAATATAAAAAGTGTAGAAACAAATGATATCTATTAATAATGGAGATTCGGTTCCGGTTTTTGTCTGTAACAAAAATTACGTCACTGCTTACATCACTATACACGATATCGTCATAACATAGAATAACATTTATTCTATGTTATTTTGAGTGTATTTATTCAATAAATACACTCAAAATTTGAACCCTGCAACATTAGACAGTCCTCATTGTTTTTTAAAACAAGTTTTGAATAAATACATGACTGGTATTATATATCTATATATAGTTTGTTTTATTTTAATACATATTTAAAAGTTTACATTTCAAATTGTTTTTATTTTTTAATCCTTTAATGAATTTGATGATTTTACTTACTTAGGGTACAAACTCGCTGACATTGAATTTTTAACTCCCACCCCTCAGGCAATATGTTTCAAAAATCTATTTTTACATCGCCGGGAGGGTGTTCATTATTTTGTACTAGTATCGAATAATGAACAAATTGTAACCCACTTCTTAGACCTATGGGAATATAATGAAAATTACTCAAATCAGTGATAGGAAAACCGAACAATGTATTTACTGAATTCTTTAAAGATAATAGATATAGTAACACTAGTTTGATTACTAACTCTCTCTCTCTCTCTCTTTATATATATAGTGTGGGATTGTCACTGTTTCAGCTTTTACTGGAACTGTTTGTCAAACATAGTATTATTGGTAGAGTGCTCAATATAGAATAGAGCTGTTATATAATATAATAAAATAAATATATAAAGATTTTACATATCTATTTATTTTGTGACAAAGGAACAGTAACAACTATTTTGGTTTTATGCGTCAACAATCATCAGATGAACTTGTTTCAAATGCCTTTGAAACAAGTTCACCTAATGATTGTTGACGCATGAAACCAAAATGATCGTGTCTGTTTCTTTGTCACCAAATAAATAGATATGTAAAATCTTTATATATTTATTTTATTATATATATATATATATATGATTACTGAACAAATAGATATGCCATTACACCAGTACGTTTTGCGTCCCGTCTTTGTGGTTTACCAACTACTTTGAAAACGTTTTTCTAGCTTTCTAAAAACAAATTTTTTCACAAAATATTTTCTCCTGACAATGGTCTAAGGTCAAAACTACTTGAGAAAAAATTAGAAAATAAAGTACATTAAAAATATCTATCTCAGTCTATACAATGTCCTGGGTATGACGTTAAGCTGCATCTAGTGGTAACGTTCCAGTTCCAGAGCTCTGGGTAGTGTAGCGTACCTCTTCATCCCGAATAATCCTAGGTTTAATAGAGTTAAAAACATTGAATACTCAATAAGAATGAATACATGTCTTCGGCATAAAATAACCTAAAAAGGGTTGATATACCGTAAAATCCAACCAGCCAGAACCGATGTGTACATATCTATCTAGCTATCTCTATGCCATATCTTCTCCACCGGACATAGGTGATAATACCTATCCACAGTTTTTCTTTTCTTTTACTTATTTTCAGCAATACTTGATCCTTTCTGACTCCTCTATATTTTTCTGGTAATCGTTCTTCCATCCATTTGCTGAAATTTGTTAAGTAGGCAACGCATTACGTTTCACTGCTTGTTTTGCATTTGTTGTCTTCTCTTAGATTCTTTCTCCATAATCTGTCCACAGAATTCCAACTGTTTCTGATTGGCAACGACAGGTTCCCTATGGTTCCATTTCACTCCAAAATGTCTTCCTTTGTCACGTTTATGGCCAAAACATCTCAATTGCTTCCAAGGTTTTATTCATGACGAAAGTTTCTAACATTCAATAGAATTTGCGTAAATAGATGTTTGATCTCATCCTAGCAAAATATATATGCCTGTCTGTCTGCCTGTCTCTCTCGTTTCATACATTTTCGATCTGTTAGTAATTGCTCCCTTTCATAAGTGCGAATTCTGTAATGGTTAGCATCGTAGAAAATGGACGAAGAACTGATTTAAAATTCTGGACGAGGCTCTTTGCGTTTCGCTTCGCTCTAATACCATTGGGAAAGGTAAGAATGTGTATCTTCACATTTAGCTATGGGTATAATGATAGCAGAGAAGAAGATTGGACTGTTTTGCCTTGAAAAACTACCCGGCCTACCACTCTGTCGGTGAGGCTAAAATATGCTAACTCCAGCCTCTCTTGGAGTAATAATGGACTCTCCCATCGATCGACGTATGAGTGTTCATACAATGAACATCGACGCAGTGATTTGTTTATAGTGGTGAAGGATTGTGTTGGACCATCCACACTTTTTGGCACAGTCGTTAGGAAAGAATTTGTGCATCAAGGGTTGCCAGAAACCCAATCAACGACCGACCTCAAGAATTTTGAATTCAGAGTTATCCCTCTCCTAGACTGGTTACCTACCCAAGGCTAAAGGGCCCAGTCTGACCTACTATTTAACCCATAGCTGAAGGGAGAATATATGGATTCATACCTTTCCCAAGGGTATTAGCGCTATGTGAAATGCAAACAGCTTCGTCTAGGAATTGAACTCGAATCGACGAGTCCATTTTTTACGACTCTAGCCACTAGCCCACGCGCCTCCAGTTTGGAGTAAGATTTCCACTAAAGATGTGTGCTGACTATGACTCGATACAACATGTTTGTTAGGCCTTAGTCCTGGAGTTCTGAGGAGAGGAGTATGAATTATTTGATATTACAATCGGGTCCACTCTTACCCAGATTTGTAGTACCTAAGAGTCAAGAAAATCTGATTGCAAATTATTTGAATTTGATAGAAATACTTGATAGCATATAACGATGTGCGAATCTCTAAAGATATTACAGAAAAATATAAATCTCGGTGGAGACAGTTGACATTCACTTTATGCTAATGCACTTGCGAACGGTATAAATTCATTTATTCTACCTTAGGTATCGGTAAATAGTAGGATAGACTTGACTTGGTAATGCAAATCGTCTAGGAGAAAGAAAGTCCAAAATTCAAACCAGCTCTACTCTGCTGGCAAATTGACCTCGTGTCATATCCTGTGCGTGGATTGGATAAATACATATAATCAACAATTCATGAAATCAGGGAAACGTTTTCTCTCATAAAGGAAAATTTATATATCACAACCATATCGTTGCATAAATATATTTTGTATACATGGTTTCCTATTGAATAAAAATGGACACATTAATGGTATATGTCAATAAATTGCATAAGAATTTATTCACATAAATATGTAATTACGAAACGATGCGCAATTAGATTTTCTACATGTATTCTCCTTTAGAATCTTTTTTTTCTATAGCTATTATCCAAATTCATATTTCGTGAATGTGTTGGAATATATCTAAAATATGCTAATGTTAAGGCTATATTTTCTGATATATCGAAAATAATCTTTCCCGCTCCGAATGGCTTTTCTAATGGCAACCATACCAAAAATCGAACAAGTACTCGCCTTTCTTTGTATGAGTGAAGTACATTGAGAAAAACAATCTTCAGACGTCGATAAAATGTATTGAATAAATTCTTTATATTTATTTCAATGGAAACGATTAGAATACTCATAAGGGCAATGGGGATCATAATAGCTTTGAAGAATTGAAAGCAGTTTGCAAGATAAAGCGTAGAGAGAGTTGAAATTATGGGGAGAAAAATAAAAATAAGAAGCAATTTGGTGCAAGTTTTAAAAGATACGAATAAATAACAATTTCAAGAAAGCGGAAAGAACGGAAGAAATATTGAAATGAAATTTTAACTGCAAATAAGTAAATACGATTATGAACAAAAAATAATTGGAAAAATCAAAGAATTTTTTAGAAAAAGATAAGAAATAGATGAAAGATTAGAAAAATGAAAGAAATATTTAAGTTATGGAATGTAAGAAAAATTGTAATAGTAAGAAAATGTAGAATAGATTCATTATTAAAAAATAACAAAAGAAGAAATACATGGAGAAATCAAAGAATGAGTAAAGGAAAAACAATTCGTTATAAAAGAGGATGTAATGTTCAATTTAAGAGAGAGATGTTGGTGCCTAAATAGGTCGATAACTAAAAGACTTTGTTAACCTGAGTTGGGTCACCTATTGGTATCATACTGTGTTAGAAATGTATATATAAATATACATGTGTGTATTATTACAAGGTTTAATCATTAAATAATATACATATTCATGAGTTACATTTATTAAGAAACATACAATACGTACACACATACAATACGTACACACACACACACACACACACAAACAATACGTACACACACATACATACACGCACATATATATATATGTGTGTGTGTGTGTGTATATGAAAGATTCGTTTGACAATTTATATGGATGAAAATACAAACATGCTTGTTATAAAGTTATATTAAATATTATATATATATATATATATATATATATATATATATAATAAGTAAATTGAAGTGAATCCGACAGTAGGAATTGAACATTTTTAGAAAAAAACAAATGATGTTATTAGTTTGCTGACAGATCTGTCTCGACCTTTAAATAAAGCGGTCTTCATCAAGAGCAACATATGAAAGAAAGACCGAATAAATAACCGTTAAATAGAAGGGGTACAAACGAACGCTGGTGTTCAAGGCTGGAATTTTTTTAAAAATGCGTATTCTGTGTTAAAAATAAAATAAGTTTTATTTTTTAAAAATCAGAAGCATTATTATCAACAAGAAAAAAAACACAAACCTTTTTATCATTTATTCATTTTTTTAGCATTATTATCCATAAGAAAAAAAAAATTTCTTATGGATAATAATGCTTCTGATTATTAAAAATAAAACTTATTTTATTTTTAACACAGAATACGCATTTAAAAAAAATTCCAGCCTCGAACACCATCGTTCGTTTGTATCCCTCCTATTTAACGGTTATTTATTCCTTCTTTCCTTCATATGTTGCTCTTGATTAAGACCGCTTTATTAAAGGTCGTCGAACAGATCTGTCAGCAAACTAATAACATCATTGTTTTAAAAAAAATATTCAATTCATATATATATAATGATAAAAGGAATAACAAGTAAGTAAATAGTGAAGCAATTTAAAAACTAGAAAAGAAATAATCAGATGCAAATTATTTTAAAGATGAGCGAATCTAGCAATCAAACCATGGAAAATTACTACCTAAATGTTTAGTTCGAACATAGAAAAACAACAGTCGTAACTTAGTTCTTTTGATTTTAAAAAAAAAAAGGTGCGTGCACCGGTACGACCATTGTGTTAAAATGAGTAAGTACCGATAGTCATTTTCTTTCATAAAAAAATGTTGGAGGAAGCTCCTGCGGGAATTAATATCTCACTGAAGTCTGTGTCGAATTTATTAAGGTTACCTTCCTGAACAATTCTAAAAAGAAAAAAGTACCAAGGGTTTTGAAATTGTATTTTTTATCAAAATACCATCGAAAAAAATCATCCTATATTCTTGGCTTCCACTGTGCACTGTTTCTTTTTGCTGTACATTCAATATAGACAGAAAAAAAAAACTTGAATTACTGCACCATCAAATATAAAGATTAATAGAGTAAACAACAACATTAAATTACATAGAGTTCATTCTTTTCGTTTAAGAAAAAAACATCTTGGCATTGAATCAAAAGGCTGTCATCATTTATTTTCCTTTGCTTATTTAAAATAAACATCAAATAACAAAGATAAAACTATGATGAAACGATCGTGTGTCTCTTTTAAAGATTAAGAAAACCTTTACATTTATTGTGTTTACCAAACTGAACTGCAATCTCTTTCAAAACAAAGTCGTTATCTTTTCGTCCTCATCACCATAAATGATGCATTTACCATTGTATTATAATGGAATATCATCTCGTAATCTTATATTATGTTATAGTCTGCAAAGAGTAAAATATGTTTATAAAATATACCGAAATGACATGAATTTGGTATCTTTTCAAAGTCAATTTTGCTTCAGGGAAAAATGTATTGTCTTTTTATACTTAAGCACCAAAAAGCAACTCTTTTAAAACAAAACAAAAAATATACTGTAAACCGAGATATTATGGTGAACCAACCCCTTTTCAAGATATTATACAAAGTAGAAAAATACATTTTTATAAGAAATAACCCGAGAGAGAGGAAGTTAAAAATTCAATGTCAGCGAGTTTGTGTCATAGAGTAAAACCATCAAATTTATTAAACGAGTAAAAAAATAATAAAACAATTTGAAATGGAAACTTAGTTTTGTCCCCCTCAAATAAAATGTTGCCTGCATCTATTAATTATTTATCAAATGATTATTTTGAACATTTTACACATAGATTTTACACAAGATTGTTTGTATTTATTTATTTGCAAACGTTTTAGTTAACTTCATTTTTATTGAAGAACGAGCGAGAGAAGTATGAAAAGCTTTTTTTTCTCAATTTAAACTAATAATACAATTTTGTAATTAATTTCATAGATTGTATAATTTATGCATTCAAATAATATATATTTTATCTATTTCAATTGTCATTATTACAATAGAAAGGATTCAAATATTGAATTATAAGGAACAGCATTAATTAATTTTATTATTATTAATATAGGGTTCTTGTTTATTCTATGTATTTACAAATTGGGGTAATGTGACGTAAGCAGTGACGTAGTTTTGGTTACCGAGAGATGGACAATGAATCTCCTTTATCAAAATACGTGTCTTGGTCATTTTTCTTACAAAGTTTCGACGAGTAAGCTTTCAAGATTTTTGTCAAGTACATGTAGTAAATTGTAAGCCAGCAGTAACCTAATCACTAGCCTTTAGACCGGTACAGGCCGCGAAACCGACCGGAGGCTACAACATAAGTTGGTGATATAAAAACAATCATCCCTTACGTTTTCACTGATACAAAAAAAAGCCCAGAAAGGAACAGAATGGACATAAAGAATAATAAGCCTGGACGCAGATTACATGTCCATATAAATTTAACTTATACGTGTGAAAGGGAAATAATCTGATTCTATTTTTATTTGTTCAGAATGGGGAATCCTTGAGTTCTACTTCAGAGACGGAAAAGAATAAAGTGTCCACTTTTTGGAGATAAGACTTAAGGTTCTCTGTAATCAAATAAAAGAGACACTTTCTGTTACAATTCAGCAAGCCTATCCACATAACAATGTAAGAGATTGGCAAGTTATAAGAGCAGAAGCCAAACAGACACAGAAATAATATCAACAAAATAAAATCCAACAAAAGTACTTGAGAATACCATTTCAAAAATTATAGTGTTAAAAGTCGAACTGACTTCCCTTTGTTCTCTACCCACAGGCTGGACTGCTCACAATAATCAATAAAATACTTCCTTTCTGAAACTATAATGACTCTTAAATTTCATGAAATCGATATGACGTAAAATAAATAAATACCAATGGTGGAATGGCCTATTGTCATTATCAGCCGGATAGCGAGGGAATCTACCCCCTTTTTACTAGCGCTGGGCCAGGGAAATTGTTTTTGCTGAGGTGGAGTACCACATTTACCATAAGCTCACCACTCTACCGCACATATTAGATTTTCAACTAATATGCTACTCATACGCTGAGTTGGCGAGGACCAGTATCGAACCAGGAACCTTGCGATTGTTTAGGTGGTTAGTCTACCCACTGATCTAAACCAATATACTTAATCTGTTAAGTAGAAGTTAGGAAATGCCAAAATATCTGTAAACGGGGGCAAATTCATTAATTGATTATGGTTATTTTGTGACTAGATGTTAGGGAATCGCATTCATAGTACGTTTATCATTTTTGTGTAGTTATTTCTTAAGAGATTTTTTCACACGTTTCTATTGAATGTGAACAGAGGGGACCCGTACCCGTGAAATAATTGCAATGAAGTGGTGTCTCCACACTCACCATATACAGTCTGCGTATTCTAAGGCTCACCAACAGGGATCAGGGACAAATCAAGATTTTAAATCAATTTTTCAATTTTAACATATGCATTTCCAAAAATAAATCCTTTTTTTTAATTTATCATTTATATGATACATACTAGCAAGTATATGCACCCTCCGGGCGTAAGAATTTAGGTTTTAATGAAAAAAAAATTTGTAAGACTAACGAAATTAAATAAGAACGCATATAAAAAGATTACACTTATTTTGATTATATCTTAATTGCTTTCTGTATACAATCATTCATAGGATTTGTTATTCATACATTATAAAATAAAACAATAATATTAAAGATCAATAAAACCAGTTTATTAAATTTATTAAACCTGTTTTTGTTAAAACCGGTATGCAAAATAACCACACAATAAAAGACATATTAAAAGATTTTGAACACAGTAATAATTTCGATTTTTACAGAGACATTGTTAAAAATAAGATCTATAAATTAATGATTTTGACAATAAATTAAATACTCATTGATAAACTTAAGCAGATAGTGAGGGTATTGTGACGTAAGTAGTGGTTTTGGTTACAGACACCGAATCGCCATTATAATGATATATAGCAATAATAATTTATAATTTGCAGTTATTACTTGCAGTCAACCATATTTTTATTACTGATCCTAAATGCGCTGCCATATTGTATCGTTGTTTGGTGATTCTCCCGTGTTTATTCAAAGATAACTCGACGACCCCTAAACTTTTTTTAAATTTTACACGGATTATCTTCCGATATAGATATTTGCTTGAAAACCAGAAGTAAGAATATACATTTTACTCCAACGGCACCAAGGAGCAAGAGAAAATGTTTTCTTTCGTACTCTCACGCCACCTTGAGGGTACTTGGTGCATCACGTGTGTATCTCACTGCGTATAATCATTTTGACCACATATTTTGGATTTGTACGACTGTGACCTCGCTACACCTATGCACAAGGTCAACTAGCTCCCAGGTACAGTGTTGCCAGCGCCCATCGAGCAAGATTGGCACACGGCCCTCCGCCCCGAGTGGCTCTCTCAACGCTCATGTTATATAACACTTATTTAAAAAAATGTGTAATGTTTGGCGGTTGGTTTTAAAGGTTATCTCAATGCAAGTGTAAAGAAAAACGAGGCAACTATAATGTTGTTCATTTACCTTTTGATTTATTCTCTTAATATTTCGGGATATAAATCCCTTCGTCAGAAGATCTCCGAATGCACGGATCACTGAAAATAAAAGTCTGGAATGATACTATGACATTATTAAACACGCACACACACACACACGGCCACACAAAAGAATTAGGAGAAATAGATATTACTATACAATCATACAACAGAATGGACAGATTCTAGGAATAGACAACATCTCCCTTTTCAGGACTCCATGCTTTCAGAAATATTCTGACGAAGGGGATTTTTATACCGAAATATTAAGAAAATAAATCAAAGGTAAATGAACAACATCATAGTTACCTTGTTTTTCT
The DNA here is from genome assembly GCA_023376005.1 of Doryteuthis pealeii. NCBI lineage: Eukaryota > Metazoa > Mollusca > Cephalopoda > Myopsida > Loliginidae > Doryteuthis > Doryteuthis pealeii. The sequence goes on along the minus strand of CM042137.1, from coordinate 142,231,998 downwards.
CTATACTTGTATTGATAGCCTTCAAAACCAACCGCCAAACCATATAAAGACTATGCTTCAAGCAAATTATAGAACCCAAATGTATGTAATGTATTCTATTTTCAAGTTAAATTATTTAACAGTCTTTAAGTCGTACTTGGAGATGGTAATGAACCAAATATGTCCTGCGATGACAATAAACTATGTCTGATGGTGGGATTCATATATGAGTCAAATAGAAATGTAGGAAAATTATTACTTAATAGGAATATTTTAAATCATATAACTGTGTGCATAAATTTCAAGAATACATTCGACTGACTGAGAGCAGGAATGAACTCTACTGAGTGAACCATATTGCTCGATTGAGTGCAACGATACACTCGAGAGAGTGCAATCATGACTTGAGATTGTGTACGAATACTCTCGGCAATGTAAACACACGCTGCTGAGTGCAAGAATACACTGAGTGAATAGTTATTTACCATAGCTTACATATTATTAGTACTAGATTGGCATACGTGAAGCCACTAGGTGCAATATATTCAAAATGGGTTAGACAACTTGAAATCATATAAATGGATAAATTGATTGTATTAAGAATAGTTACTTGAAACTATTATTATTATTTTTACTTCTTTTGAGTTTTTCACATCAGCGTTAGCTGATGGTATTTCACTGGAGTCAGTGACAAATTATTATTATTATTATTATTATTATTTCATTCCTTGTGAGTTTTTACAACCTAACTGATGTCTAAGTGACAACAAGTCTCCTCGGTTCTCTAAGACTCTTTTGAGTATTTTAGCCAATTTCAACAATGCAGTTGTCGGGATGGTCTCAATTCTTCCTCTGATTTCCAGTTCCTTCAGTCTCTTTTCCATGTTTTTTTTTCAGGTATTATTATTATTATTATTATTATTATTATTATTATTATTAAATTCCAATATAGAGATTGAATATCGAATTCTGTTAAAAAGATTATTTTCTTTTTTTTATTCTCCAGAACATTAGTTTGTGTGTGTGGTTTCATTTCTTTGCTACTTGAATCACCTACATGAAGCACCGACATTTTTTTCAAGCCACATCTTTTACTTTGAAAAGACCTGCTACAATTCATCTAATCTATTGTTAAACGTAGTTCTCCCAGGTTTAACTGACGTTTTCCCCATTAAAGAACGTATAATACTTTTCTCTCTTTTTGTTGACTTTCAAGAATGTCCCATTGTTGAAGTGGATCATACCGTGAACAAAGCCGCACACAGGCTGCCAAAGTTTGATTTTTTTCTCCTTTTTTAACGATGGATTTGACAGGTGGATAGGAAGTTAACCTCAACTAAATTCCAAGAAACTTCTCGAGCAAATACTGAATAATTGCTAGAAAATAAGGGACTGGCTTCATTACCATCTTGGGTAAAAGTTGGCGGAATTGCCTAGTGTCGGTATCAGACAAAGAGTGTTTTTAGCACTAGATTAGGGAGAGAGTTTTTTTTCTGAGGTGGATCAACAGACCTCCCGTCAGCTCATCACCTTATACCACAGATACGATTACCCAATTTCTGCTACTTATGAGTTGGTTTAGCGGGAACCGGTATCTAACAAGGAGCCTTGCGATTGCTAGGCGTGTGCTCTACCAACTAAAGGGATCCGTGCCGTTCCAAAGTTCCGTCTAGGATTTGAACTCAAGGCGCTGATTCCAATTCCTACGATAATAACAGTTTTGCTAAGCGCAGCTTGAATAGTACTGATTGTATGCTCATTGTGTGTTGTTTTTGAAAAGATATAATAACCTCTATGAATTAAATGAATGTCAAAATAGGATTGCTTCTTGGTCAAACCTGCTAGAGAAGTGTCCATTTATATCCTTCTAACAAAATGTGTATTTTTGTAGTCGAAAGTTTCTAAAAATAAATAAAAAACATAAATAAATAAACAGACCACTGCTTAATGATAATATAAAAAAAGAAATAAAGGGTAGGCCGAACCTGGAATGATAATAAGACATTATTGAACAGACAAAGACACACATAAACACACACATAAAAAAATATGAAGAGAATCAGATGGGCCTGTAAATAAACAAACGGCTAATTGCTTAGTAATAAAACAAAAAAGGGTAAACAAAGCCTGAAATGATAATCAGACACTGTTGAACAGACACTAACACATAAACACATACACACAAACACAGAAAGGCACATAAACACACATACCCCCCCCCCCACACACACACGCAGAGAATTTGGAAGATTTAAGACACAAAACAAATTGGATGGTCGCTAGCAACAGCTTCAGTTTCAGAAATCTTTAGTAGAAGAGATTTTATCTCGAAATATTAAGAATAAATCACAGGTTAACAAACAACACCATAGTTACCTTATTTTTCTTTACACTTGCATTGTGATAGCCTTCAAAATCAACCAACAAAATAATATAAACACAATGCTTCAATCAAATTATAAACCACTTTTATTTTTGAAAATAATTTTACCAGAAGTGAAATAAGTCGTGGAACATTAATTTATAGCAATGCCCCACATCCTTAACAAAGTAAGGGAACAACGTGTGCACCACACGATATCATTATTTTTTGCCATCACGTAGCCTTAACAAAACGTACATTAAATAAAATATCTTGAAATATCAATTAGCTAGTTGCGTGGTCTTTAATTAGGGGTAACCATTAGCTTCATTAATAACTAATGAACATGCATACTGTATGATCCCCAATGAACATTAAAAAGTACCTAACTTTCCTGAAATAGAAGCATACTATCACTTTGTATTATTATATTGATAATTTCTCATTTTTAATAATAAAAGTAATGTAGGGAAATTCTTATGCTTGTGGATATGCTTAGGTAATTTGATAAGAAAACATGAATACAATAATAGACATGACTGGGTGGGAAAGGGAATCCGCTAGAAATTGTGCAAGAGATTAAAAATTGGTCATGGAATTTGACAGGAAATTCTATGTGAACCAACCAGGATTTGATCTAGAAAAGTCTCTGGAATTTTGAGATACAAATAGGTGACATGATTCCTGTTAGAAAACTAGACCTTCTATAAATTAACAAGAAGAAAAGAACTTGCTATGTTTTTCGGTTTCGTAGAATCTGTGGATCATAGAGTAAAAAAAGCAAAAATATTCATAAAAACTTGGATCTTACCAGAGAGGTCAGAAAACACTGAAAAATGATGGTGTCAGTTAATCGAAATAGGAGCCCTTGGAACGGACTACAAATGTTTGGAAAAATAGTCTGGTGGAACTGGTGATCATAGGATGTATCGGGATCAGCTAAAGTACTGTTAAGATCCCGAATCCTATTCAGAACAGACGGAAGTAGATATTACCTGACCTAGACCGTAGTGAAAAATATTCGGTGGTTTGAAAATCACGTATAGAGTGAAAATAGTCAATTGCAGCTGTGATTTTATTTCTAAGATAATCCTTTAATAACTGGTAATTTTTTTTTTTTGCTGTTTAGTAAAAAGATAAAAAATATTGTTAATGCTATCAAGAAATTTGAATATTTATTTTATTTTCAGTATGAAAGAACACAAATTTGCTTCATATAAATAAGCTAATGATCTTTGCCAATTAGTGGGTCAGAATTTAACATGTGATATTAACTTTTTGGTATAAACCAAGCCCTTGCATATACCTATGGAGCATGTATAAAAGCCGGGGTACACACACACACACACACACACACACACACATATATATATATATATATATATATATATATATATATATATATATATATATAATCCAAAAGTCCAGAGAAGAAATCTTCCTTACGGCACAGCCGCAGTTTGAGAGCTCAATGTGTGCTCTTAATGTTAGTCACAGAGCAAATATATAAGTAAAGAAATAAGAAAAGACTTAGAGATTCAGCGTTATAGTCTATTTCAGGGAGCATAGAGATTTAGCGTTATAGTCTATTTCAGGGAGCTTAGACAAAGTATCTAACTTTTGCTAAGCTCCCTTAAATAGACTATAATGCTAAATCTCTAAGTCTTTTGTTATTTCTTTACTTATATATATATATACTTACTGAAAATAATCATCAGTATCATATATATCGACCAAAGGAAAAAAAAACACTAAAAAAGTTTTCTAAGTTATATATGTAAAAAGTGCTCAATACGCTAAGTAGACCATAATTATAACGATCTAAATGAGTCAGACACTATCTACCTAAGTTTCACCCGAATGGTTCTTCAGGATAATTCTGACTTATTTAGGTCCTATATATATTTTCTAAAAATTTAAAATAAAAATAAATGAAAGCGCCATGAATATATGCTTTTTAATTACAGTGTTTCTTATTTTGGTCCCTTATTTTTTTATACTTAGATAGCCGAAATTTTTACAATGTAATGTTACTAAATTGTAATTGGCTTCTGGTTTAATTTATGGAAGCAGCTTCTGCGACAAAATAAATAACACTGTTTTCAGACAGATACCAAATAAGGTAATATTTGTCAGCTGTGAGCTGTGGTTAAACCAATTTCCAGTGCGCATATTGTTTCGATTTTCTTGTGTAAAATATTAAAACAATATGATCAACTCTTTATAACGAAATAATAAATCAGAGGCAAATTCTGCTGGCAAACGATTATTTGAATCTCAATTTATCGATTGCTTTTGACGGCAGAATTTGCGTTCGGCACTCCCATCATTTTCGTCTATTAATCGTCTAACATCATCTTTGTAAAAAGCTTATTTTTTTCTTGTGTGGTCAAGAGAAAAGAAAAAAGAAGTCATCAAAATTTGGAATGACTTTCTATTTCTCTGAATTCAAAACCTAATCATCACATTTAAGTAAATCATTGACAAAAATATTAACACTACTTCAACTCATTCAAAATATTTATACATGTAAAAGTTTTTCTTTTAAAACTAAACTTCATGCAATTATATTTTGTCTAACAAGACCTGTGGATATACCACAGTATAATGATTTAATTATTACAACATTTGATATGTTTAGTTCAATATGTAAAAAAGTATAATAATCTTGATTTACGTCTCTCTCACAATTTTTTCTTTCATTCGTTCATTCGTTTCGTCTTTTCATTACGTTCGATTGAAAGTGATTAGCATTATAACTAACTAGCAGGACCTGTGTATATACCACAGTAGGAAAATGTAATTATTACAACGTTTAATATGTTTACTAAATAGCTATTGCGCAATATTTCAATATGTAAAAAGTATAATAATCTTGATTTAACTTTTTCTCATTTTTTAATTCTTTCCTTCTTTTCATTATGTTTGATTGAAACATATTAGCGTCATTGCTTCTGCGTACTCACTCCCTCTCTCTATCTTTCACCCACTCACTTTCCTTCGTTCTCCCTTTCTTATTATATGTTTCTGTGTAGCATGTCATTTTTGTTCCCTTTCTTTCTTAATAATAAAACTGAATGGTCTGCTATTTGTCTCTATCTTCCCCTACTCTCATTCATTCATTCATATTATTATTGGAATTTCATATGGGGATGTAACTCGGTGCGCTTTATTGAACTGAACAAAAAAAAAACAACAGAATTGCAATTTCTAAAAAGGAAAGGAACAAGTGCAAATGATTTTTCTAACAAAACGTGTGAAGTTGTTTGAATCTTGTTATTGTCAATTTAATCTGAAATATTTTATTGTTTTGCCGTTTATTGTGACCCGGACAACCTTCAATCAAAAACCATAGCCGCCATCTTGAGTAAAAGCCGAAGTAAAGTTATTCAATGAAAACACATAAAATAAAATGCCAAGTTTTTAAAGAGAGATGAAAAATATTAGTTTGTTGATTTAATGACGTTGTTTCCAGCACAAAACTATCGATTATTCTGGATTCAGATTTATATAAAATGGATTAAAATTATTATTTTAAAGACAGAAATATTACGTAACGGGCATCGATTGAGGAGGTGTAGATTGTAAAAATCATTTGTAATCATATTGTGTATTTGACGAGTGTGTATGTATGGTCATTATATTTCGATATGTGACGTGACGTCTAATGGAAGGGTTATGTAGTCTCTATAAATATCTGGATTTGTGGTATCTGCTATTCTGGATCAGAGTAGCTCGTATTTTGCATCTGATGTTGAGCTGGCTGGTTGGTTATCTCCTTTCTTCGAAGGGTCTGTAACGACTTGTGTTCTCTTGGGTATGTCATGTCTTGTGACGCTGATAGTTTGTAATGACGAACATGAGACGTTCTTGTTTTTTTTCTTTCTTTGAGCTCATTTACTTTGCATTAACCCAAGTATGAGCCTTGGAAAGACGGCATCTCCTATCTGTTCTTCGCAAACACTCATCCCAGACTCTCACTTCCACTCGTCTCCTATAAAAACTTAGGCAACTCTCTCTCTACTCTCACTAACCCCTTTTTATCCCACGCCCTGTTAACACTTTTCGATCAATCAGAAGCTAACAGGCCGGCCTTTCACACAGCCTCACATATTTTAATTAATTTCCCCTTTATTTTTTTTTTTTACTTTTCCACATCTCATTATTTTACGTTAAATATATTAGTTTATGGGGCCGGTGAGCTTAGTCGGTAAAGTGTTCGGCTAGAAACCACAAGGTTCTTAGTTCGATACCGGCCCTCGCCAAATAAGCGTATGACTAGCACAGGGATCTGTGCGGTAAAGTAAGAAGCTAAAGCGCTCCACCTCAGACGCAAAAAACAATCTTCTTTGTCTAGCGATAGTGAAAATGGGATAGACTCCCTCGCTGATTGGCTGATACCGACTTTAGGCCACCACGGCGACTTTACTTTATATTAGTTTAAATAGTTATTAAAAACAGATATATATGGAATATTTTATATAGTAATACGTATTAAATATTTATATTAAAGCAGGCGAAACATATTTTCTCAAATTGACAATTTTGTATCTTTATAATTCAGAGTAATCGATGTATAGTGCACAAAACATTGTATAAAATATTATGACAATATATATAACTGAAACCCATATTTTTTTTTTCAGATATAAATTCATTTAAACCTCTTAGCCTTTCAAAATCTAATATCAAAAGGAGGTGAGTTAATGTTTTTTTCTTTCTTGCGATCATTTTTTTTAAATTATTATTAACTTCAGCATTTTTTTTGTAATGTTTGTTTTTATAGACGCAGTCACACTAGTAATTTTAAAATTTAAGTTAATTTTCCGGTATGTATTTAAATGTATGTGAGTGTATTTTGCAATCTGAGAGGGCTGCTAGATGATTTAAATTTGATATTTATTTTGAGATTTATTCCAGTTAACCGTTTTTGGTATGTTTTTTTGGTGGGGGGTAGGTAAATCAAGCAACATCTGCAACCAGATTCAAACTTAACGCCTTTGCATATAAGCGTGTGCACACACACACGCACGCATGCACGCACGCACACACACACACACACATATATATATATATATATATATATATATATATATATATATACACTAACCTTCACTCACATATTCTACACATACATACATAAATGCATGCATACATACAAACGCTTGTGTGTGTATGAAACCGCCTTTTGTCAAAGAAAAAGTCCCAAATGCTTCATCATTTCCAAGAATAACTCAGCTATTTATTTTCCAACCTCACATGGGTGAGAGACCTGCGATACTCTATCTAGACATTTTGGGAGTTTGTGTTAGCTAAATATCAGCATGATGAAACGAATGTCTGTTATTCAGAAAAGAGCTGGGAGTCTGTTTGTTTTCCATCAACAGAAAACTTGAGTCAATCATCGAGCTGTGCACTGCGATCCCCCAAGATCCACTCTCCGAACATAACCCCTTGACATAGCTGCTTGAAAAATATAACGCAACGAACGGTTCCCTGGCAACGTTTATATCCCTAACTACGGACGGAGAAAGTGTACGGTTTCTATGTGTCTTTGATTAATAGTACTCGTGTTCCTTAATTATACGACCGTTATCAACTTGCAACACTGTCTGGTTAAAAATGATTGTCCAGAGCGTCGAAAATGAAATGCAAAATATAAATCCTGATCATCTGGTGTTGCTTATCCGACGAGTTCTTATTTCTTATGTGTGTTGTCACCTCAACTAAATAATGGATAATGAAAAGGGGCATGATATACAGAAGGAATATAAGAGAGAATGAAAGAAATATGGCAAATATAAAGAGTGGGCGAGCACGCAGAAGCAATAACGCTAATCTGTTTCAATAGAACATGAGGGAAAGAAAGAAGAAAAAGCGAGAAAGAGAGTTTAATCCAGATTATTATACTTTTTACATATTGAACTATATTGTAATAACTCTTAAGTAAACATATCAAACGTAATAATTGAATTATCATACATTGGTGACACCAGAGTGATACATTGTATAATAATTTGACTATTACAACGTTAGATATGTTTCCTTAAGACCTATAATCTGAATGATGCAACATCACAAAGCCAAAAGGTCCAGGAGAAAGTAACGGCAACAGATACGACACACCAACATCTTCAGGGCTAGACTTCCCATGCGACATCTATGGTCGGGGCTCTTTTTCGAACATTGGCTTTCACAGTCACAGAAGGGGTTGTAACTTCAGAGGCACGATAAATATATAGTCTTCCGTATCTGCAATCCTGATGATAGTGTGGTATACCTACAGATCCTGCTAGTGTCTCGCTACGTAAGTGAGTATGGTACATGATTCGTTTTAGTTCCGATACTATTCAACGTTAGTCTATACCTTTACTTCGCAAGCCACTGTGCCATGTGAAAATTCTAAGTTCATTTTTAAGAGGTTTAAACTTAATGTTATTTTTCACTGACACTTCAACCAGAGAATATGTTCACGATTTCACTCACTAAGTGTTGTCAAAAAAAAGAAATAACCTTTTTGAAAAGGCAGACCAAAATTTACATTAAGTTTAAGTGGTGCTATAACAACTAATGACATCCCAAGAAATTTGTATTGTTGAATAAATGCAATCGGAAATCCATTAGATTTTCCTCTCATCAAAAACAGAAAAATAAAAATTAACAACAATAAAAACATTTTTCTCGTGTCATCAGTGTACCTATGTACGTACGGTATTTTAACCTGTTGATAAACGCAAATGTGATTTTGTGGTTGGCTGAATGCCCAAGTCTTTTAAAACGTGTGAATCAGCATATATATATATATATATATATATATATATAAAGAGAGAGAGAGTAAGAGATAGATATATAGACAGACAGATGGGGGTAAAATATGGAGACAGACAGACAGACAGATGGGGGTAAAATATATAGAAAGACAACAGATGGGGATGGATATAGATAGAAAGACAAACAGATGGGGTTAATATATGGATATAGATAGACAGATAGATGGGGGTAAAATATGGATATAGATAGATAGACATATGGGGTAAAATATGGATATAGATAGATAGACATATGGGGGTAAAATATGGATATAGATAGACATATGGGGGTAAAATATGGATATAGATAGACAGATAGATAGACGATAGATAGATAGATAGATAGATAGACATATGGGGGTAAAATATAGATAGATAGATAGATAGACATATGGGGGTAAAATATAGATAGATAGATAGACATATGGGGTAAAATATGGATATAGAAAGATAGACAATTGGGGGTAAAATATGGATATAGACAGATAGACAGATGGGGGTAAAATATGGATATAGAAATAGGAAAAACAAAATGTTCTAAAAAGATGAATTTATTATGTTTATGTCAACGTTTAAACGTTTCGGTTATTTCATAAATACTTGCAACTCAAGTTATTTAAAAACATCCATCACCTTTTGAATAACAAAAAATATTTTCTCTTCTTTTTAATCATATTGTCCTGATGAAGGTTTTACACAAACCGAAACGTTTTTAATTCATCCTTTTGCAACATTTTTTTTCTATTTATCCCTGTCTCTGTATCTCCTTTTTCTGTCTTTTTTTTCTGATCTTTTCAAGTTTTCTGGACAGAGTTCTTAACACCAGGGTGGAGTCGGTTGGTAAGTCCATCGAATGGTCCATCACTAGTGCTTCCAGCACTTCGTAGTGACATCCTTACGTGTAGATGTAGTCAAATCGGTTCCTGGTTCTTTTTAAAAGGCAACATGGTAAGAAAAAGCAGAGTAGCGGTAGGTGTAAGAATAAGGAGAAACTAATTATTTGAAAGTTTGTGGGAAATAGGGTGGAGGGGGGAGAAGTGGCGGGAAAAGAGTTAGTCATTTAAGGAATTGGCTGCCTCATTCAAAGTTAATCTTATTTAAGGTGTTTTTTAATGTATAGAGCCACCAGAATTTGAAGTTCTTATTTGTTTCTTTCTTTATGCAGTATGTGTGTGCCTTTGGGTTACAGTTCTCCATCAATTAAAGGGGGGGGCATGAATAGGATTTTAAGTGTTGCGTGATCAAGCTGGTAGATAAATATAGTGTCAAACGGCACGTCAAGGTCGTGGTGCGGATACAAATGTAATTGCTTTCAATTTTAGAGAAACTATGTCCTCTGAATATATATATATATATATATATATATATATATATATATATATATATATTATTATAATGGAGATTGTGTGTTTTTCATTCTGTAACCGAAACTATATTCCTACACAAGTCACAATTCTCTTAGTTATTGACATTACATACTCCATGATTTTATTTTTTATCTAAACCTCAATTATTAATAAAATTGTCTTACATTATTAATACTGTTAACTATGTCTACATACTGACAACATGCAATTACATTTATGTATACAACAAAATAGCGGTTTACAGTTTGAACGGAAAGGCTAATTTGCATATTAATATTAAAAAATCGAATTTAATAAATATGTGCTTAGTATTATTGATTTCTAACTGTTTGGTTTCATTTTAATGAATATAAGCAAAAATCTCTTCAATGAATCTTAAATGAAATCCATTAAGAAGAAAAAATAACTGTCATTTTATTCTTTACTTCCTCTTTTAACTAAATACTTAAATTAGAAAAAAATAACAATGAAAGACGAGAGTGATGGAAGAGTAAGTTTCAGTTGTTCCATTTTTTATTATACTCCCTCTGTTTCAAATCTTTTATTATACTCCCTCTGTTTCAAATCTTTTTATCTGTATTCTTATTTAGTTTCATTAGCCTTTCTAATTTAATACTTTTATTACATTAAAACTTAAATACTTGCACCCGGAGGGTGCATATATTTGCTAGTATATATTAAGATGTGTCATAAAAGTATCAAGATGGAAGCTGTATTTACTCAGATAGAAATGAACAATGAATGGAACGTTACTTTTTTCAGAGTACACGGTGTTTGAAAAAGTACAAAAAAATTATTGATACATTTTTGACACACTTTATGTGTGTATATATATATATATATATATATATATATATATATATATATATAATCCAAAAGTCCGGAGAAGAAATCTTTGTCATCTTCAGGTAGAAAACTGGTGGTATATTTCTACCTCCCAGTACCAATTCCTACGCTACTGCTCGTTTTCTTTAAAAACGAGACACCACCAAACATACCATCGGTTTCCTACCTGATGATGGCAAATCGACTTGCCGAAAGCGCTCGTAGAGACACCTTTGGTGGACTGATACACCAGTTCCACAATGACACCAAAAAGATGGCCAGAAAATTAGAAAGGATCGAACAAAAACTCGTCCGACAAGAATCGTCAGTACAGTTTAATACAACATATATATATATATATAAGTTAATGTAGCGAGAACATGGAGTTCTCGTTTGTGTCCCACATGGGAACCAAAGAATCAAAATCCACTCGCCTCCTCCCCTTTACCTACACGAAAGGACTGAACTTCAGCGTATATAAGCCAACCAACGATTCAATCCCCACTTTCTCCCCCTCTTTTAATAGTGCTAGACCAGAGATATTGTTTTTGCGTCTGAGGTGGAGCGCAACACCTACCATCATCTCCCCTACCTTACTGCACAGGTCTAAGCTGTGCTAATTAGGCGCTAAGTTGGTGAGGGTCGGATTCGAACCCGGAAACCGTGTAGTCCCTATGCGCATGCTCTACCGACTGAGCTAAACTAATTGCCACATACTTAACATGGGTTTTTCCATGTAAGGTTAACCAAAGATTAACCAAATTCTTCAACGGTATCAACAAATGACCCATATTCTCCACCTACCTCCTCGTCATCGCACACTATGCTATCAATCTTGACCTACATTCTCACCTACTATCTCTCAATTTTAACAAGCCTCTTAAAGTCAGTTCCTTTCTAAGTTTTATCATTTAGTTTTGTTTTTTTTAAATAATTATTTTGAGTTTTGTTTTATTAAAAAGTTTTCATTGTTTTCTTCCCAATTTTCTTTCCATTGTTTCATTTATCTTTCTTTTATTGCTTTTGCTTTTTTATTGGTATTTAAAAAATGTTTGCTTCTTTCTTTCCTTTCTTCCTTTTCTTTACTTCCTTCTTTCTTTCTTTTCTTCTTTTCCATTTTTCTTTTCTTTACTTCCATTTTTCTTTTCTTTTCTTCTTTTCTTTTTTTTTCTTTTCTTTCTTTTTCTTCCTTCTTTCTTTCCTTTTTTTCTTTCTTTTCATTTCTTTTTTCTTTTCTTTTTCTTTTCTTTTTTTCTTTCTTTTCTTTCTTTTCTTTTTTCTTTTCTTTTTTCTTTTCTTTCTTTTCTTTCTTTTTTTCTTTCTTTTCTTTTCTTCTTTTCTTTTCTCTTTCTTTCTTTCTTCTTTTCCTTTTCTTTCTTTCTTTTCTTTTTTCTTTCTTCCTTCTTTCTTTCTTTCCTTCCTTTCCTTCCTTTTTCCTACCTTCTTCGTTCCTTCCTTCTTTCTTACCTTCCTTCTTTCTTTCTTTCTTTCTTCTTTCAACTCAACTCCTCCACTGCCTCAAACCTCACACCCATGTAAGTAATGAACAGGCTCGTCGCTGCTTAACTTCTGAGCGAGAACCGATGGTGATTAGACCGGAAGCTTGAATTGTTGTTTTCTCCTAAAATCTGCAAATAATGATTATTTTCTACAAGAAATACAACTTTACCATTTGTTAACTATTTTTTTCTCCATTTGGTTTTTGTTTCTTTCATATTTCTTTTTGTATTTTACAAATTTCGCATTATACGTAACTGGGGTCGGCACTGCATTAACCCTAACTAAGTTCAATTGTGCACGGATCAAGTAGATATAATTGAATGGAAATTTGTTTAGTTCCTACTTAAAGCGCTAACCAGCCTTCGTTAAGCTTGTATTGTTCAACTTCCTTTGGGTCATACGAGTGTCAGACTCCTGCGATTTCGTGAGCAAAACCAATGGACTCACTGTCATAATTTTCTGTTCTAACAAGACGCCAGCAGTTCCGCTCTTCGCGGTTATCAACGAATTATCTCACTCTGTTAAAAGGGAATTTAAAAGTAATGGCGACGCTGTTATTCTGCGAATAGATCAATTCTCAACTTCTTTTCTAATGAGATTCGAAAGAACAGTTATATTATATATATATATATATATATATATATATATATATATACACACACACCAACCCCTCTGCGTGAGTAGGAGGTGACACAAGGTCCATTTCTTAAGCGAAGTTCAACAGGTTTGAATTCAGAGTTTTCCTTATCCTAGACCGGTTGCCAAACTAAGGTTAAAGAGCCCAGTCTGCTCTACTATCCATCCATAGCTGGGGGGCATTTTTGTAAGATATGCGAGGTACATCAATAAATGTTTTACTCAATTGTTATGGACTAGCCTATCGTACCTTTTCAAGGAGTAAACTAATCCATAACTACTTGTTTACTGATTCTTAGTGTAGTCGGTGAAACTCATGGATAATTTCTTTAGTTGACGGTATAGAGGCTTAGTTTGATCAGTCGGGTTTTACGGCATGTTAATCCATTGGGTTATTTTATGCCGAAGACGTTTTTGTTTTATACATTCTTGATGGCTACTCTATTTAAAAAAAACTCAATCTTTTTTAAACACATTTTAAAACTCATTATTCTATTTAACCTATACATGGAACCCTAACAGTTAGACCTCACAAGAGCTTCGATTTGTGCGTGGCTTCCCACAATAACGGTGGGCGAGGGTTACAGGTGAATACAAACGACTAAACTAGCAAATTGGTGGGAAAATTAAAACGGAAATTTTTTTGTGGTCCCCCATGACAGTTTAACTACAGTCTAGGAATAAACTTTGTGAATTGGGTTACGGTTTAGGGGTTTGAGGATTAAGGTTGTTTTTAATTACGTATTGCCAAATATAAATAAAAAAACAACAAAAAACCCAAAATTACTATACACTTAATTAACCATTGAAATTATATTGCAAATAGTTCAATATATAAAAAGTCTAATAATCTTGATTTAACTCTCTATCATACATGTGTTTCTTTCTTTCCTTCTTTTCATCATGTTCGATTGAAACAGATTAGCGTTTGAAACCCTTATCGATTTCGGTTTTCACTACCTCCATCTTTCCCTTATTTTTTTTTTTCTTATTAGATTCTTCTATGTAGCATGTCAATTTTCTTCCCATTCTTTCTTTATACTATAAAAGGGATTTTCCATTATTTAGCTGGGGGTGATGACACACATAAGAAATAAGAATTTGGCGGAGAAGCGAGAACAGATAATCAGGTTCAATTTTTGCATTTCATCTTGGACGATTTCGACGGTCTCTTTTTTTTTAACCAAGGTCGTATTTTATAGGAATATCAGTATTATTATATCGATAATAATAGAACAGTTATTTTTTTTTTACAACATTCTTTGATAATGGACTTTTTTATGATTCGATGCAATATAGAGATCATCTGGAAATCTGATTTTTTTTTTATAAAATAAAACGGGAATTCTGTAGGCGTATCAGTACTACTGTATGGTTGCACACGTTGTACTGTAAGGAAACGCTAGGAAAGTGTGATGTAAATTGTTGTGTTTTTACATACAAATAAAATTCGGAAGAACGAAATGATAATGCAATACCAGGTTGTTGGAAGATTAACAAGATTTTATATAACACAGGGTAGAGAATGATTCTACCCTAAAAGTGACTTAACTAGCTCCACCGTGCTGAGCACGTGGTAAGCTGCATCCACGCAGTCCAAAACCCCAGTCCAAAAGTAACATGGCGGAAACCTCCTTTCCGGGTTCCCATCAGACCCCTACTGATCAAAGGAGAGCAACTTTAGTTTTGTTATGTCTTCCTAACAGAAATAGAGAAGTGTACTAGGTGCTATTTTGATCAAATACTTGAAGCATTACTGTATAACTAACAGATGTACGGCCACTTACCTCTTATCACACAAAGCATCCAGTTCAGACTCACAAGAGATTCTAGACACTGTTGCCAACTGTACATCAAAAGAAACAATTAAAAACAATGACATAGATAGATATGGATAACTAATTAAACTTATTTAAACCTACTCCATTTAATCATGAAACTAATTGTTACAGTGTGTTTTGCCATCCTGTAGGCCTTAAGCCAGAGCGCTTGTCCGGTGGAATTGGATCCGTAGTAAAGAGTCCTGAGTATTGGTAATCGTCCGGTATTGTAAGTCCTTTCTCAATGAGTGCAATTATAATTATGGCCATTATGGGGGTTTAAGTAATGTATCAGCCACGCAGTATGCTTGGTGATTGGTGAAATAATAGACCACGTGACTTAGGCCAGTCTATAAATTCAGGTGGGGAATTAGAGCACACATTATATACTCAAAAATATAGCCTATACTGATAATCATTTTATTTTTACAAATGTATTATTTTTTTATTCATCATTTCATTTGGGATTTTTATTTGTACATGTATATCATCTTCCCTCCCTCCTTCAAAATATTTAAATATGGGTTAAGTGTAGGATTGTCATAGAGTGAATGGAATGTTTTGGTGACTTTTGTGTGAATTGGTTTTATGGTGAACGGAAAATTGTCGAATGAATTGGGTCACGAATGAGAATAGTTAAGTTAAAAAGATACGATAGTGAAGAGCAGCCCCTTACTCCACTCCCCCTTTAGGTCTTGTGCCAAATTTATGTATATATTTTATTATATCCGTAATAGATATCTATATAGTCAAAATATTCCAACACTAGTAGTTATATATAATCCAACACTTAAAGATATCTTTCAAATACAATTTCTGGTTTGGTTTGGTTTCTTTGTTTCATGGCATATCAACCTTCGTGTATTATCCAATGCCAAAACTATCTTTGTAAAAGAATAGTTGCAAGATGATAACGGTCATACAAATAAGGAACTGGAGTAGCTCAATTGTTAGAGTGCTCGGCTAGGAATCACAAGGTTCTTGGTTCGATACCGGCCCTCCCCAACTCAGCGTATGAGTAGCACAGGGATCTGTGCGGTAAAGTAAGGATATTATGGTAGGTGTGGCGATCCACCTCAGATGCTAAGATAATCTCCTTGGTCTAGCACCAGTGAAAAGGGGATATACTTCCTTACTGTCTGGCTGATACCGACATTAGGCCGCCCCAACGACTTTACTTTTTTTTATAAAAATCAAAATCAATGTGGTTCGTTCATTTCTTTAATAGAGATTGATATCTTTTGCGCCAGACATCAAATTGTCACAGCAGAAAGGCTTCTTTTATTTAATAAAGCTATATCATGAGAAAAAGAATATATATACAATAATAAGAAAGTTATCTGATTCGAAAGGCAAAGTTGATAAACATTAATCATGAGTTGGTAGATGTCATAAGTTGATTAAGCAATCGGCCATAAGTCTCTTCAATATCAACTTCTTTTATCAACCCTCATTTTGACCTTATCCTCCATTTTGTTTTTTGGTTCTTCAGAAAATTATTGCCTCTCAATCTGTTTCTCTCTCATACTCTGCTATTTTCCATATTTCTTAATTCTGTTGTTTGTGTGATTTTTTTTGTTTTGTTTTTTGTTATTTCTTATATTTTTCTTATTGTCTCTCTTTTTTTTTATTTCTCTCAATGTTTCCATTCTTTATAATATTCTACGAACCAGTTTAGCTCAGTCGGTAGAGCAGCTGCTACGGTAGTTTCTAGGTTTTTGGGTTTGATACCGGTCCCTCACCAACTCGGCTTATGAGTAGCATAGATTGAGTAATCTGATCTGTGTGGTAAAATGGGGGAGATACACCTAAGTAAAAAAAAAAACAACAATCTTCCTGGTTTAGCGCTAGCGAAAATGGGATAGACTCTCTCGCTGCCCGGCTGATACCGTCAAAATACCACTCCGGCAGCGTTACTTACTTTTTTTTATATCCTTTTTCTTTAACTCTCTCATTTCTCCTTTCTGATTAGATCCTTTTCTTTCTTTCTTTCTTTCTTTCTTGCATTTTACGTACTTAATTCAGTTTAATCACTTTTTATTTCTTATTTTTATTTCGTTTTAATTCTCGCCCTCCTTTGTCCAATTTTTCTGGTCTGTCCATAACATCAGTTATCAGTGTCCTTGCTTCTCCAGCCATATCCATCATGTCTTGTTCGTCTTACTCGGATGATTTGTGTGATAGGAGGCAAGTGGCCAAAAACTATTTTCTTGTACGGTGCTATTTCCAAGATTTTTTCAAGTCAGTATGTGGCATCCTCGTGTAAGTCCTATGTAGCTTTTTCTCCAGGCACTTATTTTAAGTTAAAGTGGTGCAGCCGTACAGTAGCACTGATACAGCTACGGCTTGGAAGAATTCTCGCTTCATCTTATCAGTGAGATCAGATTTCCATATGATCGTTAATGTTTCTATAGCAATCCATGCTTTCTCTATGCGTTTATTAACACCGCTTCTTGTAGATGAGATATTACTACCTATGTATGTGAACTAGTCAACTAATTTTAGGGGCGTACCATCCTTTGTAGAGGTTCCTCCATCTTATTTAAAACACATGAACTCAGAGTTCACAATGTCGCTTGCTCCTATGGACATCTACTCATGGACAGACCAGTGTAGGCAGACCAGAAAAAAACTCAACCAGCTGTGTGCGGATTCTGGGTGCTGTACAGAAATTCACCTTGTTTTCTACTTTCCCTTCTTTCTCTTTCTTTCTTTATTTCATTAGAATTGTCTTTTTTTCTCTCCTCGTTTCTTTCTTTCTTTCTCTTTCATTATTAGTTTTTATTTCCTTCTTTTTCGTTATTATTATTCTTATTAGGTTTTCTTCCTTGTTTGTTTGTTTCTTTCTTTATTTCATTATTAGTGTTTTCTTTCCCTGTTTCTTTCTTTCTTTCTTTATTTCATTATAGTGTTTTTCTTTCCTTTTTCTTTCTTTATTTCATTTTTTCATTATTAGTGTTTTTCTTTCCTTGTTTCATTCTTTCTTTCATTTTTTCATTATTAGTGTTTTTGTTCCTTGTTCCTTCTTTCTTTCATTTTTTCATTATTGTGTTTCTTTCCTTTCTTTCTTTCTTTCATTTTTCATTATTAGTGTTTTTCTTTCCTTGTTTCTTTCTTTCTTTATTTCATTATTAGTGTTTTTGTTTCCTTGTTTCCTTCTTTCTTTCATTTTTTCATTATTAGTGTTTTTGTTTCCTTGTTTCTTTCTTTTCTTTATTCATTTCCTTATTAGTGTTTTTCTTCCTTGTTTGTTTGTTTGTTTCTTTTATTTCATTATTAGTGTTTTTCTTTCCTTGTTTCTTTCTTTCTCTTTATTTCATTATTAGTGTTTTTCTTTCCTTTCTTTCTTTCTTCTTTATTTCATTATTAGTGTTTTCTTTCCTTGTTTCTTTCTTTCTTTCATTCTTCATTATTAGTGTTTTTCTTCCTTGTTTTGTTTGTTTCTTTCTTTTATTTTCATTATTAGTGTTTCTTCCTTGTTCTTTCTTTCTTTATTTTCCTTATAGTGTTTTCTTTCCCTGTTTCTTCTTATTATTTCATATTAGTGTTTTTCTTTCCTTGTTTCTTTCTTTCTTTTTATTCATTATTAGGTTTTCTTTCCTTGTTTCTTTCTTTCTTTATTTCCTTATTAGTGTTTTCTTTCCCTGTTTCTTTCTTTCTTTATTTCATTTTTAGTGTTTTTCTTTCCTTGTTTCTTTCTTTCTTTATTTCATTATTAGTGTTTTTTCTTTCCTTGTTTCTTTTTCTTTATTTCCTTATTAGTGTTTCTTTCCCTGTTTCTTTCTTCTTTATTTCATTATTAGTGTTTTTCTTTCCTTGTTTCTTTCTTTCTTTATTTCATTATTAGTGTTTTTCTTTCCTTGTTTCTTTCTTTCTTTATTTCCTTATTAGTGTTTTCTTTCCCTGTTTCTTTCTTTATTTATTTCATTATTAGTGTTTTTCTTCCTTGTTTCTTTCTTTCTTTAGTTCATTATTAGTGTTTTCTTCCCTGTTTTTCTTTCTTTATTTATTCATTATTAGTGTTTTTCTTTCCTTGTTTCTTTCTTCTTTATTTCTTATTTATTTCCTGTTTTTTCTTTATTTATTATTATTAGTGTTTTTCTTTCTTGTTTTCTTTCTTTATTTCCTTATTAGTGTTTTCTTTCCTGTTTTTCTTTTTTATTTCATTATTAGTGTTTTTCTTTCCTTGTTTCTTTCTTTTTATTTCCTTATTAGTGTTTTTTCCCTGTTTCTTTCTTTCTTTATTTCATTATTAGTGTTTTCTTCCTTGTTTTTTCTTTCTTTATTTCCTTATTGTGTTTTTCTTTCCCTGTTTCTTTTCTTTATTTATTTCATTATTAGTGTTTCTTTCCTGTTTTCTTTCTTTATTTCATTATTAGTGTTTTTTCTTTCCCTGTTTCTTCTTATTCATTATTATGTTTCTTCATTATTAGTGTTCTTTTTTCTTTTTTTCTTTCTTTTTCCTTGTTTCTTTCTTTCTTTATTCCTTATTAGTGTTTTCCCTGTTTCTTTATTTATTTATTTCATTATTAGTGTTTTTCTTTCCCTTGTTTCTTTCTTTCTTTATTTCCTATTAGTGTTTTCTTTCCCTGTTTCTTTCTTTATTTATTTCATTATTAGTGTTGTTTCTTTCCTTGTTTCTTTCTTTATTTATTTCATTATTAGTGTTTTTCTTTCCTTTTTTTCTTTCTTTCTTTATTTCCTTATTAGTGTTTCTTCCTTGTTTCTTCTTTCTTATTTCCTTATTAGTGTTTTTCTTTCCTTGTTTCTTTCTTTCTTTATTTCATTATTAGTGTTTTTCTTTCCTGTTTTTTCTTTCTTTATTTCCTTATTAGTGTTTTCTTTCCCTGTTTCTTTCTTTCTTTATTTCCTTATTAGTGTTTTTCTTTCCTGTTTCTTTTCTTTCTTATTTCATTATTAGTGTTTTTCTTTCCTGTTTCTTTCTTTTTATTCATTATTAGTTTTTTCTTTCCTGTTTCTTTCCTTCTTTATTTCATTATTAGTGTTTCTTTCCCTGTTTCTTTCTTTATTTATTCATTATTAGTGTTTTCTTTCCTTGTTTCTTTCTTTCTTTATTTCCTTATTAGTGTTTTCTTTCCGTTCTTTCTTTATTTCATATTCTTTCCTTCTTTCTTTCTTTATTTCATTATTAGTGTTTCTTCCCTGTTTCTTTCTTTATTTATTTCATTATTAGTGGTTTTCTTTCTTGTTTCTTTCTTTCTTTATTTCCTTATAGTTTTTCTTTCCCTGTTTCTTTCTTTATTTATTCATTATTAGTGGTTTCTTCCTTGTTTTTCTTTCTTTATTCATTATTAGTGTTTTTCTTTCCTGTTTCTTTTCTTTCTTTATTTCATTATTAGTGTTTTTCTTTCCTTGTTTCTTTTCTTCTTTATTTCATTATTAGTGTTTTTCTTTCCTTGTTTCTTTCTTTCTTTATTCATTATTAGTGTTTTTCTTTCCCGTTTCTTTCTTCTTTATTTCATTATTAGTGTTTCTTTCCCTGTTTTCTTTCTTTCTTTATTTCATTATTAGTTTTTCTTTCCTTTGTTTTCTTTATTTCATTATTAGTGTTTTTCTTTTCTTGTTTTCTTTCTTTTCTTATTTCCTTATTTATGTTTTCTTTCCCTGTTCTTTCTTTATTTATTTCATTATTGTGTTTTTCTTTCCTTGTTTCTTTCTTTCTTTATTTCATTATTAGCGTTTTCTTTCCTTGTTTCTTTCTTTCTTTATTTCCTTATTAGTGTTTTTCTTCCCTGTTCTTTCTTATTTATTTCATTATTAGTGTTTTTCTTTCCTTGTTTCTTTCTTTCTTTATTTCATTTATTAGTGTTTTTTCTTTCCTTGTTCTTCTTTATTAATTTCATATTATGTTTTTCTTTCCTTGTTTCTTTCTTTATTATTCATTATTAGTGTTTTCTTGCCCTGTTTCTTTCTTTATTTATTTCATTATTAGTGTTTTTCTTTCCTGTTTCTTTCTTTATTTATTTCATATTAGTGTTTTTCTTTCCTTTTGTTTATTTATTTATTTCCTTATTAGTTGTTTTTCTTTCCTTGTTTCTTTCTTTATTTATTTCTTATTAGGTTTTTCTTTCCTTTTCTTTCTTCTTTATTTCATTATTAGTGTTTTTCTTTCCTTGTTTCTTTCTTTCTTTATTCATATTAGTGTTTTTCTTTCCTTGTTTCTTTTTCTTTATTTCTTATTAGTGTTTTCTTTCCCTGTTTCTTCTTTATTTATTTCATATTAGTGTTTTTTTTTTCTTTTTCTTTCTTTCTTTATTTCATTATTAGTTTCTTTCTTATTTCATTATTAGTGTTTTTCTTTCCCTTGTTTCTTTCTTTCTTTTATTCCTTATTAGTTTTTCTTTCCCTTGTTTCTTTCTTTCTATCATTATTAGTGTTTCTTTCCTTGTCTTTCTTTATTTCAATATTAGTGTTTTCTTTCCTTGTTTCTTTCTTTATTTCTATTAGTGTTTCTTTCCTTGTTTCTTTCTTTCTTTATTTCATTATTAGGGTTTTTCTTTCCTTGTTTCTTTCTTTCTTTATTTCATAATTAGTGTTTTTCTTTCCTTGTTTCTTTCTTTCTTTCATTGTGTTAAGGAATCTCTCTCAGGTCACGTGATAGTCAACGAGTCTATATTTAGGAGTGACCATTTGCCCCATGCCTTATATCACAAAATTGTAACACATTATTAGTGTTTTTCTTTCCTTGTTTCTTTCTTTTCTTTCTTTCTTTATTTCCTTATTAGTGTTTTTCTTTCCTTGTTTCTTTCTTTCTTTTGTTTTCCTTTCTTAATTTTTAAACACTTTTTTTAAATTTCTTTTAAACAACTTAATTCTTACTTTCGGTGAAATTTTCCCACAGGTTCCTCCCGTTTTTTCTACTTCTCTCAGATACAATGGTTCTTTCTTCCCTTATTTCTTCTCCCTTCTTTATTTCTTTTCTAGAGTTTTTTTCTTTCCTTTTTTCCTGTCTTTCTTTCTTCTGTTTTACTTTCTTAATTCCGTTTTAAACACTTTAATACTTATTTCTTCCTTTATATCTTTTCCCTTCTTTATTTTTTTAGTAGACTTTTCTTTCTTTATATCTTCTGTTTTACTTTCGGTTTTAACCGCCTTTTATTTGTTTTTTGCTGTTTAATTCTTGCTTTTCGTCGTAATTTCTCGCAGAGATTCCACTCTTTTCCCTACTTCTCTTAGACACAATAGTTCTTTTTTCCATTCATTCTTTTTCCAACTTCTCTCTTAGATTTTTTTCCTTTCTAATTAATCATCTCCCCTCCTGACTTTTATTACTTATGCAACCATAACATGTTTCAGATCTCCATTAGTAAACAGAAAATATTTATTGACCATTGCTCTAATCCTCCTTGTGGTATATGTTGATAGACGAATAAACTGACATTTATTGGTGCATTGTCTACTGAGAAAAAACTTTTCTTCGATTTTACACCTTGCGAGGTGTTCTCACCAGTTTTAACTGGTAGCTTTTTACTGAACTTTGAATGACAAAAATCTCCATCACCTCAAAGACTCCACTTTGGCTTTTACTTAGGCTAGACGACCAGTCAGAGATTCCCCTCCGATCAAAGAGCTGGTCAATCAAACCCTAGCACTTATATGATTGTCTTAACCCTATGGCAAGCTCCAATCCTTTTTATCGTATATGTGCTAATAGGCAGTGGCGGATGACCTTATTGTCCTGGGTATGATGTTAAACTCTATCTGATTGTGAAGTTCCAATTCTGGACTCTGGGGAATGTGGAGTACCCCTTTATCGCCATTACTCCCAGGTCCACTTTGAGGGTCTTAATGTCCTGGATATGATGTTAAACTCTATCTGATTGTGAAGTTCCAATTCTGGACTCTGGGGAATGTGGAATACCCTTCATCACCATTACTCCCAGATCCACTTTGAGGTCTTAATGTCCTGGATATGATGTTAAACTCTATCTGATTGTGAAGTTCCAATTCTGGACTCTGGGAATGTGGAGTACCCTTTTATCACCATTACAGTGTAGTGTGTAACGTAGCGGCGTCGTCACGGTACCAAATAGATATATGTTATGTACCTCTTTACTGGCACTATATATCTGTTATATACCTCCTTACGTCTTCTTACTCTGTTGTCTTCTATTATTCTGGTTCTGTTGGGGACCATTTTTTATCAGAAGCCTTGTGCTATTGTTAGCTTTTAGTAATAACAACAAGACTTCGATTTACAATGATGTTACTTTATTCATGAACCCCAGACCAGACAATCACTCAGTGAGCTCACATCTTGCTAGCTTCGCTTCTAACTCCTAACTCTGCAACTGACTAACTCCAACTGAGTTGCTTACACCTTAAACCGGAAGAGCTTCTATTGACTTCCGTTCTCACGTTCCATCCCCAGAACGCAAGGTGAGACTGAGGTCAAGCATTGTCACTCACTCTCAAGGCCATCAGCTGTACTGATCGCCATAAGGATTTCTATACTACCTTAAAAAGTAATAGGGATCCAATTAATATGTAACAGTAGTACCTGCCAGGGTCCCACCCATGTAGTAAATAGAACAAAATGAGTTCTGATAAATATCTATTAGGAATAAAATAAAACAAAACATCTTCAGTATGAAAACCCAACAGGGGTTGACACGCCGTAAAACCCAACCAAACAACAACAAACAACAAAAGTCTCCCAAGACTTTCAGAACACTTCTAAGTATTGTAACTGATTTTAAGAATCTGGGTATCTGGGTAGTCTCGATTCTTCCTCTGATCCATATTCTCCATTACCCAATATCTGTTCTATGTATTTACGAACCGGTTCAAATGTAGAGTACCTACCGACTACTGCTTAATGTTGGTAATGGCTAATTGTCTTATAGGGAAGGAGAAACACAAAACACAGCTCATGTTAAGTGTTTGGATCTCTGTATCCTTATTCTTTCCGTTCAGCCTCTGAGGCTGTGCGAAGTGAAAATGGATAACAGGCATACTGTTCTTCATCGTTTTAGTAGGAAACTCATCCAATTATAGGTTATCAGATAACTCATCAAACGAAGCCATCTTCAACAACGTAAATGAAGAATACGGGAAAGCATTAACAAATAATGGGTTTTCTGTAAAATATTTGACATACCAAATTGGATAAAAAACCAAATAGGTTCAGAAAAATAATCTGGTTAAACCCACCATACAATGAGAACATTAACACCAACATAGGCCGTATATTCATAAAACTAATAGACAAAACATTCCCTAAATAAAATTTAAAAAAATACTCAACATATTCAACAGAAACACTAAAACTCAGTTATCGCTGCATAGAAAACATGCTACAAATGATAAAGAAGCACAACAATAAAATACATGATAAAACAAAAAATTAATCCTCAAGCAATTACAAAAACAAACATGAGTGTCCTTTAAACAATAACTGCCTCCAAACTTGAGTAGTATACCAAGCTACAGTAGGACTCAAACAAAACACTGAAAAATATACAATGGTGTCACTGAAGGAAACTGGATGCAAAGAATCTAAGCTTCCAGTATTTTTTTAAATCGTTCCCTATACTCCTTTACACGAACGCTTACCTTCTCGTACTTCAGCGACAAAACCTCTTTCCAAAAAGTGAACAAAATAAAAATATATATTAGTATTATCTGCGTTATTCGGACTCTCGTCCCCATCTTCGTTATTTTTTGTACAACGTTTCGGCCGATATACCCTCCGGCCTTCGTCAGGTATTTCTTGTCGGACTCGGGAACCTTCTCGGACTCGGGAACCTTCTTTTCGAACTCGGGAACTTTGTTGTCGTATTCGGGAGCCATCCGAATAACGCAGATAATACTAATCTTCAAGCCTCATCTCAAACATTCAGAGAAAAAAATATATATATCGTCTTATATTGGAGTTCACAGAATAGTCCATCTCCGCATCTAACTCATGTGGTTGACATTCAATTTAGATTAGCAATTGGGTCCTGGTTACTTGCTGTTTTCTGCCCAAGTTTTAAATGAAGCATATCATATTATAGCAAGTCTACCGGACGAGATGCTGAACAATGTAAAGGTTTATTTCTTCCGGCTGGTTGATTTTTTGATAAATTTTCTATTCCCACTCCGGTACTATTCGCTTACAATATTACGCAAGAGTATTATCTACAATTGACATCACCGCCATCTTTGGTGTTCAGAGTTTTTCATCTCTCTGGCAAGGTCTAGGTATTTATTTGCTCTCAGTACTTATAGTAGTGGTAATAATAGTAGCAGCAGTAGTCTAAAAATAATTTTAGTAAAATTATTGATTTTTCAGTTAATATTTGTCTAATTCTGTTTTTTTTTCTCTCATTTTACTTTCGCTCTTGCATTTTTGAAAATATTTTACCACCATATCGCCTGGAGCAGAAGAATATACCGACTGCTCCATTGCTTAACGAACTTTTTGCCACCGTTTACTCGGTTTTCTCCATCATTGTCTAACACTTTCTTCTTCCTCATCTTTCACTCATTCTTCTTATTTCTTTTACTAAAATATTTTCTTTTATCTAAACATTTTCTGTAGCCTTCTTTGTATATCAAATAAGACTAAATAGATATCTCAGTATATACGTAGGTATTAATTGAATATATAATATATGTGTGTGTGTGTGTGTTACAACAACATAAACATAGTACTACTCACTACCATGGCATTAAATAACTAAGAAAGTTTGATGTGCAGTAAAACAAATCAAAACAACGAACGTATTTATGTATAGATCAATGTATGCATAGATCTATATGCATATAGATAGACGTATGTATATATAGATGGATAGATGTACAGATTGATGTATATCTATATCTATGGATGGATAGTTATATAGATAGATTCACATCTTAATTTCCTTTTATCATCCTCAGTCCTACACTGCTTCCTTTATGGAGAGCATATTTTCTCCTGAGCTCATTTTGAACCAATATGCAATTACATATTGAATCATTTTCGTCGTCTACTCTTCTACTTCTTTTTTTCATATTTAGATATTATTTTCTAAATACAGAGAAAATAATACGCGTGTAATTCTTTTCCAGCATCTGATGATATGTAAAAACAATAACTTTACAGCATGAAGATAAAACTAAATATATATAAATACATGTCATGTTTAACATCTCTGGAGGATTGGATTACTGGTCAACCTCTTACTGGGCCATCGTTGTAAGCGATTTCAAACTCAAGTCATGTTAGTACGTTCATGTCGGACAATTCCCATTGGAAAGGTAAAAAAAGAAAACTCTCATACCCCAGCTATGGGTTAAATAGTACCACTACTCTTCTCCTACAAGGATGGCTTACGCATATGCTATAACACAAAGCCAAACCAAATCTCTGACTAAATATAAAATAATAATTTAGATATTACTTTATCATATATTATAATAGCTAGCCACTTAGCTCAGTCGGTAGAGCGTTCGGCTAGAAACCACAAGGTTCCTAGTTTGATACCGGTCCTCGCCAACTCAGCGTATGAGTAGCACAGGGATATGTGCGGTAAAGTAAGGAGCTGATGGTAGGTGTGGCACTACACCTCAGATGCTACAACAACCCCCTTTGTCTAGCGCTATTAAAAGGGATAGACTCCCTCGCTTACTGGCTGATATTGACTTTAGGCCGCCCCGTCGACTTACATAATAGCTAGAGGACATTTGAAAAAAGACTTCTCAAAGGAGCAATTCATCTGTTAGGCTGTAGTGACCTACTTAATAGACCAGGTATAGAGATGAACACAATATGAGGAACCTTTTAAAAAGGCTCAATCAGTAGTAAATTACTTTAATAATGAAAATATGGAAAAATACTGATTTTACACCTCGAGTTGTACAGTAACCGCTAATAATATTTTTCTAAATGATCGTGCTTCTTTGCATGACATATATGACTATATTCGATAAATAGACGTCCAAAAAGCAATGACGTCACCTTTTAAATAAGATCTTAAATTCTATTTTAATTGGTTCTAATTGGTTCAAGTCGTAACTTGCATTTAAGTCAAAAACTAATCCTTATATTACTTCACCTGTCTCCTCTCTCTCTCTCTCTCTATATATATATATATATATATATATATTATATATATATATATATATTATATATTATGAGATGGTCACTGTTTCAGCTTTTGCTGGAATGGCGTACCTAAGGCAGTATTATTGGTAGAGTGCTCAATATAAAATAGAGGTGTTATATAATATAAGATAAATATATAAAGGTTTTACATATCTATTTACTAGGTGACAAAGGAACATTCACGACCATATTGGTTTCATGCAATGCAATCATCAGGTGAAGATGTTTCAAGGGCATTTGAAACATCTTCAACTGATGATTGCATCGCATGAAACCAATATGGTCGTGAATGTTCCTTTGTCACCTAATAAATACATATGTAAAACCTTTATGTTTATCTTATTTTATATAATATATATATATATATATATATATATATATATTATATTAATACTGCTTATATATGCTAGTTTCTGAGAGAGAATGGAGTGTGTGAGAGGGAGCTTGAGGGAAAAACTAACAGGTATAAGGCGTAGAGCAATATATATAAAGAGAGTGTGAAAGTGACGGGCAGAATATGTGGCAAGAGACGGGTCTGATTTTGACTTAATTGCACATTTTAACAAAACGATTTTAATGGTTTTTTTTTTTATTCTCTGGTCGCATTTATTTATTTAATTGGCGTTTCAAATTCCCTTTTTCTCTGCTCACAATTATCTACCCAGAGGCAAAAGGGTGACCCAAATTGGTCACATTTTCCTAGTATATAAGAGAGAGAGAGAGACAGAGGGGCGAACATCGAATGGTTTAAAAACTACCTACACAGTAGTGCGTATCTTCAGGGTATATTATTTAGTGAAAATATCCTGAAGTAAATAAGATTGTATACTTATTTGCTTGGAAGATTTAATGGTAAATGCGATATATATTATATATATAATATATATATATATATATATTATATATATTCCTTGTATAAAGATTGGTCTTTGTCATTAATAATAATCACTGAAATTTGTCATGTTGAAAAAATAAGTGTTGTGTAAAGTAAATGTACTTTTCATTATCACGATTCTGTAATATTGCCGTTATTCTGTATATTCATACGTGTGTGTAATATATATATATATATATATATATATATATATATATATATATATAATGTGTGTGTGTGTGTGCTCGTAAGAAGAGAAAATAAGCATGATCGTTGGCGTCAATATTCTTGTGTTTGCCGATTGGTTCCATTGGGACGTATGTCAATTAGATTATTCATTACCACAAAATGATTTTGCTACTGAAGAACACTAATCGCAAGTCTTTTTCTTTCCTTTCTTTCTTCTTCTGCTTCTATATATTTTTTTCAGTTTTTATTACTTCTAGTCTTCCTGATTATTTTTCTTGTTACATTGCAAAAAATGTGTTTAAATGTAGTCTTCTCAGGCGGAGAATTTTCTGTTACAACGACCCTTTAATGGATATTCACATAGCAGAATGCTAAATCCTCGCTTATTTATTATGTATCATCTTTGCTATTTCCCTGTCAGTGTATAATGAGGTGAAAAAAAACGTCCAAGTTACGTGTTGGAAATAGTGGAATTTTTTTTTTTTGATGAGTCAGCACATGGCTATCAGAATCAAGGTTTCTGATTAGCCGATAGGTGCCAAGTGGTAGAGAGAGAGCCAAAGATTTCAGATAGAGAGAGAGAGAGAAGAAGGGAACCAAAGATTTCAGATAGATAGAGAGAGATTAGAAGGGAACCAAAGATTTCAGATAGATATAGATAGATATATATAGAGAGAGAGATAGATAGATAGAGATTAGAAGGGAACCAAAGATTTCAGATAGAGATTAGAAGGGAACCAAAGATTTCAGATAGACACAGAAGAAGAGAAAACAGGGACATAACGAGAGAGAGAGAGAGTTAGTTAATCAATCTGGATGAATCTGTGGAAGGGAGCAGACGCAAAATGCGTGTCTGTTTAATAAGGCATTTTGACTTGTGTATGAACTAAATCAGCTCATGACAAAAAAAAAACAAAAACGTCCTTTGTTGTTATTACAAACTATGAACGGTACAAGACAAGATATCCTCCAGCGAATCCCGAGATTCAAACAGTCTGAATGTCATCCAGCCCAACAAACAGATACAAACAAAAAAAACAAGATAACTATATTAAAATTATTATTAACACTTCATAGAATTTGAGACGAGTTAAATGTTAAAGCAGAATAAAACTGGTTTGCATTCATTGTTGTCCTCCAATTCTGGTTGCCGAACCCGGACTAAAGAACCCACTCTGCCCTTTTATTTTCCATAACTTGCCAACGAACCTTTGGTTCCATGCCTTTATCACGTGAATTAGAATGAAATAAAACACAAGCAGCCCCGGTCAGGATTTGAACGCTGGTCACTGATTCCATTTCCAACCCGTTGGGTGCGTCTCGTCTCTTTCACAGATTAGAGTAAATAGGTTCTGTATGAATTTGGGAAACAACAAAGGACGTGTTATTGACCTAACGGTTGACCTCACGAAAAATGGAAAGGAAGGTTAAGTTCAAATTCTGATTGATACTGATTAAGTTCATTTCCTGCTCATATAGGTTGCGCTACTTCAAGTGATTGGATGTCAAGTATGGCTTCATCCTGCTGGTAACTTCACTCATGATCAGGCCAATACTTATTACGACTGATAACGTATGATGACGAACATAGATCTAAAGAACCATCGATGGTTCAATCATGGCGGTAACAAATAAGATAATTTACTCAATCAAAAAGTGGATGAGATTCTTATATAAAAAGAAAATAGTCACTTACTAAATATCACCAACTAAACTAAGACTACTAATGTTTTGAAATTTAATATTTGAATTTATCTGTTGTTCTCTAATATGATAGAATTGTCTTTGTAACTTTTTAACTTTTAACTTAATTATTAACTAATTCAGATTATTATGTTGCTATTTAATTGAATTATCACCAACATATTCACTTTATAAATAATTTTGATATTTAGGACAGATGTCCTCATGTTTATTGTGGTATGTATAAACACAATGTTCAGGCCACTCTAAAATCGGACCTTGTTTAGG
Organism: Doryteuthis pealeii; assembly: GCA_023376005.1. NCBI lineage: Eukaryota > Metazoa > Mollusca > Cephalopoda > Myopsida > Loliginidae > Doryteuthis > Doryteuthis pealeii. Next base: position 142,201,572 of record CM042137.1, on the reverse strand, counting down.
TGTTTCTTAATTACCTTAAGATAAAGTCATCATCAGACGATGCCCATGAGTTCAAGTGTCGTTTCGGGGCAAAACAGTATCATTACAACTAGGTCAATGCGCTTCCAAAAGCATAAATGCCACTAGACTTATTGACAGAAATATGGTTAGATATAGAAAAAAAATGAAATGAAAGAAGAATTACATATTCTAAAAAAGAAATTCTAAAATATGTATTAAATAATGTTATCACCTAATACATACAAATATATTCTTTTTTTTTTCATTCATTTTTGCTTCAGACACAATTTCAAATAGAGTAAATTTCTGTAAATTCTGTATCAAACTAGTGAGCTATCTGTTTCTTCCTGTAAGATTTTGAAATTCAATATATCACTGGTAAAAATAGTATGATGAATAATTTTACATATAGTTTGGTTTGGTGTGGTTATTTTGTTTAATGGCATATCAAGCATTGTGAGTTATTTAATGCCAAAGCCATCCTTGTAGAATAATTGTTTTTCTATCATTTTAAACTATTGCCGAGATGTTAAATTTATGCGTGTCAATGATTATACAATGATCAGTATTGCAAGACACACAGACACACACACACACACACACACATATATATATGTGTGTGTGTGTGTGTGAACATTTTCTTACTGGTGAATTAGGAGGTCGTGAATACTGTCGAATTAATTTCCTTCTATTCCTCCATATATATATATATATATATATATATATATTATATATATATATACTAAATCTGGTAAATGTTAAGCTCGCACATACACCAATACACATACAGTCACACAATACACGCATACGTTCTGTCAACTAACTCGCGCACATTTACATACATATAAAACACACACATTCTCACAACAAGCATAAATAAAAAAAATAAATACGTAATGTCGCAGAACACACATACACCAACAGAGCTACACAAACATTTACACAAACAAGAATAATGACAATGGTATAACACACATACTCGAGTGCAAATTTGCACAATACACATGAACATGTGCAACCAGCACACATAGATAGTTTGATATGCCTTCAGTAAAAAAAATGAATTGATTGCTATTAGAAATTATCAAATATTCAACGACTACGAGGTTCAACGGTTCCAATACGAAAATGTGGTGAGGTGGTATGAGCATACAAAAATTGCCACAATGCCTTCAAAAATGCATTGGCCAAAATGGCGATTATGTAGAAAAAATATTGTTGACAATAAACAATAAAAGTTTCTGTGATTTCTAAATATTTTGGTTACCTTACCTTTGGGATTACCCCGTGTATATATACATATATATATATATATATATATATATATGAATGAACAAAAAGGTTTAGCTTTTATTTATTTACATGGGAACAATATTTACAACCAATGGGTTAGCAGGAAACCATTGGTTGTAAATATTGTTCCCATGTAAATAAATAATAGCTAAACCTTTTTATTTGTTCATTCCTTCATCTATCAACGCTCTATCGCAGATATTGAGCACTCTTCTAATAACACTGTACGTTGGATTACTACTGCTTTTTCAAGTATAATAGTGCCAACCATACACTAATAATAATAATATATATATATATGGGAGAAATAAGATGGAAATTAATCCTACAGTATGTGGAGGAAGGTAGACAAACAAGAGCTGTTGTAGATAATGGACATTTATTATAGGTTGTGATGTCGATGTTATAACGTTTCGGTCTGTTAGACCTTCTTCAGGACGAAGGATTGAGTTCTTACTTCAATGGTGAATATTTTCATACGGACAAAATATTGAAATGTTCAGCATTGAAGCAATATTTTCTACAACATCGCGTGTTTCTCTACCTTTCTGCACACACACACACACACACATATATAAGAACCTCTCACTCACGCACATCGACATGTGTGCAAACGCGCACATTCGCTCAACACATATACACACGCAAGCTCGAAGAACACACACATACATACAGACCAACAGAGATGCACATAAATACCCATAGGGAAATATAAGCCGAAAGACAATCCCACAACACGCGCACATGCACGCACACCTTCGCACAATATACACACACACACACATGTTCACCCCCAACATATATATATATATAATATTATATATATATATATATGTGTGTCTATTTAAATGTATAAATTGATACATGGGCGCAGATATGAATTTATTTCGACATTTCTTTGCCTCTTCAGTATGATCATTATTAATTTGAAGACTCATATATTTCCCTGGCTGTTTTTTTTAAGTAGTTCATTAAGTGAATAAAATGAATGAAACAGGAAGATCAAAGAGGCAAAGAAATGCCGAAATAAATGTATATCTGCATCAAAGTATCCATTTAATCATTTATTTATAATACTCCTTATGTGTAAAAATATGTACACAAATCTTTATATATACGTTGAGTTCTCACCAGTAACACACACACACACACACACACACACACACACACACACACACAATATATATATATATATATATATATATAAAAGAGAGAGATGATAATAGATTGACGGATATGAATATATTTGTAAAGATATGTACACAAATCTTTATATATACGTTGAGTTCTCAAATGCAGATCTGAGCCAATGTCAGCGTCGAAATAAACAATTCGCCTTCAGGATGTCAACCTGGTCGATTCATTATTTCCAAATAAATGAAAAAAAAGTATTTGTGTTTCTTTTATATTGCACTTGGCCATTGGAAAGGTTTTTTTTATGCCGTGATACGAGGAATTTGAGGAGTCCACTTAATCGGCAAAAGGTTTATCAAGGTGAAACAAAATTCCCTTTTTGACCAAAAGAGCGGAATCATTCTTCATAACATGGTTTTAATAAGCCAGAAGAACCAGAAAACATATCTCGATTCTTAAAGTGGTTAACACTCAATAGGGAAATTAATGGCCACCTGAGAAATTCGTGCACAAACGGAACTTTGTTATTGTTCACTTTTCGATAAGTTTCTATTTGTTTATGTTTCGAGCAGTTATGAATATGAGTGTCAGAATTTATTTGCCATCAATTCTATTTCAACTGCATTGAACTCTCTATACAACGAGGCAATATTTATCACTGGTTGTTCAAAGCTTCCGGATTGCGTGAGGAATACAATTACATAATGATATGTATCAATTCTGCAAACACTTTTCAGTCAGCGTTCTCTGGTGCTTATTTGATCAAAGTTAGCTCCCTTTTTATGGAAGATGGAAGTCTATACAATAAAATAATGTCGAGAATAGTATGTCTCAAATATTATAGCAACTAAAAGAAAACGACTAAAAGTTAGTATATTCTAAAGGCAAGACTATATTGAACTTAAAGGTGAATAAATTATAATGCTGGTAAATGTAATCCTTAAAATTGACGTTATATAACTTCTGTTTAAGAAAAAATATATAAAAAACAGATTTATTAATGAATAAAAAATAACTTACTCGAAAAAAAAAAAGGAATCAAATGAGCCAAAAATGCTTACAGAATTTGTAAATATACTTTGTCATTAGGATTTTCTTTCATGTTGACGACATTATGATAGCTGGTTTGAATTTAGAACTTAATATATAAAAAAGTTTCTTCTCTCGACGTCAGCCTGCTTTTCCCAGTCTATAGCTGTGCAAAAACCCCGTTATATCCACTTTTAGGAATATTTCTTGAGATTTACATTTAGGTGATTAATTTAACAAATTGTTCAATTTAAATTTTATCTCGTAAAATATTCGAATTCTATTATATAAAACCATTACAAACTTCTTATAATGCAGTATAATGGTTTAAACTGAAAAATGATTATTTAGTAAAACAATCAACCCTGTCGACGAGACTTAATATACGCTGCCTCTTTCACAAAAGATCCCCCGCAATAGTGTTCTGGCTATGATACTAAGCTGTATCTGGTGGCTTGGCTCCAGCACTACTCTATTTTAAATTACCGATACTTTTTCTCCAGAATTTTCGCTCAAAAAATGCCCTGCATCTTATACATCGTAGGTGAATTTTTTTATTATTATTATTTACTGCTATTGGGATGTCTTGTGTATGCTTATTGCTTGACTGTACTGCCAAATTGATTTTATACAGCTATGTTTCTGCTTGTGTAATGCAGCTAGACTGTTTTCAATAATATCTATTAATAATGGAGATTCGCTTCCGGTTTTTTTCGTAACAAAAACTACGTCACTGCTTACGTCACACTGCCTAACATCGTCATAAATAGAATACACTCAAAATTTGAGCATGCAATGTTAGACAGTCCTCATTGTTTTTTTAAACAAGTTTTAATAAATACATACCTGATATTATCTATCTATATATAGTTTGTTTTATTTTAATATATATTTAAAGTTATCAGAACTAAGTTTCCATTTCAATTTTTTAAAATTTTTTACTCTTTTAATAAATTTATTTTATTTTTACTCCTTTAATAAATTTGATGATTTTACTTTACTCATGATACAAACTCTCTGATATTAAATGTTCAACTCCCATCCCGTCAGGCAATATTTATTTTACGTCGCCCAGAGGGCGTTTTTATTTTGTTAGTATGATTAAATACACTAAAACATTTTTCCTGAATCTGCCCAGCTGAAATTCGGGTGCGTCTTATATGCCGTCAAATACGGTAACCCTGTGTCACATCCTGCCCATCAACTCTTTGTTGTAGACAAAATGTATCGTAGACATTAATAGGGGGTAATTTAATACCGACAAGAGCTACTAAAATGTAATATTATAAATGACAATCAATACTTTTTAGTACGATGTGTTTAAGTTTAATATTTCTACTTGGTATCCACTGATATTATTTATATCAAGAGAAATCTGCACACTAGAATTAAAGTTATATATGGCTGTACAATGGTTTATATCATTTCACACTTCTCCGGCTGTTAAGATCTATGAAAATTTACAGTTATCCAGGCGAGGTTAGAAGGGAATCATCGTAATTCTGTAAATGCGTTAAAATTATACGAAAAGAAAAGAGTTAGTAATCAAAGAACCCTTGCGGTCATTCAATAGGTAGAAGAAAAAAGAAAAATGGCGATTTTGAAACAACGCTGCCGGCTGGGAAAATAAAAAATAAAATAGACATTCTCTCGAGTTTTAAAAGAGAGAAGAATTAAGTTCTGACGATATTTAATTGATCTGTGAACGCTGAAATTTTCTCTTGGGGAAATTGAATAGCATTTTTGTTTTGTTTTTGTTTTCAAAGTTTCTTGCGTTGTTTTGTTTTGCTTTTTTCATTAGACAGATACTTTCATTTAAAAGTGGGTGGTGTGATTAGAAGTTAGTTAAAGTATCGACGAAAGACGTTTCTGTCTCTTATTTCCATTAATTGTGTTGAAACTTAACGACGACTGCTTTTTTTACGTCAAACAGTTTGTGCTTATTCATTGTATACAAACGTCAATTTAATTATTTTCTTTTGTTGTAAAATATATAAATCATTTCTACTTATCTATATATTGATACTCGTGTACGGATGTTATCCTTTGCATCACCTTGTTAAACATGAGATCGTCAAAATCGTCCAAGATGAAATGCAAATCCTGATTATCTGGTGTTGCTTATCCGACAAATTTTTATTTCTTATGAGTGCCGTCACCTCAGATAATGAATGGACCCTACTGTTTTTATTATAAAAAATAAAGGGTAAGAAAAGGACATGCTACACAGAAAAAATACAAGAAAGAAAGAAGAAAGATAGTGAAAGGAGGTGAGCGCGGAAGGGATAACGCTAATATGTTTTCATCGAACATAATTAAAAGAAGGAAAGAAAGACAAAAGAGTGAGAGAATTAAATCGAGATTATTATACTTTTTACATATTGAAGTATTTTGGAATAGCTGTTAAGTAAACATATCAAACATTGTAAATTAAATTATCATACGATGGTATATCCACAGGTCCTGGTAGTTCCACATTATAATAGATATTGCAAACAATTAAGTGATAGGATACACACCAACCTACCGGATGTGGGAAAGACTCGCAAGGGAGTGATTGTCAGATACTGGGTTACAGTTCAAATGTCGGCATGTGAATCTGTAAGATCTATGTGAAAATTGACTCCTTGTCGTTGGCTGTGGACAGTCATATGCGAATTAATAGTTATACTTTTAAAAAGTATAGATCTGAGTTTTAAATGCTAAAGAAAAAAAAATTATTTTAAGGTTTACGAAAAGGCATCTGCCCCCACCCAAGGAGTGTGGGTTGCGACTTTAAAAAAAAACAAAACTTTTCTCCACACATTGAAATAATAATAAAAAAAAAAAAAACACCAAGCATTGTCGTATAATATACCGGTCCAAAAGAATTTTGGACTGTGATAGATAGATGAATATTAACAGACTGAGATTACATAGACAGAAGGATAGATAGATAGGACTATAACCGCAAAATAACCAATTTTTATAACTTTCTTTTTACCATATATATATATATATATATATATATATATATATAATGAAATACTATATGATTAAAAAGCGTTTGGTACCATCGCTTACAAAGCAGCTTATTAGACGTTTATCTTCAAGACAAATCACATTGAATTATATATACTAGCAAATATATGCACCCTCCGGGTGCAAGTATTTGAGTTTTAATGTAATAAAATATTGTATCAAATTAGAAATGCTAATGAAACTAAATAAGAATGCAATTTAACTATTTAGTTAAAATAGGAAGTAAAGAATAAAATTACAGTTATTTTTTCTTGTTAATGGATTTCTTTTAAGATTTATCCAAGAGATTTTGATAATATTCATTAAGATAAAACCAAACAATTAGAAATCAATAATACTAAGCACATATTTATTAAAATCATTTTTTAATATCAATATGCAAATTAGCCTTCCCATTCACACTGTAAACTGCTATGTTGTTGTATATATAAAATACAATGTATGTCATTAGTATGTAGATAAGGCCAACGTATTAATAATGTAAAACAATTTTATTAATAATTGAGGTTTAAATAAAAATAAAATCCTGTAGAATGTGACATAATAACTAAGGGAATTGTTACTTGAATAGTAATATAGTTTCGGTTACAGACAGAAAAACACAATCTCCATTATAATAAGATATATATATATATGTGTGCGTGTACACCTTGTAATTGAGAATTTGAGAAAATCTACATACGACTTTTGAATGAAACTATTTAATGTCGTTCAATCGTGTTTCTATGATTAAATGTTGAACAATTTTTTTTGTTTTGAAAAAAATCGATATTTTTAATCACAGAATTAAATCTATTGGAATAAGTATTCTCCCAACATTCAAAAATGAAATCTAAACCAACTCTTTAGCAGATAAAGAGTGTCTCTTATTAGGGGAAATTTATTCTCATCTTGCCGACCAATTTGTTAGTGTAATGTGTTCTATTCTCTGGTGGTTCGATAGAGCAACGTTTCTTTTCGAAGGCAATTCTTATTGTCCCATAACATATTAGATTGTTGGATTGCAAATCCGTGTATCCATCTCTATGAGTACACAGGAGAACATTGGGTACTATTCGCAGAGTTCCGTCCCGGACTCCTGCCTTAAAAAACGCTAGGCGGTTACAAAACAGTGACTATCCGACTACTTACTTCCCATCTCACAAAAATTCAACATGCTGGAAACAAATAAGACACTACTGGAAAAAGCAAAGAATTCATAAGCGATATTCGGTACTATTCGCAGAGTTCCGTTCTGACCTCCTGCCATAAAAAAACGCTAGGCGGTTATAGTTAAAAAAAAAAAAAACCCACCTATGAAGGAAGTCCCTAGCTGAAACGATGCCTGCTGTATATGAAAAAATAATTCGTCGATTGAAGGCGTTTTTAATTTTTTCTTTTTTAGTGGTTTGAAGGTGTTAAAAGTAAGCCATATTTTTGAAAATATTTTTTTGAATAGCGCTTAAGGCGTTTTTTCCAAAAAGTTAATACGATATTTTACCACCTTAAGTCTTTTTTCCACAAGTGAATGTAAATATTTTCTTTTAAAAATATGGTTTACCACAAAAAACATTGTCGATAAAAACGCCTTCAGTCGACAAATTATTTTTTCATATACAGCAGTGCCTACTGTATATGAAAAAATAACTTTAGCTAGGGACTTCATTCATAGGTGGGTTTGTGTTTTGACCTATCACCGCCTAGCGTTTTTTAAGGCAAGAGGACGGGACGAAACTCTGCGAATAGTACCGAACATCGCTTATGAATTCTTTGCTTTTTCCATTAGTGTCTTATTTGTTTCCAGCATGTTTAATTTTTTGTGAGATGGTAAGTAAGTATTCGGATAGCCGCTGTTTTGTGAAGTGCCACTTCCGGGATGTGAATAAAAACATCATGCAGCGTGCTAGTGTATTTCCATCAAGATTTTTCTCCAAGCATTTCATTAAAATTCAAGTGGTGCAACCATACTGTAGGACTCACACTGCTAAATTTTGAAAGAATTTTCTTTTGCAAATGACAAATGCTTCGAGTCACTGTGTACAGTAATCTAACCAGTGTGGCTATCTCTAGATTTACATCGATGTGTTTAGTGGTAAAATGAACGGAATTGCGCCTGTCCTTCCAACCTAGGAAGAGAAGGCATTGTTTGGGTGTATTATCCATGTGATATGAAAAAAAAGCGCAGTCAATAAACTATGTCAGATGAATGATGACTCGTTGCTAAATTTACACACACTGAGAAACAGTGAGGTCATTTCTCTAGGTCACTGACTCAATTTAGTCTAAACAGCTGCCGCGGGTTTTCACTAAATGTGAAATTTGGAAAGTGGGGATATACATTCTGCAGGGCGATTGTAAAATAATTCCCTATTTTTAAAAATATATAATTTGTTTCTGAATCATTATTTTTACGAAGACTGAATATGAGAAGGACACATTTAACATGGAGTTATATTTAAAATTCTATATGTGAACGAGAATTCGCCTCTGGTCCCTCAAGCGGCTCGAGAATCGTATTCAAGTGATCTTCTCTGAGAATTTTATGGAATGGCAGAAATAAATTCTACTAGTCGTCCTTCAAATTCTCCCAAAGTGGTTGGCTTCCTAGATTAGACGTACTTCTGCAGCCAACGTCAAAGAAAAAAGTCACAGTGTTAAATGAAGACTTCTGGCCGTCCACACATGCGCACCCCCTCAACCCATCGATCTCCCAGGAAAATGGAGATTCAGCCATTCAAAAACAATAGCAAAAGGTGGAGTAGTACCATCTTGTATAAAAATCAGGTCCTCCATATTTTTTCAAGTATTTACAACTGGTCAGATTTCTGCATATAAAAAATTATGAATAGTTTAAAATAGTGAGTTATTTTTTCATTCACGATATATATATATATATATATATATATACATATATATATATATATATATGGAATAGGAATTGAATCCGACAATATGAAAAAAAATGAGTAAAGAAAAGAAATGTAGATGGATAAAAATGAATTTAATCTATATGACTTACATGTGTTTCGGTCATTTTATCAAAATGTATACGTATTACGCTATTATTATTATTAAAATAATTTTGATAAACTGACCGAAACACCTGTGTAAGTGATATCGATTAAATTCATTTTTATCCATCTACATTTCTTTTCTTTACTCATTTTCCTCATATATATATATATATATTATTTTCTAGATAGAATATTTGTTTGAAAACTCACAGACGGTCTGATAAAGGAACATATACTAAAGTGGAATATATGAATTTAACAACGTGTTTGTCGAATTGTTTCATCATTCAGGTAAATATTACACTCGATGGCTTTTGGGCCTAGTCAGAGAACTACCATGCCCCCCCCTCGCCACTAAATATTTCTCAAGAAGTTTGAACTTAAAATCAGAAGCAGCTACATTTATAAAATATTACATTAAACTTAATATTTTGGTGACAAAGGTGATTATTATGCTTTTTTTTAGTCGTATCGATTTAATCGTTGTTTTAATTATACACAAATCAACATTTAATCATTATCATGAATGTGCATCTAAATTTAATTTTGATTAATTCATTGCTAATTGTGGAACAAAACAATCAATTTGAAATATGAGAAAATATCACTGGTAGTAGAAAAAAACGTCGTGAACGAGTTAAGAAAAATAGAAATGTTTGGAGAGAAACTAATTTTGTGATTCGTATATATTTACAGGGGGAAGCTTGATATATCGTGAAAATGTAATATTTAAAAACGTCTGAAGATCTCTGAAACTGATTAGATATTTGCATTTGATGTAAACAAACTACATACTCTTTACTTCGTTTAGCTTAATCTATCACCAGATCATAACGAGGAGGGACACATTTATGTTTAAAATCACTACGCCTCTAAATACTAAAGAAAGACTAGTTTTTAATCACCATCCTTCAGTAGGCGCTGTAAAGTAAAGTCGTCGGGGCGGCCTAAAGTCGGTATCAGCCAATCAGCGAGGGAGTCTATCCCCTTTTCACTAGCGCTAGACCAAGGAAGATTGTTTTAGCATCTGAGGTGGAGCACCTCACCTACCATCAGCTCCTTAAATTACCGCACATATCCCTGTGCTACTCATACGCTGAGTTGGCGATGACCGGTATCGAACTAGGAACCTTGTGGTTTCTAGCCGAACGCTCTACCGACTGAGCTAACTCGGCCCATCGTAGGCACTGTAAACAACGACAAATATGGACGAATATATACTTGGCTAATCAAAGACCAATTGCTTTTAGGATTTTTTTTCTTAGAAAATTAAAACCTTTTTAAAAATTGCTTTTACATGACCATGTTCTTAGATTTTAAACAGAAATACGTAATTAAAATGTTCACATATATGAAATGATGAAAAACTGCATCGGTCGAAGTTTATCAAAATTAGAAATATACTCGCCGCGGGCGTTGAGGTAAAAAGTAAATTTAAAGAAATAAATATTATTTTCAAAATCTACTGAGGAAAGTAAATTTGGCTGGGGGGGGGGGAACTGAACCAATTCATCAACATATGCTACATTAGAAATGTGTAACATTATGAATCTGCATAGTTACTCATCCCAGCGTGTGAAGTATGTGATGTCAGAGTGCCACATTTCAAGGCAGAATTTGAAAGAGAAATACAACAGTTTGCCGATGTACGCCACATCCTTTACATGATATCAGACCATTGCCCTCGAGTTTTTACTCACATATATCCATGCTCCTACCGAGAGTTGACAAGAGAAGGCAACGACTTGGCCTGAAGACAAGATGGCGGCGAGAAAAGCAAAACGGCCGAAAGAAAGACAACGATGAGATTAATAATATAAGAGGAATAGTTCATTTAAAGAATATATTTGTGTATAAATTATCTGTATTAGGTAGGAATGCATGAAACTATAAATGGGGATTATTTTTATTAAGAATTTGTAATTTGGATAATGTAGAAAAGTAATTTACCTATCTCGGGGCTCAAAGCGAATTCGAACGTGTCTTCCGTGCAAAATGAGTGAAAGGTTCGAAAGAAAAGAAAATATGGATGCCTTAGCACAGAGATTTAAATAAACAGGATCTCGTAGCAATTCTTTTCGAGATCGAGATGTGCATAAAACACTAGAGGCAACAGGAAAACAGCTGACACGCTTTTGAAAGTGCTAGTAAGGATAAGTTAAGACTCTGGTGTTATTCTTGCTAGCGATAGACTTCATAGGCTGACATATGAAATTGCGGAAGCGGTAACGGAATCAGTTTGTAATGATCAAATAAGAATCAATTGCCTCTTACCTCATGAACGAAGAAAAATTAGCGCCAATAAGCGAGCAGATCGAAAATGAAAGGCATTATGGGAATAGAGAAAGCGGATATAAAGTTGATAGATAACTTACCTATGAATATTAATGGGTATGTCCCAATACTCAGAAATACGGGATTATTATGCTGACAGGGTAGTCTTATACCACTAGCAGTAATATACCTTCTTCACGCTGCTGGTAAGTATTGTATTCTGTTTATATTATAAAGATTCCATTTCATTTGCAACTCTTGTTTAGTTATTTCTCCTTGAGTAACCTTTATTAGGTTACAACAAAAGTTCAATCTTTTGCAGGAGTAGGATCAATTTTCGTTTCGCTGAGCTTGAATCTGTATTGTATAGCCGGCTACTGGACTTCAATGAAACCATAGACACGTATACATAAAATATGACCCGTCTTTATTTTCTTCGGTTTGTGGGTGGTGAGGGGAGCAGAGCGTTCACAATGAACAATGCCCGAGCGGGTTGGTGAGAGGCTGCGACGAGTGGTCACAAAGGAAAGGCCCGGAGAAGTTGTTGACCTAAGGCTACGAGGCAACGTTCAGGACTGCTCGCTAGAAACTGAGTGACACCCTTCGGATCCGCTAGCTTTTATATACGATAAATATGCCCACGCATTTTTATCTTTTGATCTGATAACGGACAAACTTCCTTTTTTATATATTTCTTTATCTTTCTCTCCGCATCCTCACCGGAAGAGGAGTCTTCCGTTTTCCTTTATATATTTCTTCATCTTCTTCCTGCTTCTTGACCGGAAGATCTCTCTTCCGTTATCCCCCTTATATATATATATATATAATTTCTCTTTTGTCTCTTGTCGGAAGATTCCTCTTCCGTTGCCCGATATGCAACACCTGCATAACTAGTGGAAGAGCCTCAAATAGTGACGTTGAGTAAAACTGTGGCCGTGACAGAGACTGCTATTACAGTTTGATCATAGTAATAAAAGTAATTGATATCTTTTCGTGTGTTTTTCCAGAATCACAGAGATATTGGCATTTTCATTGTTTTTTTTGGCTCAGTCAATAGAGCACCTGCCTAATAATCGCAACGTTCTGGGTTCGATACCGGTCCCCGCCAACTCAGCGCATGAGTAGCACGAATTGGTAATCTAATCTGTTGACGGTAGGTGTATCGCACCACCTCAGCTAAAAGAAGAACAATACCACTGGTTTACCGATAGCGAAAAGGGGCAGACTCCCTCGCTGTCCAGCTGATACCGACAAAAGGCTACAACCCTAACTTTACTTACTTTATAAAATTTAAAACACATAATTTTTATTTTTTTTCCAAATGATTATTACAATTCATTTGCAAAAAATATTTATTTCTGGATTAAATGACCCATCAAGTGTTGACATGCTGTACAAATAACCTACGAATCACATGCTGTAATGCAATTATTAAGGAAATAGTGAATATAATGTTATTGATTATCACAGTGTAAATTATTCATGGGGCCGGTTTAGCTCAGTCGGTAGACTGTTCGGCTAGGAATCACAAGGTTCTTGGTTCGATACCAGCCCACGACAAAGCGTATGACAAGCATAAGTATCTGTGCGGTAAAGTGAGGAGCTTATGTTAGGTGTGGCGTTCCACCTCAGATGCTAAAATGATCTCTCGGTCTAGCGCTAGTGAAAAGGGGATTGACTCCCTCACCATCTGACTGATACTGATATTAGGCCACCCGATGACGTTACTTACCGTATTTGACGGCATATAGGACGCCCTGCGTCTTATACATCGTAGGTGAAATTTGAGACCTCCCGTAAGCCTAGGCTAATCTTCTTATCATGCTCACTAACCCAGCAGCTTACGCTCAGTACGTTTACCTATACTAAAGTCCATGTATCCTTATTTTATTGCTGGTATTGTTATAATCAAGGTTAACAGGAGCGTATCGTGGCGAAGAAAAAACAAATACAAAAACTTTTTTTCTAAATCTAACCTGTTGAAATGGGGGTGGTCTTATATGCCATCAAATACGGTACTTAAATTAATCATACGATCTTGTACCATAACAATGTAGACGTATGAAATATTTAGTAAAACTAGTACAAATGTGTGCTCTCTGCGCACATGTAATTAAGTTTTAATACAATTATATATTATATTTAATTAGAAAGACTAATGAAATTAAATTAGAAAACAAAAAAAATTACACTTATTCTTACTTTATTCTAATTGATTTCAATATAAAATTGTGTATGAGATTGCTTTTATTACATTTGAGAATAACAAAATTATATCAGAAATCAATAACATCAAGTAATTATGTATTAAACACGATTTTGTTAAAACATGTAAACATTTATTTTTAATGATATTTAACTCACAATACGGTATTTTGATCCCATTAAAGATATGGGTTGTTTTGAGGCAAATTTATCTCAGGTAGACCTTAATAAAAACACTGTTATTAAATAAGATGCAAATTACTAATTATCTAATAACCATTAAGAATATAATGTAAATGATTAAGGAAATTGGGAAGTTGGCGGAGACGTATGTTCAGTTAAGACACACACATAATCTCCATTATAATAAGATTGATTGGTAAAATGGTGATAAACCATGTATTAAAAGTAAATGGGATTTTCTCATATGAAAAATGATTATGACATCGGTCTTTTCTTGAGAGTAAAGATACAACGAGATATTCGGAGTTTTACCACACGAGAAATATGTTTATTACGACGATGAATTTCTCTGGAAATAAGGACGGAAAAAAATCCAAAAAATAATTTCATTATGAGTAATTTTGACTTGTATTTTCTTTCTCATTTTCACTTGCAATTTCTTTGAATCTCAGTTCTCATTGGTTGTCAATTTACGACAGCCAAGAACGAGGCCGATCGTAAATTATAAAGGATAACCTGTCGCTGAGATTGGAATTCTGTTGCTTGCTGTCGTAAATTGACGAGCCGAGGGAATTGAGATGAAAACAAAAACTAAAAGCTTTAAAATAATTAAAGAAAATGCTGTAAAATTAATTACTAATGGTTACTACATCTAAAAATGGAAAAATTGAATGAGAATTTACTTTCGAAATTCGATGAGGCAACTTGATATGGTGGTCATCTGGGGAAGGTCCGAGATTAGGGAGGCTGTATCAGTGTCATTAAACAAGATGAGAAGTCAGTTCGGAAGTAATCATCATATCTTATTAAAATGGAGATTATCTGTTTGTCTATCCCCCAAACTACGTCACCACCAACGCCACAGTTCCCTTCGTTATTTACGTTACATTCTCAATGATTATTAACTAATCATTATTTAATCCTAATAAGTATCTTATCTATGATTGGTGTATCTATGAAGGTTTAGCTGAGTTAGCTTTACCTGAAAATAGCCCATGTTATTAGTGCGTTTAATATCCTATAATGTGGTTTATATATCCCTAAGAAATAAAGTTTACATAATATATGGTGTGGATAATTTGCATTCTGGCTTTAACAAAATCGATGTTTTGTTTCCTTACATTATTGCTTTATTCTCAGACAATTTAAATCAATTCTATATATAATTTCCTATAGGAATCAATTAAAAGAAAATAAGTTTAATATGCGTTCTTATTTAGTTTCGTCAGTCTTTCTAATTATATATACTAGTACAAAATAAAAAACGCCCTTAGGGCTATGTAAAAATAGATTTTTGAAACCTATTGCCTGAGGGGTGGGAGTAAAAAAATTCAATGTCAGCGAGTTTGTACCCTAAGTAAGTAAAATCATCAAATTCATTAAAGGATTAAAAAATAAAACAATTTGAAATGTAAACTTTAAATATGTATTAGAATAAAACAAACTATATATAGATACATAATACCAGTCATGTATTTATTAAAACTTGTTTAAAAAACCCAATGAGGACTGTCTAATGTTGCATGTTCAAATTTTGAGTGTATTTATTCTATGTTATGACGATTTTGGGTAATGTGACGTAAGCAGTCACATAATTTTTGTTACAGACAAAACCGGAAGCGAATCTCCATTATTAGATATATATATATATTCATTAAAGCTTAAATAATTGGGCCTAATGGCCCATACTCTTGCTAGTTATTATAATATTTTTAAATAGGTGACAAAAGAAAAAACATTGACAGGAAAACAGAATGTTATTTGTGATCGAAATACTGACCGCATTTGATATATCACCCTGTCGGCGAGACTATGAATATGCTGACTGTATCCCCTGCAAAAGTGAAAGAGTCCTCCAAGAACGAGTATTATGAGTATGATATTAAATGGCATCTGATGGTGAACATCTTGTTCTGTATATCTTATAAGTGTTGAGAAGTTCTTCATTGCCATTACTCCTAGGTCTACTTTAAACTAGAAGGAGGTACCTGAAATCAAATAGATCTGTTTATTTTTTTCGTATTTGGGCGTACAAAAAGAAAGCACAATTACAAAAAAATGTAAATATAAACGTAAAATGAAACGGGGTTTCCTAACCCCTAGGCATATACTAACCCTATACAGGTTGAAATTCCTTTAAAATCAATTAAGCAACAAGACATTTATCCTGTTTAAGATATATCCATAGACTTTTTAAAGGACAAAACAGACAGAGACTAATTCTAAGCGAAAGAATACGGATTGAGATCATTTTAAGAATATACTTAGTACTAGTGCGACCTGTGGATATACGGTAATATGATAATTTAATTATTACAACGTTTGATATGTTTACTTAAGAGCTATTGCCTTATAGTTCAATATGTAAGAAGTATAATAATCTTGATTTAACCCTCTCCCCCTCCTTCTCTCCTTTCTTTCCTTCTTTTCATTATGTTCGATTGAAAAATATTAGCGTTATCATTTCCGCGCGCACACACTCTATCTTCCCCAACTTTCTTTATTTCTTTATTATTCTTATCATATTTTTTCTGTGTAGCATATCGTTTTTTATTCCTTTCTTTCTTTATAGTAAATACGGAATGTTCCATTATTTAGCTGATGTGGCGACAATCATGAGAAAAAAGAATTCGGCATATAAGCAACACCAGATCATCAGGACTTTCATTTTTGAATTTAATATTAGATGATTTGGACTGTCTCATTATTAATCAAAGTGTGATTTTAATATGATAAGGGTCGAACACAAAAGGAATATTCTTAGGATAATTTATGTCTAAGGATTATTATAAGTTAATGTTATATTTTAGAAGTGGGTTAAAGTTGATTTTGACTACTCATAGGACAGGCATGTACGCTCTAATTAAAGTGTTACTGATACTTAATCAATCAGATTTCTACTATGTTTATTTTATGGACAGCTTTGTAAAGAAATACGTTTTTTAGGCTTAAAATTACAAATCATTTAAATAGAAATGTTTTCTTCCCCTTCCAAAACGGCAATTTTAATATCAGTAAAATAATGGACAGAACAGATAATGGAAACCAAATCTGGAAAAGAAAAACTGCTTATATTTTTTTTCCTTTTAATTTAATTTTTTTTTCTTTTAATTTTTCTATTTCTATTTTATTTTTATTCATTTTTTTTTATAAAGAAAAAGTGCTGATATTTTTTCTTTTTTTTTTTTTTTTTTAATTTTTAAATTTTTTAAATTTTAATTTAAAATATTTTTTATTTCTATTTTATTTTTATTCATTTTTTTTTTAAATTGAGGTATCGCTAATAACGCCAAAGTAGAACGGGCGATAAAATTGGGTAACATAAAAATCGAATATTAAAAAAAAAAAAACGAATCAGAATAAAATAAAACATAACACAACCATGATAGAGAGAAAGTAATTTTAGGATAATATATCTGATGAGATACGTGGAAACTTCATATCTCGTAATTTAATTCAATGACCGTCTTGTCGATAAAATGCAATATTAAGTATAATTTTTCATTTATTTTATGAATAAATTTTATAATAGAACTCTTTATTGCCTTCGGGTAAAAACAGTTTAAGCATAATGATTTCAAAACTGAACGTTTGAATAATATATGTATAAGTCTGGTTAGCATCAGTGGGCGTTCATTTTCCAACAACATACAAAACAAGAGATACCCACAAAGATGACTATTACTAGAAAATTGCAAAAGTAACTAAATCATGAATAATGACGAAAATATCAGACTAGACTTGAAGGAAAGATATGTAATTTTGATAGATAAATGTTATTAGTCTGGAGTTTAGCCCTAAAAGGCGACAGCAAAAAAGGTTAGTATTATTAGTGTTGTTCGGACTATTGTCCCCATCTTCATTGTTATTTGTACAACGTTTCGGTCGATATACCCTCCGGCCTTCTTCAGGTATTTCTTGTCGGACTCGGGAACCTTCTCGGACTCGGGAACCTTCTTTTCGAACTCGGGAATTTTCTTGTCGTATTCGGGAGCCATCATGGAACTTTTAACCTAACCCTTTATTTATTCCACGGGGGTATCCTGTTCTCATTCCGCTAACCATAGCTGGGGTAGCAGTTGTGCTAATTAATTATTTTTCTAACTGCTTTCACTCAGGATTGAACTCGGGAACCAGAGATAACTGTCGCTTAGAACTGTCTTTTTAACCAAACTGCCTAATCCACTCGGCCATGTGTCCAACAAGAAATACCTGAAGAAGGCCGGAGTGTATATCGGCCGAAACGTTGTACAAATAACAATGAAGACGGGGACAATAGTCCGAACAGCACTAATAATACTAATCTTCAAGCCTCATCTCAAACATTCAGAGAAATAGCAAAAAAGGTATTAACAATTATTACAGGATTTATGTAAGGAAGTAAGAAAAATACACATAAAATGCATGTTGCTTACTGATAGATTAGTTTTAACGGGATGTCAATCTATTTCAGGTTATCATATGCCAATAGGTGAGGGAATCGCGTTCATTGTACTTTTATACTTACATTTTTGTATAGTTGTGTCTTAAGGTTTTTGGCCCACAGCTCAGTCGGTAGAGCATTCGGCTAGAAACCACAAGGTTCCTAGTTCGATATCCGCCCTCGCCAACTCAGCGTATGAGTATCACAGGGATCTGTGCGGTAAAGTAAGGAGCTGATGGTAGGTGTGGCTCTCCACCCCAGACGCTAAAATAATCTCCTTGGTCTAGCGCTAGTGAAAAGGTGATAGACTCCCTCGCTGCATTGCTGATACCGACATTAGGCCGCCCCGACGACTTTACTTTTACTTTATATGCTATCAAGTGTTACTATATAATATAATACTTTTCTCGCAGTTGTATGGTTTCAAGTTTGCTTATCAAATACAAATAATTGAATGACTTTAAGTAATTGTGTACCGTTGTGGTATATTTTCACGGTACCAAAATGATATAAGTAACGTTGTCCTTTTTTTCGAGCGCTACTACGATAACGGTAAGGCGGCGGCGGCGTATATATTATATAGCGGGTCTCGTCCACGTCCCTCCAAATTCACAGTGCTAAAATGGTGTTGATAGAAATTATAACACGAGAAATATGTAGTCACAACTGCCAGCATTTATTCCCAGGGTAGGTTCGTCTCGTGTGCTGTATCGGAGAGGAGGAAAGGCAGAGAGAAAGAGAGAGAGAAACTGTTAAACTACTGTGACCCCATGTTAGCCACTAGAGGCCCCATCCGTACTCTACGACGGCGGCAGGTAAAAAGAGCCCGATAGCTTTCTTTGTTGTTCCACGTCACCATGTGACTTCCGGTCAACACCCGACTTCCGCTTGCCACTCAATTCTTAGTTCGGGGTCACGCTACGGTCAAATCATCGTTCATCCTGCGTTGGCTCATCACTATCCCTTAAACCTTTATCATCTCTTATTTCTTCCTCCTCCTTCCAAAAAATAAAAACTGGAGCCTACCCTTCAGATGAAGTTTAGTGTCACGCCCAGGGCATCTCTTTTTTGTGTGATGTGTCTACCCCTTCTGCAGGGATTACAGTCTGCATATTATAAATCCCATTGATAGAACAAGTAATATTTTTAATTGAAATACATGATGTATTCCTTAAACTTCTGATCGTTGTCATCCTGCAACATCCTCTAGTTAAAAATGAGACCGTCCAAATTCTCCAGGAAGAAAAGGCAATAATGTAAATCCTGATTATCTGGTCTCGCTTAATCACCGAAATCTTATTTCTTAGTAATGTCGTCACCTCAGCTACACAGAAATATATAAGAAAAGAAGAGAGTACGGGCAAGATAGAGAGAGGGGTGAGTGTGCGGAAACGATAATGCTAATCTGTTTCAATTGAACATAACAAAGAAAGAAAAATAAAGAGTGAGAGAAAGAGTTAAATCAAGAGTATTGTACTTCTTACATATTAAAAGTATCAAACGTTGTAATAATTAAATTATCATACTGTGGTATATCCACAGGTCCCACTAGTGAACATGTTCTGCATTTTCGAGACATATGTAGAAATGTCCACTGCAATGTTATTACTTTTAACACAATCTCCTCTGAATTTCTTTAACGTTCCACCCAGTCATGTGATTAATTGATATTTAGGATTTTTATTGGAATATATAAATGCAAGAGGGAAAAAGAAAATATACCTCCATTATTCGACGGCGTATAATACAGTTTTCTTATCCGGAATAGTTTGGAAATATATTCTGGATCTCATCTGCAAAATTGAGATATGAAGTAGGATATTGTCACCTAGACGTTGCGATCAAAAGAAAATTGAAAAACTTTGCTGAAGAATACCAAGACTTGTACAGCGACTCCATAGATCTTTAGAATTAAATGCAAATGTCTATCACTCCAAGACTACCAAATTGCATATATACCTCTCTGTGTGTACATGTGTGCAATTTATATATATATATGTGTGTGTGTGTGTGTATTACTTATATATGAATATTATGGAACAAGAGGAAATTCCGTACTCAAATATATATATATATATATGTGTGTATTACTTATATATGAATATTATGGAACAAGAGGAAATTCCGTACTAATATATATATATATATATATGTGTGTGTGTGTTACTTATATATGAATATTATGGAACAAGAGGAAATTCCGTATTCAATATATATATATATATATATATATATAGGGGAAGATAATATGAAAAAAACACAGGTGTTGTTCAAGTAAAGTTCTTTATTCTGCAGATATTGCAATATTTCGATCTGTTAAAAATCTTCTTAAAAAGCATATTATGTTATGTTAATAAGAAGACAATTTATAAAAATTGTGACCGTTTTGCGATACGATACCGGACTTTTTAAGAAAAGAGAATATTTTAAATTTTAAACAATAAATCTTTTTAAAAATATGTATTAAAACAGCTATGATGGCGTCCGAATAATTGAAGGGAGGTAAAATAACAGGACAGAATGAGCTCTTTAACCTTGGATTCGTAACCAGTCTAGGAGAAGAAGAAAATCCAAATTTGGAAACCTGAGGTTAGTCGTATTCTTTGTGCACCAATGCTTTCCTATCGACTGTCCCAAAAGAATGCGGATGGTCCAATCCAAGCCTTCACCACTATAAAAAAAAAACACTGTGTAGGTTGTTCATTGGATGAACCCTCATCCGCCGAAATCGACGCGAGAATCCATTTCATTTCAAAGGTAGGAGTAATAATAGTTTAGGTGTCTGTCTGTCTGTAACCAAAACTACGTCACAATATCCTCAGGATTTGCATAAGTTTATCGATGATTATTTAACTTATAGTCAGCATTATTAATGCAGAGAATAGATCTCATGTATTAACGATGTCTCTATGAAATGTGTCTTATATATCACTAAGAATAAAGGTTTACATAATATATGGTGTATTTAATAGAATTAATACTATGAATTATTATAAATAGAAACCAATTGAAATATAATTAGAATAAGTATAATATGTTTATATTCGTTCTTATTTAATTTCCTTAGTCTTTCTAATTTAATATATTTCCTTACATTAAAACTTAAATACTTTTAAAAAGGGAACATATTCTTGCTAGTAAGAGTAATATATTTGGTTTCTTCTCCACGACCATTACCTTGATTTTTAATCAAATTAGAGATTAACTGAAAGTCGAAAACGGAAAAAGCAAAAAAAAAACAAAAAAAAAAAAAACAAACTGTTAGACACAATTAAGGACATTCGTTGTTATCCAACGAACCATATTGATTTTTATCCTCATGTTTTGTTCGTCTTCTTCTAATCTATTCGTAGAATTTTATTAATTTAAGGATGGGAATTGTCAACATTGTAATATGTTTCAATGTATTTTGAATGCTAATATGGTAAACAATATGGAGATTATTTTAGAATTTACTGTGATTTTCACTGCCTATTTAAAAACAACCCAGTCGGCTGGGGCCTTAGAAAACACTGACTACACCTCAGCAGAGGGGTAATACTCCCTCCCAATTGAGCCACCTGTTGGCCGTCGGTGGTGACCAGTGAAGCTTGAGGATGCAAGCCTGGAGACTGAGCAGTCCATGAAATGCAACATGCTACTTTCGCCCTTACTTGGGTTAGGGTTAGGCAGTCGGAGAGGCCCATCCTATCAATCGAATGGTCACGTCAAGTCCTAGTAGCTAGTATAGTCCTGGTATATGATTTTCCCAAACCTATTGCTTTATGACAAGCCCCAACCCTCTATATCAAATATATGCTAGAAGGATGTGGCTTAGAGCTTTAGTGTCCTGGGCATGACGTTGAACTCTGATGGTGAAGTTCCAATTCTGGACCTCTGAGTACAGCTTCATCACGATTGCTCCCAGTTTCATTGTTACCAGGAGAACTAGTAACTGTTAGGGTCCCATCTACGGGTTAAATAGCAAAACATATGCTTAAGAAATTTGTTTAAGACATGAGTTTAATAAAAAAAATGAATATCCATCAAGAATGACTAGAACAAATTCGTATTCGGCATAAAATGACCCAAATAGATTGACATGCCGTAAAACCCGACCGACTAACCAACTAATTTAAAAAGATCTTCTCAGGGAAATCGTTCAATATTCGAATTTAGATTTCCTTAATTTTTTCTGTGTTTTATTGATTGATTACGCGCCAATATTTATTGTTTTTGTTGAAGTAAATTTGTTGAAAGGATCTGTGCAATAATTATGCACCAACCCAATAGTTTTAAATGTTTTATAATCATACAGGCTGGGGGTTCTAGACTAATGTTTCGTAACAAGGGTCCATATGCTCTTTGAAGACCCGTTTTAGATTTTTGTGTCCACACGACATTGTAAATTAGAGATCTACGATATTATTCAGTTGGTTACTGTTAAAGTTTAATCCCAAAGGAGCTATTACTTCGATGTTAATCTGAGCTAGTAATCAAAACCTCTGTACGCGTCTGTGTGCTTTTGTGTGTGAGTGTAAATGTACGTGTGTTCGTAAAACAAACACAATGAGAAAATAGAACATAATAAAGGACAATTGCTATTCAAATCAATAAGAGAATATATAATAGAATTGGTGCTTTCACAGGAAATGGGCAATTCACGTAACTCTTATGTTTCTATTTAATAGAATTATTACTGCAAAATATTTAAACTGCTGAACCCGAGAATCATTGTTGGATAAATTTTAATAAGATGGACATTTAGTAAATCTTTTTAAAATTCTATTCTATATCTAACATTAGACATAGAAATTCGGCAGAGACTAAAATTTTAATGTCATTGAAATACCAAAAATGTAACTAAACGTAAATGATTGAGCCCAGTCCAGGCATGAAAAGGTTAACCTGACTGAATCAAATATACCCAAGTTCAGAAAAAAGAAAAAGAGATGGTCGTGTATTTAGAAAGTTCCCCAAAGCTACTATTGGAGCATGTTATAGGTGATATAACCTATGGACATAAATGGAATGCACCGACGGCTACTATAAGTAATAGGAACAATTGTGGCTTGACACAAAGCAAATGCGAGTCAGCTCGTAACTGTGTTGGTCGGACGGAATTACTTGCTGTAAATTTCTACTCCTTTTGTTCAATACATTTGTATAAATTGTTACCAGTCGTTTGTCTTATTTTGTACCCTTAAAACCCCACAACAGAACCACAGATGCAGTCCGATACTCTGGCTGAGTGAGTCCCCAACAAACACTCCAATAACATTAAGCCCAAACGTGTCCGGATTTTTACCGATTTGCCGCAATAATTATGTCGCAACCCAAAATATTCAAATTATTCTATATGGGTTATCAATTCAGGTTTATATCGATTGAAATAAAAAGGAAACATTACCCAAAAGAAGGTTACTTCAACGAAAAGGTGTTTTGGTTGACCTCTTGAAATGAGCTGATTTTAAACTAATAAAATGTGAACGCATTTTTAAAGCTTGAATTTAATTTTGGGTAATAAAGTATTTTTAAAGGGACGTTGAAATTTCAATTAGTTGACGCAAGGGAAAGTTTGAAGCCATTATGTTGAAGAAAAAAGTTAATAAAAGTTAATTAACGCTAACCGACTAACGGTAACGGATATCAAAATATGATAATTAAAACAGACATTAAAAATCAATTTAACCAGTGATGAATCAATTAAATAGGAAAAAAGAAAACATTAGAAAAGCGATTAATAGAGCGGCAATTAATTAAAAAAAAATCTTTTCCTAAAAACTGAATTTGATTTATGGAAATAAAATTAAATAAAAAAATACCTCCCATGTCGGTACACATCGGCAATATTTTCATACTTGTTGGTTGAAAAATTATCATTTTCAACGTTGTAATGATTATTGATCTGATCGTTTTAGGTTTTTTGGAATGTTATCGTTTCATTTTTGTTATATACCCGTTATCTGCTGGGTAGGATGATAAGATCTTAGGAGGTTTTCATTTCGCCGACTAGCCATCTTCTTTTGGGTTGAATATCTTCCTCTGGTTGATACGAGTTTCTTTATGGTAATGAAGGACTATTTGCTCGTAAATTCCTACCATAAAATAAACTGAACCCCTATTTTATGTCCGTGTTTTTGCAATAAATGTTTTATTTTTCTTGCACCCGTTATGTTACAATACTAAATATATTTCCTTTATTTATTTTGATATTCACTTCTATGTGTATATTCTAAAAGCTTTTATTTTGTGAGAATGCTTAGTTTTAAAGTGGGGGTTCGTTTTTACACATCAACTTTTTACTCGTAAATTCCTACGATAAAATGCCCAAGCTTAATTTTATGACAGGAATTTACGAGTAAAAAGTTGAATATTACTTTTTGTTGTTATTTCTTTTCGGCTTTGCTACTCTAAAATGAAAACGTCAGATTTTAATCATCGTCGACGAAAAAGCAAAATTACGGTCTTAAAAGGAGGATCCAATTTATGCCTAAATTGTAAAACGAGCCCACACTTTATAACTAAACATTCTCATAAAATAAAAACTTTTAGGATATGCACATTGAAATGAATATTAAAATAAATAAATAAAATATATTTTATATTGTAAAATAACGGGTGCAAGAAAAATAAAACATTTATACAAAAACACGGACATAAAATGGGGGTTCAGTTTATTTTATTGTAGGAATTTACGAGCAAATAGTCCTTCATTACCTTCTTTATGGTAGCTCCGGTTGTCTGTGGTTATCCTCTTTGTTTTGAAATGATAACGCAATACGTTGTTTATTTTTCAAAGGCGTCTTCATTAAAACCGAAGCCCAAAAGGGTTCAACCGCGCGGTCAGAGTATTAAGTAGACTTCAAAAAGGTACTATAACACAATAGCGCACAGGAGCTAATATCATTAGGTTACGTTTAAAAACCATTATCTGTCATTACATTTGACGGAAATACCAGAAGATTTTGAGGCGCTAGGGCTGGGATAGGGTAAATGACAGGGTTAGCGTTAGTAATAGTTTTAGTGTTAGGTTACTTCAGGAGTTTCCGTATCTAATGTTATTTATATGTAAAATGCAATTCTAATGATATTATCTCTTGTGCACTTTTGTGCATTCTTACCTTCAAAAATATACGGTAGTTCTTGAGAGATTCTTTATAAATTTGCTGGTGATCAAGAAAGAAAAACAATATAAAAAAACATATTTTGATATATTCCAACGTTAAATTCATTGAATTCCCTGAACGGATATATAATGCAATACTTATAGAGGAAAACTAAAAATGCTTGACCCCCGAACGATAATGAGAGGCAATTTCATGTTAGTACTTCAATGATCTTGCAAATGATTATTTCTAGGGAATTATTTGGGAAATGAATTTAGATAAGAATTTTATTTCAGTACTGGAATCAACATTCGTTCAGATTCTAAATGGGATTTTGGGTGTTAGAGTTAAATTTTGAATACCAGGTTGATTAATTTCATAATGAAAAAATAACATCTCGAATTTATAATAAATATCAATGTAAACTTCTCAGTTCCCAAATGAAAATTCAATGTTTGATTTTTTTTTCTTTTCAGATATAGAAAATGTGTTTAAAAATTGAGCTTAGAATTTGGAGTTTTTTTTACAATACGGGCTGTAAACATTTAGATAATTTTAATTTTGTGATACATAAATTGAGACATTTTGCAGATGAGAAATTGTAGATATGACAGTTGGCCTAGGCCTAGCTTTCGCCAATATTCACATAGACAAAGTTTGTATCTAATATATTATTTGGTTTGGCTTCTTTGTTTAATGATATATCAACCTTTGTGAGATTTTATTTTTTTTTTACTAAAGCCATCCTTTGCGAAGAGCAGTATGGTTAATATTTAACCCATATCTGGGGGGATACCTTTCCAAAGGGTATCTGGCATATGGTACACTCCCCTAATGTTAGGCTAAAATTTAGGTCTCGGAAAGTCACATGTTTCACGAGTATATACGGTACTTATTTGATTTTGATAATATTTTCAGTAATTATTTTAATAAAAACTTCATCTTTGTTTAATAAGTTTTCAGTCTAAATTTTGTCAACATCTTCTTTTATGTCTAAACCTCCTTCCTTAATAGTAATCGAGGGTAATCCAAAATGTAAGGTCTCTAAAATATTTAGAAATGACATAAACATTTATTGTAACTGGTAAATTTATTAGATTACAAAATTTTATCATTTTTTCTGAAACACCCTGTATATGACAAATGATATTAACATTTTTGAAACAACATGTATATTTTTTCAATATTTTCAAACTATTGTCGAATGCGCAAGAAATAAATACATGACGTGTCTTCCCCAAGAGAAATTATTAAAAGTGACCAGTTCCTTTCACAATAACACCTGTCAAATAAAATTGGTTTACATGGCACCAGAAACATGGATAATTCATTAGCTGATTACACTCTTAGCTGCTATAAGATGGTCGGGGCTGTATTAAAAAATACTTTTTGTTATCTCTAGTGTAAAAGTGTCTTTGAAAACTACCCATAATCTTTCCATAGTTGAAATGAATACTTTCCCACAATGTTCAGTCTTGAATTAGGAATAAAGACATCCAATTACTATTCTCCTATTAACAACAATAACAAATAATCATTTAAGACTAAAGTTCATTCTAATATTTGTTTTAATTACTAACAGTGGATTGTATCTGCTCTTTACGTAATCTTGATCTAGAATAAATAACGAGAAAATTATACCAACATAACTGCTTTGAGTATATTATACCACTGCTTTGTCGGCTCGGCCTGTAGAATACGCCGACTGTGTCTTTGCCGAGAGGTAAGACCCATCCCCGATGGGACGATCTGTATGTCGTGGGTGGTGGTCCGTGATGCTTAAGGACGGAATCATGGTGGCGGAGCACTCTTAGGATAGATGAGTGGTTGGTAACGCTCCCCTCCGATCAATAGGCTGTTCACGCCAAACCCTAACAACTATAAGAATATCCAGACTGTATTCCTCAATTCTTCTTATGCCAACGTCCCGACCCTTTTTATCATATATGGGCGAGAAAGTGGTGGTTGACGCTTTTAGTGTCCTAGTTATAATGCTAAACTATATCTAGTAGTGTGGTTCCAATTCTGGAGCTCTGGGGAATGATGGTACCCCTTCATTGACATTACTCTCAGGTCCATTTTGACGTGGATTCCAACCTCTGAGATAAATAGATCAGAAATTATTTTTAAAATGAATATTCAACATGAAGGAATGAAACATACGTCTTCGGCATAAAATAACCCAAGGGTTGAAATGCCGTAAAATCCAACTAACCAACCAAACTATATCATAAAAAAATTTAGATATATAAACGTTTAATACATACATTGAAATTGTTAAATATATGATGTATGGTTCGAACCGATTTTTATCTGGCGTAAGGTAGGTGTTTACTCAAAAAGTTTGTCACTGTTACTCTGAATGTTTGAGATGAGGCTTGATGATTAGTATTATCTGCGTTATTCGGACTATTGTCCTCATCTTTATTGTTATCTGTACAATGTTTCGGCCGATATGCCCTCCGGCCTTCCTCAGATATTTCTTGTCGGACTCGGGAACATTCTATTCGGACTCGGGACCCTTCTTGTCGTAATCGGGAGCCATCATGGAACTTTGAACTGAACACTTTATTCAGTCCACGGGGATATCCTGTTCTCATTAACAGGGGTAGAAGTTGTGAAAAATAATTAACATTACTCCTACCCCAGCTATGGTTAGCGGAATGAGAACAGGATACCCCCGTGGACTGAATAAAGTATTAGGTTCAAAGTTCCGTGATGCCTCCCGATTACGACATGAAGGTTCCCGACTATGACAAGAAGGTTCCCGAGTCCGAGAAGAAATACCTGAAGAAGCCGAAACGTTATACAGATAACAAAGATGAGGACAATAGTCCGAATAACGCTGAATATTTGTCACTGGTAGAATGTTGCCCAAAGTAACCATTATATCACGATGAGACACCCTACAGATTGGTAGGGTATAGTAAATGTTTCGAAGTCTTCAGTGACTGTGTGGCGCAGTTACTATCATACCAGTGCAACGTAATTGATACTTTAACGCCCAAAGATGATGTACAGCGAGTAAATATGAGATGTAAGTACTGTTAATACAATCAGTATACGTAATTATGTGTATTTGATATTTTCTCTGTCCTCTCATGTTAACTGTTTATCAAATAAATTCAAATAATTATTCAGTGTTAAAGAATGTTCAATATATAACTTTGTGAAGGAAAATCTTTTAAAAACAACTACACACAAATATGAAAATAAAAGTACAATGGAAACAGTTCTCTAAATTCTAGGCATAGAATAACGCTAGGCATTTTTACATGCTCTTAAAATCAATCTCTTAATCATAAATACTGTCACAGAAACATGTGGCATTTGAGGGAAATCTTCATTTTGAAGTTTTGCATTTAATTCTAGGAATGTCCCCTGATTCTATCGATACTCCATTAGGTTCTAGTGCAGATATATTAATTCTCCTTAAATCAAATATTCCTTGCAAAAGTTGAACATTTGATGATTAACTAGCCAAGTCTTAAAGGCTTGACCTAAAGTTGGTTTGAGAAAGTTTCAGCATTTGATTTATCTGTTGTTCATTGAAAATCAAGAAGCAATGGATTGTTGTATGTCAGATTTTATATATGACTGGCATTAAAGGTTTATAATATATTAAATAATATAATATAATATCGAATAGAAGCCGACATGTTATAATGCTTAGATTCAAAGTTTAAAAGCGTTTGAAGTGGGATTAAGTCTACAATTTAATATAATCAGTTAACCCTTTTCATACTGAATGTATTCCTACATTTAATCAGTTTTAATGTAACTAAAATTGTAAGACATCTACTACATCTGGCAAAGTTATGGAATGGCACACTTAGATGATGTTCAGATTGGTTTTTGTATAGTAGTGTAGGGGATTATCTTCCCTTTGCCGGAAGAGTTATCTTCTCGCTGCGTTGCTGTTTGTTCCCACTAGGGGACCTCTGGAAGTTAAGCGCGTTTATTGGAACTTGTCTTCCTCTTTTAGCTGGATCTTCTCAAGAACTGCTATGGGCTATAGTCTATCTGACCCCTTCTCGGTGGGGCTTTTTCCCCCCCCTTACATTACTGTAAGTCCTTTATACAGCATGAACTATCCTTTAGTTCCATGTCTGTAACATCTATATTTTAGGTACATTTGGGTATCTTGTTTATACCTAAATATTGTATATGTATTTACATGTTCTATTCTCCTGTACATTATGTATCTTATCGTTTCCATGTGCTGTTATATATATATTAAATGTTTTGTCTCACAACGTGTCGGAATTGTATGTTCATTAATAACCATTGAATCTTACAGTAGCAATAAATACATTTCTTTATTATCCGATAAGTAGCAAGACCCGTGGATATACCTCGGCATGACAATTTAATTATTACAACGTTTGATAAGTTTATTCAAGAGCTATTGCTAAATAGTTCAATATGTAAAAAGTATAATGATCTTGATTTAACTCCCTTACTCTTTTTTTTTTTCTTTTTCCAGCTTTTCATTATGTTCGATTGAAACAGATTAGCGCTATTGCTTCCACGCGCTCTCCATACTCAATATCTTTCCTCTACTCTTTCTTATATTTTTTCTGTGTAGCATGTTCTTTTTCTTCCCCTTCTTTATCATGAAATTGTATGTTCCATTATTTAGCAGGTGACAACACTCATAAGAAGTAAGATTGCGGTGGATAAGCAATTCCAGATAACGAGGATTTACATTTTTGCATTTCATTTTGAACGATTTGGACGGTTTTCTTTTTAACCAGAGGGTCTTAAAAGATGATAATTAAGGAACACGAGTATTAGTATATAGATAAAGATTTGATTAGATTATGTTGGGTTCAATTTTCCCGTCTCCCTCACTGTACAGTTGAACCCTTCAAGAATCAGACGCCAAGCCATAAAAAAACAGTGAAGACACATTATTTATACATTAATGGTTTGTTTTTTGTTTTGGAAAAAAAATCTTTCTCCTAGACCGGTACATTCTGCCATCATCAATTGACGCCTACCGTACTTCAACATCATTAGTCCATAATAAAGATCTGTCAGTTTACGAACAATTAAAATTGGGTGCGGCGGTGTCTTGTCTGGAGACAAGCCTGATATTATTTGATAATTACTTTTTATCTATCTTTTATGACAAGAAATGATCACCGGTCTTGAAGCTGTAAAATGAATATATCGATTTGTTTGGCCAGTCTACACCAAATTCTGTACCGACATAGACACACGTGTCTTGGTGGGGTTCCACATTGTATTTTAACAATAATGGCTAAAAGCGTCTGTCCTATAAAGACTATTTTGATATCCCAAAAGACCAACTTAAAACGAAAGACGATGTTAATAATTTCTCTTTCAAGTCGAACATTCAAAGAGGAATGTCAGCCATAACAACGCTTCAACTCCCATTGTGAATTGAAATGAATTAATAGTCAAGATATAATCTATAATTACACAAAGAAGAACTTATTGTTCAGATCAATAACAAATATAAAATCAAAGTACATTAAATAAAGAGAACATTACTCGGAACATTATTTTGGGTTGTAGGAAGCTGGTTCCATTGTCTCACAGAGATTTTTTTTCCTGAAGAAAATTGGAAAAAAATTGGAAAAATTCTTACATATTACTAAGAACTACATGTTCAAACCAATAAAAAAAATCAAAGTACTTTAGATATAAAGAATACTACTCGAAATATTATTCTGGGTTGTAGGAAACTGGTTCTATTGTTTCATAGAGATTTTTCTTGGGGATAGTAAACGTGCAGATTGTGCTGAATATAGACATACTTGACGTAAGTCTTAGCAGATCTACGTATATATGTGAGTTTACAACAAAAATAAATAAATCAAAACGAAATCTGACCCAAAGAACAACATCATTATTCATTCATTCTGAAAAATGGATTGAGGGGTTGATTGATGGAATTTAACGAACTGCCAACCCTTCTAGGATTATTCTATGCCGTGGGGTTAGGAAATCGCTTCCATTGTGCATTCAAATTAAAATAAACAATTTGTGTGAAAATAATACTTAAAGGTTTCTTGCACGCAGTTATTTGATATCAAATATTCCTCTTAAATGCTATTTTTGATGTTATTGGTCTGTAGTTGCTTGAGGTGGTTCCATCGTTGGTGCTTTCCTAGTTCGGGGTATTTTTCCTTTTATGTGATTCAGTCGAGTAGACCTGCCTCTCGTAGATAATTACTTTTCTGTTCAAGGAGGAGGCGTGCTTAACGTAACAGTTATCACCGTAGGAAATAGAATCTAGAGTCCGAGTTAAAATCCTGGCTTTTTATGATTCATTTTACGCTAATTTCTTTGATAAAGGCATGAATACGTCTCTTCTCACCTATCGGTAAATAACAGGACACATTAGTCTTGGAAAGGTAAACCAGTATAAGAAAAGCAAAAATCTTAGCTCAAACGAGGCTTATATTGCTTAGAAATTGACCTAGTGTTACATCTTAACCGTGTCGGGGTGGTTGGGTAAATAGACACCTTTATTTGAAATATCCTATCAAATCTTGTTTTGCTATAATGTTTTTGGATTAATATTGATACATTGTATATTCATCGTAAAATAATGCTGGACTTCATTGTTGAATATATTTAAATGTTTATTAGAGAAAATAATTAGATTTATTTAGATTAATATTGTTTATTACAAGCATAAGCATTTTGTTCGGTCTTTCAGAGTATTACTCTATGGTAAACTATAATAGCATATGTAACGGGCTTAAACTTATAAAAAGAAAAGATAAACAGAGGGAAAATTGAAAATAAAATAATGCAAAACTTGAAAGTACAAAGAAGAAATCAAGAAAGAGAAGGAAAGCAAACAAGAAAGGGAGAAAGGTAACACTTTCCCGACGAAAGAAACAAGGAAACTGGCTAATATCTCTGTGAATGATTAAAAAGAAAGAGAGAAAGTAAAAGAAGGAAGAGCTCACTTTCTCAGATGATAAATAAGAAAGAAAGTAAATATTACTTTCATAAAGACGAAAAAAAAAAAAGAAAGAAATATCGATACAAAAATACCACTTTTTGCAAAATGCATTGAACGAAAAAAAAAAAAGTAAGAAAAAAAGAAAAGCATTACATAAATGAATATTCACTTTTCCGAAGAAAGAAAACATTAAGATGCAAAGAATGAATACATTTTCTCTGAGACTAAATTAAAAGAAAGAACGATTTGACATAGAGGAAAAAGATGAATATTTAACGAGACTGAATGAAGAAAATTAAAAAAAATAATAACACGAAGAAAATTAAATAGGAAAACATATAAGGTAAAGTAAACCAAGGAAATGATTGAAGAAAAGAAAAACCCCAAAACCCAATGGGAAGCCAAAGAGAAAAGAAATCAAAACAAAAGAAAATAGTAAAATATTCATATAAATAAATAAAGTAGTAAAGTCGTCGGGGTGACCTAATGTCGATATCAGCAATTCAGCAAGGGAGTCTATCCCCTTTTCACTAGAGCTAGACCAAAGATTATTTTAGCGTCTGAGGTGAGGCGCCACACCTGCCATCAGCTCCTCACTTTACCGCACAGATCCCTGTGCTACTCATACGCTGAGTTGGCGAGGGCCGGTATTGAACAAAGAACCTTGGGATTCCTAGCCGAACGCTCTAACGACTGAGCTAAACCGACCCTAAGTAAATAAATAGATAAGTAAAAGAAAGAAGAGGCAATAAGCGAATAGAGAAATAAATTTATTCTTTTATTTCTAAAAATATCTATTAATAATGGAGATTTGCTGTCTATCTGTATGTAACAAAAACTACGTCACTGCTGACGTCACAAAACCCAATACCATACTCTCGCCCTTTTTTCAGTAACAAGAAGTTAACTAAGGTTTACAAATAAGTAAATACCTACGATTTGCGTAAAATTTATTTGTACAATATTAAGAATAGTTATCTAATTAAAAATTAATAGATTCATGCAACATTTTATTTGAGGGGAACAGAACTAAGTTTCCATTTCAAATAGTTTTTATTTCTTTACTCCTTTGATGATTTTGCTTATGATACACTCCCCCTGACATTGAATTTTTAACTCCCTCCCTCAGGTAATATCATTCAAAAATTCATTTTTACACCACCCGGAGGGTGTTTGTTTTTGCTAGAAAATAAAATAATACATCAAACAGACGAATAAGTAAATGTATAATTGAATAAATATATAAACAAACGAATTGAACAAAAGCTAGAGAAAAATCTAATAAATATGTATGTATAATCAAACGGGGAAATATATGTAATGTGCGAAGGGATATTTTAACAGAGAAAAATATATATTAATACTCATGTTCCCTATTTGTACGACCGCTTTCATCTTGCAATACCCTCTGGTTAAAAATGAAACCTTCTAAATCGTCCAAGATGAAATGCAAAAATGAGTCCTGATTATCTGGTGTTGCTTATCCGCCGAAATCTTATAAGTGTCGTCATCTCAGATAAATAATAGACCATTGCGTTTTTATTATATTACAAAGAAAGAAAGGGAAGCACATTTACATGCTGCAGAGAAAAATATAAGAAAGAAATAAAGTGGGGTTTAGTAATGTAAGTCCTGATTATCTAGTGTTGCTTATCTGGCGAATTATTTTTCTTAAGAGTGTTGTTATCTAAGGTAAATGATAGACCATTCCGGTTTTATTATAAATAAAGGGAAAAAATACAATGAGAAATGATGAAAGAAAGGGATAGAGAGAGGGTATGAGCGCAACGAAGCGATAACGCTGATCAGTTTCAACTGACCATAATGAAAAGATGAAAACAAAGAAAAAAAAGGGAGAGATTTGAATGAAGATTATCATACTTTTTACATATTGAACTATTTTGCAAAAGATCTTAAGTAAACATATCAAACGTCGTAATAATTAAATTATCATACTGTGGTATATCCACAGGTGCTACTAGTAACAATTAAGGTAGGAAAAAGAAAAGAAAAATGACTAAATGAAAGAATGAAGAAACGGAAAGTGAAGATAAAGTAAAGAAAATATGAAACGGAAAGGAAAAGCTATGAAATAGAAGGGAAAAAAATAAGAAAGAAAACAAGAATGAAAGAATCGGAAAGTGATAAAACAAAAACAAGAAGCAGAAATAAAAGGAAAAGAATAGGGATAAAGATGAAAATAAAAGATAGAAAGGAAAAAGATAAGGGAACAAGAAAAAAGCAAAAGATAAGAAAAAAAAAAAGCGAGGAGAAAGATAACAGAAAAGATAAAAAGGAAGGAAGAAAGAAAGAAAAACGAAGAGAAAAGAGATTGAGAAAAATGAGAATGGAAAGGGAGGGAATTGAGAAAATAATATTTCTATATTCAAAGTTACCCTCAGTAAAATTAGTTGAACGCTAAAGGCTAAAGGTTACAAAATGACCTCATTAGAATGCAACCAAAAAATAGAAATCCTAACTAAGCACCTGGGGAATGTAATTATTAAGTCTCAACTAAAAAAAGGCCAAGGTCATCTATGGGAGGAAAAGATCCATGAGCAAGTTTTATCCACAGCGCAGATACTCGTGAAAATCAAACGAAAACGGGATATGCAGGATAATGAAAAGGAAACGAGAATAAACGAATAAAAAGAAAAGAGAAGAATTATGGAAGTAAAAAAAAAAACAACTGGAAAAAGAAGAGAAAAGAAATAAACAAAAGAAATAAATTACAGAGAAGAAGAAAAGAAAAATAAAGAAAAATTGGAGAAAAACAATGAAGAAAGAAAGAAAGAAATAGAAAGCGATGAACTAGAAAATAAATTCAAAATAAAAGGAAAGACAAAAAAGATGAAAAAAAAAATAAGGAAAGTGATATATCCGGGTTAAGAGATATATTCTGAAGTTTGTAGTTGGTACATTATCGCAGTAGTACTTGGTACATCAAATAGTAATCCGTCTCCAAGTAGTCGTGGGGTCGTCTAGCGAGTAAAGTTAGCTTGTTGGCATGAGGTCCTTGGACCAACACAGTGTCGACTGTTTATACATGACACTGTCTAATCAGATTATAGTAAGGGGGTACCAAGGTATTTACATATTCATTATATCAGAAAGCAAAAAGAAAATTATACAAGTAGACAAAAAGAAAGAATCCACGAAGAAATCTAGGATTAAAGAAAATCATGAGTGGATCGTGAAGCCCAGGGTTCAATATAACACTAAGCTGCATCATGTTGAGGCTGCAGTTCTGAAGCTCGGAACAGTGGGGAGTACCTATTCATTGCCATTAATCCCAGTTCCACTGTGATCTGTATTGGTAGTACATGTTAGGGTCCTATCAATGGAGCACACAGATCTGCTTGAAAACTATTATTATTAGATAATAATACTTTATACCATATCTGGTATAATATATGTATATCAAGAATTGGTTTTTGAAGATATAATTGCTTATTTAAGATTAATATTACGTGTTACTTGAAAACATTTAATTCTATACGAAAACACTATTAATATTAAATAGAGATAATTACATTAAAACACATAAATGTGTACAAATTATCATTATATATATAATATATATATATATATATAATATATATATATATATCTGTATTAGATATGATTATTTGATTTCATATAACTGATTATATATATATATATATATATATGCTTTGTTAAACTCAACGGACAATTCTTGTCGGACGAGTTATATATATGGGAGAAATATGAGGAGGTTAATCCGACAATATGTGGAGAAAGGAAGACAAACACGGGATGTTATGGAAACTGGATGTTTATTGTCAATAAACATCCAGTTTCCATAACATCCCGTGTTTGTCTACATCTCTCTATCTCTCTCTCTATATATATATATATATATATATATATATATATTAAACGAAAAGATACGTCTGTAGAAAGGGGTTCCGACAAAATATGTCGTGCAGCAGACCACGGTTTCAAATTCTAAGTAGGGCATAATAATAAGACATAACAGAGGAAAACGAACAAGAAAATAAATTCAGAAGAAAAGGAAAGACAAGACAGATGAAAATAATAATATGAAAATGAGGAAAGCAAAAAGAAAATTAAAGAAATAGACAAAAAGAAAAAGAATCCCCGAAAAAGAAATCCAGGATCAAGGAAAATCATAAAGTGGACAGTTTAGCACTAGAAAATCGCCAATAAGACATAATAAACCTGTTGCCAAAATGTCGGTTCATGTTTCATCCGGATATATTCGACACCCCCCCCCCCAAAAAAAAAAGAAGAAAGAAAGAAGAAATCCAGTAAATATTCTCTGTTATTGTAAGTTGCATATGAGGAGAAAACTAATAAATACTTTCCCCGTATCTAATGAGAAAAGTTGTGTCGTATTACGAGTCGAACACGTATTCGATTTCATTCCAAATCAATGACTCGGCTTTTGGGATAATTCTTTGAAAAAAAGAATACGCTGGGAAGCCAGAATGTATAAAGAACAAAGAAAGTCGGTTAATTCCCAAATAGGGAACGGAAAATATTGATAAAGAAAAGCATCAAATGAAACTGAACGTAATATATAACATTGGAGCATTAAAACGGGAATGAAGTGTATATAAAATAAGATATTCTGACGTTTTAAGCTTTTAGTCTGACATACGAGATGCACTCATAAAAGTATGTAATTCACCGAACTATAGGAATGGTTTAGTGAACTAGATTATTAACCAATATTTTACGGGTTGGCCGGTTTAGCTCAGTTGGTTGAGCATCTTTCTAGTAATCGCAAGAGTCCAGGGTTCGATTCCGGTCCCTGCCAACCCAGGGCTTAAGTAGCACAAATTGTGTAATCTGATCTGTGTGGTAAAGTAGAGAGTTGACGGTTGAGGAGGTACTCAACCACAACAAAATCATTTTCCTTGTTCTAGCCCTAGCAAAAAGGAGACAGACTCCCTCGCTATTCAGCTGATACTGATAATAAGTCACTCCACCAACTTTACTTACTTAATCCCCTGAAAGTTTATTTCAGGCGTATTGGTTAGAGAATCGCGTTTATTGTACATTTATATTCACATTTTTTGTGTAGTTATATCTGAAGAGTCATTTGACACAGTTATATAGTATTAAATATTCCCATTTAATACAAATGATGGAGTTCATGTTGTGTATTGGCTAATATAATGTACTGAAACATCGTAGTAAGCGAGTTTGAACTCTAGTCATACTAATACGTTCCTTTTCAGACAGATACGCTTAAGAAAGGTATTAACTTCCTTCTCCTGCAGTTATAGGTTAATTAATACTACACTTGTTCCTCTTCAAGGATGACTTTCGCGTTAGATAACCCCCAAATGTTTAAATACCATTAAAAAAACAACCAACTAATTGAGATAATTGGCTAAAAGTTGTATGATTTCAAGTATTCCTATCAAATATTTTTTTTTTTTACACAGATATATGATTTCAAGTATTTCTCACTATTAATAATATTTTATAAAAATTATGTGTTTTGAACTAACTATAGCTAACTAGCAGGACCTGTGGATATACCACTGTACGATAATTCTATTATTACAACGTTTGATATGTTTACTTATGAGCTAATGCTAAATAGTTCAATGTGTAAAAAGTATAATAATCTTGATCTAACTCTCTCCAGCTCTTTTTTTCTTTATTTCCTCCTTTTGGTCTTTTCATTATGTTCAGTTGAAACAGATCAGTGTTATTGCTTCCACATGCTAATCCCCTCTCTCTCTTTCTTTCTTTTTTTCTTATGATATTTTTCTCTGCGGCATGTATATTTTCTTCCCTTTCTTTCTTTGAAAAGGGAATGGTCTATTATTTAGCCGAGATGACGACACTCATAAGAAATAAGAATTCGGTGGATAAGCAACACGAGATAATCAGGACTTACATTTTTGCGTTTCATCTTGGACGATTTTGATTGTCTCATTTTTAACCAGAAGATGTGGCAAGATTATAACGGTCGTACATTTAAGGAACACGCGTATTAGTCTATATATATTGTTGTTCCAACATATATGTTAATGAGTACTCACCAAATTTTATTTAATATTAAAATACATCAATGACGCATTTGTTAAGATGATTGAAGTAACCCAACAATTCTGACACGGTAATGATGTGACACAAGGTAAATTTTAAAAGGAGTTAATCTGGTTATAAATCAGAGATTTCCTTCTCCTACAGCTGTTGCCTGAACAATGAATCATATAGGATCTATATTATAAGAATAGAATCATCTATTTTCCTTATAAATAAATTCTGACGAGAGAGAAAAACGATGGGATCTCACGGGATTTGTTAATTTAAATTAGCGATTGCAAATTACTATGTTCACTTTGTATCTTTGCTTATTATCAAGAATGCATCCATGAGCCATGTGTTACGAAGTATGTATTAACCCAGCGAATCCGTCACTGTAAAAATGTTAGACAAGGTCAATTTTAAACGGGGTATATTTGGTTTTATATTAGAGTTTTCCTTCTCCCACAGTTGTTGCCTTACCGATGAGGGATATATTATCTAAATGATAAGATAGAGAGAAACACCGTGAAATCACGGGATTTGTTAATCTAAATTAGCGATTGGTAATTACTTTGTTCACCTTGTATTTTTGCTTAGTATATTTATCCCCTATCCTTAAAATTCGTTGATTCTTCCTATTGTTACCTCTGATACTCGAGTTACAATACAAAAGTTCCAATGCTAAATACCAAGTTGCGCCTCCATGTGTTGAAATGAAAATCTGTAACTGGATAAAAGATGGATTGAATAAAAATAAGGAGAAATTACAATTTTTTTACTGCTCATCAAACATATTCTCTTCAATAATACGATCTTATACTATTTCTCTGAATGTGTGAGATGAGGCTTGATGATTAGTATTATCTGCGTTATTCGGACTATTGTCCCCATCTTTATTGTTAGCTGTACAACGTTTCGGCCGATGTGCCCTCCAGCCTTCTTCAGATATTTCTTTTCAGACTCGGGAACCTTCTTGTCCTAATCGGGAACCACCATCGCGGAACTTTGAACCTAACCCTTTATTCAGTCCACGGTGGTATCCTGTTCTTATTCCGCTAGCCATAGCTGGGGTATTGGTGTTAAGCTGTGTTAATTTTTATCCTATGTTACTGCTGCCCTTGACCAGGATTGAACCTAAAGATAACTGCCACTTAGAACTGTCTTAACCTAACTCCGTTATCCACTAGGCCATGTGTCCAATTGGACAATCCAGTGTGATTTTATATATTAATAATATTACTTAACTTACAGTGTATATCACTATATCAATATTTAACATTTATCCAAGACACTTTTTTAAACTTCTAATAGTCATCAACGTTTCTAATACAATCAACGTTTCCCAACCGGGGTTCTCCGAATCCCTATAGTTCCGTAAAAAAAAGTCCCTAAGGGTTCCACGTGAACAAGTGAAATAAGGCAATGACTTTTGAATTAATTGAATGAAATCAGCGTAATGAAATATTATAAACGAACAGTATGAATTTTATTTAGCATTACCGAAAAATGTGATAAAGAAGTATTAATTATTCCTTAAATCAGTTATTCAAAAATATATACTATGATATTTATCACGTGAAATACGATGGAAATAAAATGAAAAAGATATGGCAAATAATTTTGTTTTGTGCGCAGGGGTTCTTTGAGACATTTAATTTATTTTAAGAGTTACGCAAAGGTCAAAAGGTTATGAAACGCTGATCTAAAGACTAAAAGCTGGTGCCAAAAGGGTAGTGGCTCTAAGGTTTGATAGAGACAACGATTGACCCCGGCTAGTGAATAAAAGACTCTCAGGATCAATATCGAAGACGATGTTACTATTTTATGGGCCATCCTTTAGGCTTCAAGCAAGAGCACTTGTCCAGCGGAAATCCTTGGTAAATAATCCTTTGGTTGTTCCTTGGTGCTCCTCAGTATTGCAAGTCCTTCGTCAATGATTGCAAATGAACGTCTCTCACTATCAGTGATTAAGTAGTCAACCAGTCACGTATTCGGGCTGTTGATTGGCTGGGGTTTATAAACCTGGACGTGGTAATTGAATTTCACTTAGCGCTAATACCATTGGGAAAGGTATGAACCCTACTCTCTCTCTCAGCTATGAGTAAATAGGGCAGACTGGGCTCTTTTACCTTGATTAGGCAACCGTTCTAGGAGAAGGAAAACTGAATTCAGACCTGTTAAAATCTGCTTAAAAAATTGACCTTGTGTCACATCCTGCTTGTGCGGAGGGGTTGGTAAATATATATATACAGACGACAACACTTCTTAGAATTTAGAGACATTCAAAGTTAATAATTCTACATCATCGACTGGTAATTTAATGAAAGTCTTACTGCGCTTTTAATGAAGACGGCTGGTCATTTGAAAAGGACAATAGACTCTTATCTTAATTACTACTTCATTGCCAATGTCACTTTGAGTTGATCAAACAGAGCACAATTACGGCAATTAAAACATTTCCTATTATTGATTCTCGACTTCTCTCTGTTCACTTTAAAATTGCGTCCTTATCATTCTCGGAAAGTCGCCATCATCATGAATGATCAATGAGAGGAACTTCATTCTCTTTTCAGATTTTGGACAATGAGGAGACAAACCATACGCCAATCAGATATGATAACCTTTGACACACAGACAGAACATGAACAAATAGCAATGACTTGATGATCAGCATTTTGTCATCAAAATACCAAATGCCGTCGTACATTTTCATATTAGAATTACCGTATTATGTATTGACGCTGTTGACACTGTTACGAAACAGATGCATTCACTAATGTGTGCATTCATGCATGGGTTATATAATGAAAGAAAGCAATTAAAATTGTGCACCGTCTGTAATCTTTTAGACATTTAATCGGCTCATGGTAGCTTTTTTAAAAATGAGTTTTCATTTATTCCATGCTGTATAAATAACAAAAGTGTGTACTATTTCATTTATATATACTAGCAAATATATGCACCCTCCGGGTGCAAGTATTTTAGTTAAATTTTATAATAAAATATCATATTAAATTAGAAAGGCTAATGAAACTGAATAAGAATGTAGATAAAAAGATTTTGAACAGAGGGGGTATGACTGAAAAATAGAACAACTTTGAAACTAACTCTTCCATCATTTTCCGTTACTCCCGTCTTTCATTCGTAAATTTTCCTAATTAAACTGTTTAGTTAAAATAGGAAGTAAAGAATAATATTACAGATATTTCTTCTTGTTAAGGGATTTCTTTTAAGATTTATTAAAGAGATTTTTGCTCATATTCAATAAGATAAAACCAAACAATTAGAAATCAATAATACTAAGCATATATTTATTAAAATCAATTTTTTAAGATCAATATGCAAATTAGCCTTCCCATTCACACTGTAAACCTCTATTTTGTCGTATATATAAATACAATTGCATGTTATTAGTATGTAGATATGGTCAACAGTGTAAGTAATGTAAAACAATTTTTTTAATAATTGAGGTTTAAATAAAAATAAAATCATGGAGAATATGATGTAAATAACGAAAGGAATTGTGACTTGTATAGTAATATAGTTTCGGTTAGAGACAGACAAACCCACAATCTCCATTATAATAAGATATATATATAGTTAAGAGTAAGGAAATGAATCCGACGGTATAAGT
This sequence comes from Doryteuthis pealeii, assembly GCA_023376005.1. Classification (NCBI taxonomy): domain Eukaryota; kingdom Metazoa; phylum Mollusca; class Cephalopoda; order Myopsida; family Loliginidae; genus Doryteuthis; species Doryteuthis pealeii. The sequence goes on along the minus strand of CM042137.1, from coordinate 142,159,316 downwards.
ATAGATAAAAGGATATGAAAACACACAATGCTGTTAAAATGAAAATATTTTATATCATATTCATAGCTAATATTGAACAATATTTCGATTTATAACTAATGATGATGATTTTTATAAATCGAAATATTGTTCAATATTAGCTATGAATATGATACAAACTATTTTCATTTTGACAACATTGTGTATTTTCATATCCTTTTATCTATACTTATACCGTCGCATTCATTTCCTTACTCTTAACTTATATGTTTTGTTAAACTTTACTGACAATTCTTGTCAGACGAGTTTTTGTTCGATACTTTCTAACTGTCTGGCCATCAAATATCCGGGGGGAATTGGTGAAGCAATCCATCAAAGGTTTTTTTCACGAGCGCTTTCTTCTACTGCTAGTGCTTGTTTTAAAAGCGAGACAACAGAAACAGTCCACCAGTTCCAACCTTGATGATGGCACAAAGACGTGCAGAAAGCGCCCGTGAAAAAAAACTTTGTTGGATTCCAATTCCACCCGTATATGAAAAAGATGGCCAGACAATTAGAAAGGATCGAACAAAAACTCGTCCAACAAGAATTGTCAGTAAAGTTTAACAAACCAGGTGTAAAATAAAAAAAAAATTGCTGCCAATATATATATATATATATATATATATATATATATATATACATCCGTAGATGGGTTATCAGGTACCTTTTTTTAGGATAATTCTAAGTTAGACCTTTCTTCCAACAGCGGAATATTAGCGTTGTTCAGGTCCATACTGAGAACTCGATGTTCAATATCATTGAACAGAGCAATATAATTGGTAAGTCGAAAGGCTTAAAAGTCAGTCATTTTGTGGTTATAGATCTATTTTTACCCACAGGTATCTGTGTATACCTATGAGTTTCATCAGACCGCGAACTTTATTGAAAATGGTAAACAGAAAATTCATGGGGCTTTATATACAATTTTTCTGGGCAATCCCAGACACATTATATATAAAACCCTATCCAATTAAGCACCCACCATTTATGCATATATAGTGGAGTAGACAGTCTCTTTAACCCTAGCTAGGTAACCGGTCTAGGAGAAAGAAACCTCTGAATCCAAACCTGTTAAACTTCCCTTAAGAAATTGACCTTGTGTCACATCCTGCTCGTGCAGAGGGGTTGATTATATATGTATATATATATATATACTCATTATTTTATCATACGCACTGGCACCATCACGCTATAAACCCGGAGTACCCGCCAGCGGACAAATTGATAGTGAATGATCTTTGCCGTCGGAAAAGAGAGTCAAATATATCACCTGAATAACGGGACAATTTTGTTGCCGAACAAAAGAAAACCTTTGGGTAATTACGTATAAGCCTCATTGTCGTGTCTTACATTTATTGATCATAACCATTGTATCTCTAATGATTAATGGTGATCGTATCAAATCCAGGTTGATAGATGGTTTAAACCTAATTAAAAGCAATGTAACTTTGGGAGTTTTATCGGTCCTTAAACCCCGGAGTGTCGCTTTTCAATAATGAGATAAAATGATTGTGCACAATGGAAGAGAAAGAGGACGAGAATCACCACCAATTCTTTTATTGCCATATCCGATTTCCTTAATCGATAGAAGGCAGTCAATCAGTCATTTTTGGTGCAAGTTATCACAAGTGGCTTGAACGCATTCGATACTTGTGTAGAAGTGATCAAGTTATCCTCTATTGTGTATTTTATGTCCCCATTTAAAATGAATAGCGGACAGTGTTTTATTTATTTCTTTTTTTTTGTGGTTTAAATTATCCCCTACTTCGCACTCGCCGTTACTCTCCACTTAATTCGAAGAGCAATTCTTCTCTGCTTAATACGCCGATAGGGCGGCTTCTATGAAAGTTAACTAATAATTATTGTTGCCATAATCCTAATGATGTTTTCCTACGGATAAAACATCTAAATTGGCCAAACTTTAATATAAAAGTGAGGTAAATATATTATTGATTTACATTTAATCAAAAGTGAATATATTTATTCAAGTACTCTGTTTAATGTAGTTTTTTAATATACATGGTTATCTCCAAAAGCCTTAAAGGAAGTCATGAACAAGCAAACAGTCAAGAGCTACAACTTATATAAGTTTAAGAAATAACAAAAGACTTAGAGGATTAGCATTATAGTGTATTTCAGGGAGCTTAGACAAAGTGTCTAACTCTCCCGACTCATCAATCGCATCTGATGAGTCGGGAGAGTTAGACACTTTGTCTAAGCTTCCATGAAATAGACTATAATGCTAATCCTTTAATTCTTTTGTTATTTCTTTACTTATATATTTGCTCTGTGACTCTAACTTTAAGAGCACACATTGAGCTCTCAAACTGCGACAGGTTTTTTAAATAAAACTTTTGTGTCGTAAGGAAGATTTCTTCTCTGGACTTTTGGATTATATATATATATATATATATATATATATAATTAATGTTGATATTATGATTTCACACTCATAACTTCAAGTTTCTTGGTAGTCCAATCATCAGATGAGAAGTGGTTGAGATGTAAAAAACCAGTCGTGAAATGGTAAAAGCCGCTAAGACAACTTCAGTTCCAGTATTCTTCTGAGGATGGGAGTCTCTTCCCGAAATATTGAGAAATAAATGACAGGTTAACAAAAAACATCATAGTTACCTTCTTTTTTCTTTACACTCGCATTGTGACAGCCTTCAAAACCAACAACAAACCAATATATATATATATATATATATATATATATATATATATATATATAGTGTGTGTTGGTGTGTAAGTGATAGAGAGAAAGAGAGATAGACAGAGAGTCAAAGAGAGAAAACATGAAAATCAGTTTGCTGTATATTATTAGTGAAACGGATACTTGAAATGCAAGGAAGAAGCGTGATAACATTTTATCGTTGTAGATGTTCAATTTTGTTTTTCTTTTTTGTTGTTTATGTCTTTTGATATCCCACATTGTTTGTGTATTAATTTATTCATGAAACGGGACATGATAAAACATGACTGCAACATAACGGTAAGAAACACATGGATTAATATCCATTTTATGCAACGTTGTCATAATAAATTGTATTTTTTATATAAGAGAAGCATTTCTTATGTGAAAGTTATGGTCCAGTGTGATTTGGTGGTATACTAATGCACTGAGCGTGCTGTCTATTTTATGGTCTCTGTTATGCTCATCTGTTATTTTTTAAAGCTTCTGAAATCTTCGCCGTTGTATTCTTTGGATATTACTTATAAGCTATTTCATGTGAAATACATCCGTTTGGTTGTCGCTGAACCCCCCCCCTTCTATATATATATATATATATATACACCAAACCCTCCACAGGAGCAGGATGTGACAAGGTTAATTTCTTACATGGAGTTCAATAGGTTTGAATTCAGAGTTTTCCTTCTCCTATACCGGTTGCCTAACCAAGGTTAAAGAACCCAGTCTGCTCTACTATTTATCCATAGCTGGAGTCAGAGTAAGAGTCATATCTTTTCCAAGGATATTAGCGCTAAGTGAAATGCAAATACCACATCCAGGATTTGAACTCGTGGCGACGAGTCTATTTCCCATGACTTTAACCATTACACCACGCGTTTCATTTTGTCTTTTTATAGGGCGAGCTACGGAAAATCGTCTAGGTTAATGATCAATACAAGAGGATAATATAACTCAGTCCTTGTGCCTCTGCTTTTTTATGTTATTTGTAATTTTTATCATTTGTATTTTTCGAACAATTGTCCTGATCTTTATTGTGATGTACACAGGGTATCGGCCGATGTGCCCTCCGGCCTTCTACAGGTGTTTCTTGTCTAACTCGGGAACCTTCTTGTCGAATTCCGGAGCCTTCCTGTCATAATTAGGAGCCTTCGCAGAACTTCGAATCAAATACTTTATTTAGTCCATGGGGGTCGACTGTTCTCATTCCGTTAACCATGACCGGGTACAAGTGTTAAGCTATATTAAGTAATCTATGTTATCGACCTTGAGTTCAAGAAGGAACATCTGCCGAAGATCGGAGTGCGCATCGGTCGAAAGGTTGTGTATATGACAAAAAGATGAGGACAATAGTCCAAAAATATCTAAATCATACAAATTATCAAGCCTCATCTAAAATATCCAGACAAATGTTATTTGTAGCTTTGGGGTCTGGGATGGGCTTCAAGACATCGAACTGATTTCGCACACGTCATGACCACATCCTTCATTGCTTGGTGATATTTTATACGGCATTGATTGGATGTGACACTGGTAGGTAGTAAAACATATATGTCCATCTCTCATGATCATCGTCACCAAATATCATAATTTGTACGAACGGATTTATCAAAAGATGTTAGTATAGTGTTCGTATTCTGTTTGTGATATGTGTAGCACTCTTCTTCGAATATGTTATCTGTAAATTCTCTGTTTGTAGGGACAAGTAATCTAAAAGGGACCACACTGATTGGCTAACTCTTGATTTTAATTTAGGTAATAAAATATCTTCTTTTTTTTTTCACGCGGCGACCAAAGTTTACAAACGCTACAATGTGACGTTATTTTAGGACATTTATAAACAAAATGGCTCATGTTTATTTCCCTTAATATCTCTCCCAACATTCGAATTCTGCTGGCTAGAATTATTGGAAATAATAAAGACATTTCACGATTTACTCCTCTCAAAATATTATTTCTATCTTCTTAACTCATAAATTACATTTACTAAAATTAATTGTTTGAGATCACTAATTATTTTTTCAGTGTGTTTATATATCAACATCAAATAAATTTGTTTTAAAAAATTTCCTTTTAGCGGTCAAAACAATGCGATGTTTAAAACTTTATACTTTACTTTTTTTCGTTTTCTTTCTCAAATCTGTGTTCACGCCGTGATCATTAAGTAAAAAAAGAAATGTATTGTTTTCCATTATCCTTTGCTCAGTAGAGATAATTTCAAACTCCTCATTAAGCACTTTAGGCATATGATAGTCCATGGGCTGAAAATCTTATAGGCTGAAAACTTCATAAAATGACGTCATCTCTGCAACTGAGGATTTTTCTTACCACTGAGATCCAGGCACAGCAACATCAATGGAATAACGGTGTTGACCGCAAGGGGAAATGTGTTAAGAATTAAACTTCATTTGGTCAAATTCTACGAGACTATTTTCACTTCTCAGCTGGCCCACATGTATGACAAACTGATAAGCACGTTTATGAACGTGAGACAGCTGCTTGTATCACTGTCTCTTTAACTTAAACTCACTGATAGGTTGATAGATTAAATGTAATGGTATATCAACTGATAGAGGGTCATTTTGTTCCTAGTCATTAGGGAATAGCATTCATCGTACGTTTATATCTCCACTTTCGTGTGGTTATCTATTAGATTTTTTGTCACAATTATATTTTATCAAGTATTTCTGTCCAATACAAATAATTCGCGCACAGTTGTATTTTTTAAATATATATAACATTGATAATTATATGGTTTCAAGTATATATTTCTATTTAGTAATAGTCATTTTTCATTTTTATGGTTTCAAGTAACTAAATAAATAATCCTCAGTTAACAATTATAGTTTTAATTATTCTTAATACAAATAATTTACAGTTATATATCAGTACATATTCCTAGCAAATACAAATAATTTTTAGACAGACCGATCTAACCCACACATGTGACTATAACAAGTACAACCACCCTGGATCAGAGTGGATCTGGGAGTAATGGCGATACATTCACCAGATCTTCAGAACTGGAGCCTCACCATCAGATGCAGTTTAGTATCATACCCAGGATAACAATTTTGTTGGGTGGAAGTCATACCCCTCTTAAGGGGATATAGTCTGCATATTCTAAGCCCCGACAACAGGGCGGCTAAAACTTACAGTAAACATAGTTTAAACAACTAAAAGAAAAATCACCTGATATTTAATACCGGCTACAAATATGTAGAATTTCCTATTAGGTGATCAGTATTCAGTTGTATTGCAAGTTGAATCTGGACTGAGCGTCAGAGTTTTGGTAGCTGGTGTATATACAAGTTTGGTTTGTTCCACCATGTACCTTGGCCAATCTAATTCCTTGGACTCTGATTGGCCATTGGTTTTCAGAGTAGACACGTTTATCCATAAATACCCAACACATAAACATGTTATGGTAGTCAGTACATTCAGCTTTAGCCTTTCCTTTTTTCGTCTAATACTAGTCACTTATAGTAGCCTTCCCGTTTAGGTGAGTAAGTATTTACTGGCATCAACCATCCAGTCGAACACAATGATCATTAAAGTGGAGAACCACGCACAAACGAAGCTCATGTGTAGCTAATGCATAAAAATTGCGTGTATCCCTTCCGCATTCCTCCTTTGAGAGCGCCCAAGGCACTGGCAATAAACCAGCTATGCCCGTTTATATCAAGGTGGAAGGTATAGCCTGGGGAATGACCACCTGGGATCCTGCTTTATTAATATCAACGTTTATTGGCCGAAGCCACTGGACACAGGTTTCCGAAGAAACGAGGAAATACATGTCCTGTAAATCTGAGTATGATAAGTGATTATATTGGAATATTTTGGGTATATAAGCCGTGGTGCGATCCAGTACTTAAAATTATAGACTAAGCAAGATCACGCGATTTAAACCTCAGCTAAGCAACAGTCCGAATACGTGGTTGGTTGAATATTAATCGCTGATACTGACAGACGTCCATTTGCAATCATTGACGAAGGACTTGCAAGACTGATGAGCACTAAGGAACAACCAAAGGATTATTCACTAAGGACCACGCTCTGCTTAACACAAATAATCTCCGCTGGTCAGCGCTCTTACTTGAAACTCAAAGGATGGCCACGAAAAAAAATATAGTAACAGATTCAACAATTTGTACCTGCAGCTTTTAAAAAAATGTCTGTTGAGATATCCAACCTCAGTTAGCCATATCGATTTTATGCGAGCCATTATGAAGCAGACCGTCCATTGAGTGTACTTAGATTAGAAAGAAAATGAATCAGTCTCTGATTTGATTGATTAATAAAGTCTTGCGTGTTGAAATGCAATTAAATTAAAAAAAAAAAAAAAAAAAAAAAAAACCCCGAAATCGATGATGATGTATTAGAGTTTCAAGGAGAAAGAGATTTTGCATATTTTTTTTATTTTAGTTTTTTTTAAAATGAATGAAACGAATCATATATTTCTTACGGTGTCTAAATGTCTCGATGCATTATGGAAATAGTGCAGTTTTTTTTATATTTAAATTACGCGTATATTAAAGTAACAGAGTTTGGACTATAAAATGGAGTAGAAGATTGTCGCGGACCACTACTAGACGACACAACTCCACGTTGATTTGTTGAATAAACTAGCAAAAATATGTATTTAAATTTTAATGTTTTAATGTTAAAATTGGTGTCCACAAAGTCATGTTTACTTTGAAATTTTAAATTATTTAAGTGCATACTGATTTTATGGTATATTTTTATTCGGGTATATTAATTAGAAAGACTAATGAAATTAAATAAGTTACAATGGAAAAGATTACACTTATTTTGATTATATTTTAATGGTTTCTATATAGAATAAATTCGTATGATTGATTTTAATACGTTCGAGAATAAACATTAGAAATCAATAACACCAAATTATTTTTTAACCCGTTTTATTAAAACCTATCTGCAAATTGACCACACCATATATTATGTAAATCTTTATATCTTAAATATATAAGACACATTGAAGGATTTTAAATGCCTAATACATGGGGTGTTTTGAGGCAGATCTATCTCAGGTTATCATAGAAACATCGTTGATAAATAAGATTTAATCAACGTATTAATGATTTTGACTCTAAATTAAATACCCATTGATAAACTTAAGCGATTTCTGAGGGTATTTTGAGTAAGCAGAGACGTAGTTCTGGTTTACAGAAAGACAGACACTGAATCATCATTATAAGATTACGCGTATCGTGTATATTGAAGTAGCAGAATTCGGCCTATAAAATAATGTGGCAAGATTGTTGTGGGCTGGTCCAGTCTCACCTACTAAACCACTCACTCCCACGTTGGTTTATATTGTTAAGTGAATATTAGTCAGTCACAGGTTTTGGTCGAAACTAACCAGTCGAGAATCAGCGCTTCACTTGAAAAAAAAAGAAGCAAAAACAAATTCTGCGAATACACGTATACCTTTCTTTTTTATTTTTCGCTCTAGAAGGATGGCTTGAGTATATCCCTTAATTGCTATTAATCAAGGTCTACTCTTACCGAAGTAGTATTTACTAGGGACATAACGATGGTTAAAATAGATATTATTGATAACTATTTGTTCTCGATAGGACTGTGTAAAACAAATCCTTAGATACTGAAGAAATAATTAAAGTTCCAATTACCGTCGAACTAGAAAGACAAGGCAACAAACGGTGAAATACAAACCGAATTCCACAAAGTCCATGCAAAATGACAAAGTATATATATAAGACTCCACAATGTCATTCAAATCAAGCAGTCAAGCAGAATTCATGAATGGAATCACCCAAATCCATAGATTCATGGATGGATCATTCTTGATTCCTATTTATACCAACTGTCTTGGACACTGCTTGAGTTGTACTTAGTAAGCTGCTGTTAGTAAAACCAACAGTAGACTAACTGACTTCAATAGATACAACTACAGAAAAATGTACATATGAACGTACAGTAAAAGGGATTCCTTAACCTGTAGTCATAAAATAATCTTAGATTGGTTTACATGCCGTTAAAATCAATTAATCAATCAATTTGTTCAATCTTTGATTTTATCTTGCTAGAAGGATGCGCATGACATGAGGTCTATGGATGTGACCATCCTTGGCTTATGCGAACATTAATCTAGCAATTAACAAATCAATTAAGTTACAAACTAGCATGTAGTTTGCAGGCTAACAAGTTAAGAAAAGTAGTATTAGAAATTAAAGAATACATATGGAGTAGTTATTTTCTACACAAGACAATATAAAAAGTACCCACAGAACGCACTCTAACAAATACGTACATGAGGCAATAAACTACGAGCAAAAGACTACACATATGTAATAATGGTAAGTAATACTTATGCAAGAAAAATGTGCAAATATAAGATAATAAATGTATACGTAAATAAATGTAATAACTGCATATATAAAACAATAAACGCATTCAATTAAAAGTACTGGCATATAGGACAACATTTTTCCGCAGAATTTTGTCTACAAGAAAATTGCCCGATCACGTCTTAATACATCGTAGGTTGAAAGTATGAAGACTTCCCGTAGGCCTCTTGGCTAATCTTCTCTATGATGTATAGAAGACGGAGGGCGAATTTTTGACAAAATTCTGGAAAGTGTTCCTATAAATGCCGTAAACTTTTATTGAAATGCGCTCTCTACTCTCGTTTTATATATGCAGTTAATACATTGATTTACGTATAACATTTATTATCTTAATTGTGCACATTTTTCTTGCTAAGTATTTACTTCCATTTATTAAATAGTGTGTAGTCTTGTTTGCTCGTAGTTTATTGCCTCATGTTTACGTTATTTGTTAGAGTGCGTCTGTGGGTACTTTTTATAATTGTCTTGTGTAGAAAATAACTACTCATATGTAGTCTTTAATTTTAATTATACCTTCTTCTTAACTTAGTAGCTGCAAACTACATGCTAGTTTGTATACTTAATTGTATGTTAATTGCTAGATTAATGTTCGCATAAGCAAGGACTAGGTCACATCCATCGACCTCATGTCATGCGCATCCTTCTAGGCAATAAAATCAAAGATTGAATACCCACAATGTTGAATTAATTGATGTAACGCATGTAAACCAATCTAAGATTTTTTAGACTACAGGTTAAGGAGTGCCCTTTTACTTGTTCATATGGTCATTTTTCTGTAGTTTGTTCTATTGAAGTCACGTTAGTCTAAGTGTGGTTTCTAACAGCAGCTTACTAAGTACAATCAAGCAGTGTCCAGACAGTTGGTATAAATAGGATCAGAATGGAGTCCATCCATGAAATCTATGTGCTTTGGGTGATTTCATTCCATGAATTAGCTTTGACTGCTTATTTGATGACATGTGGCGTCTATATATACTTTGTCATTTTGCAGTGGGACTTTGTGGAATTCGGTTTTGTATTCTCAGTTAGCCGGTTGGTTGCTTGTCTTCCTAGTTCGACGGTAATTGGATAATTTATTTCTTATGTATCAAGGATTTGTTTACACAGTCCTATCGGAACAAATAGTTATCAATAATATATTTTACCATCAGTTATGTCCCTAGTAATACTACCCACTACTCGGATAAAGTAGACCTTGATGTAATAGGTAATTAAGGGGATATACTCAAGCATCACCTAGCCTAGAGCGATAAATAAAGAAGAAAGGATACGTGTATTCGCAGAATTTGTTTTTTGCTTACTTTTTTTTTTCAAGTGAAAGCGCTGATTCTCCGACTGTTGGGTTTCGACAACCGTGACTGACTAATAATCTTAAAAATTAAACCAGTGGAGTGAGTAGGTTTAGTAGGTGAGACTGGCACAGCACAACATCTTGGCTCAATTCATTTTATAGGCCGAATTCTGTGACTTCAAGTATACACGATACGCGTAACTTATAGATGATGTTCAGTTGTCTGTCTTCTGTAAACGCAGAATAGCTCTGCTTACGTCAAAATTTACCTCAGAAATCGCTTAATTTTCACACTCGGGTATTTAATTTAGAGTCAAAATCAATTAATACGTTGATTAAATCTTATTTATCAACGTGTTGTTATGATAACCTGAGATAAGATCTGCTCTCAAAACACCCATGTTATATAGTGCATTAAAATCTCATGTGTCTTATATATTGCTAAGATTAAAGATTCTACATAATAATATGGTGCTGGTGAATTTGCGATAGGTTTTATAAACGCGGTTTTAAGAAATAATTTAATTGTGTTATTGATTTCTAATGTTTATTCTCGAACGTGATAAAATCAATCATACGAATTATTCTATAGACCAATTAATAATATAACTCAAAATAGTGTAATCTTTTCCATTGTATCTTATTTTAATTTCATTAGTCTTCTCAATTTAATATACCGACTAATAACTCACTACATTAAATTCAGGTATGCACTTAATAAGATATTAAAGAGGTCAAAGTAAACTGGAACTTGTGGACACCAACTCTTTTATACATTAAACATTAAAAATTTACTGACATATTTTTGCTAGTTATTCAACAAATCCAACGTGGAGTTGTGTCGTCTCGTAGGTGGTCCGCGACAATCTTTCTACTCCATTTATTATAGTCCAAACTCTCTGTTAGTAATAAACGCGTATTTAATTAAAAAAAACTGACTATTTCATAAGGCATGGAGACATTTAGACACCGTTAAAGAAAATATATGATTCGTTTTCATTCATTTTATATAAACTAAATAAAAAAATATGCAAAATCTCTTCTTTGAACTCTAATACATCATCATGATTTCGGGTGTTTTTTTTTTTTTTTTTTTTTTTTTTTTATTCTAATGCATTTCAACACGCACAGACTTTATTAATAATACAAATCAGAGACTGATTCATTTTCATTTCTAAATTAAGTGGACACTCAATGGACGGTCCTGCTTCATAATGGCTCGCAATAAATCGATATGGCTAACTGAGGTTGCATATCTCAACAGACATTTTTTTTAAAAGCTGGCAGGTACATAATTGTATGAATCTGATTACTATAGTTTTTTGCGGCGCGTGGCCATCCATTTTTTTTGAGTTCAAGTAAGAGCGCGACCAGCGGAGATTATTATGTGTTAAGCAGACGTGGTCTTAGTGAATAGATCCTTTGGTTTTTCCTTAGGCTCATCAGTCTTGCAGTCCTTCGTCAATGATTGCAAATGAGTCGTCAGTATCAGCGATTAATTTCAACCAACGCAAGTTATGTCGGACTGTTGCTTACTGAGTTTAAATCGCGGTGATCTTGCTTAGTCTATATTTTAAGTACTGGATCGCACCAGGCTTTATATCCAAAATCATTCATATATCAACTATCATACTCAGATTTAACAGGACATGTATTTCCTCGTTCTTCGGAAACCTGTGTCCAGTGGCTCGGCGCAATAACCGTTGATTTATAAGCAGGTCCCAGGTGGTCATTCCCCAGGCTATAAATTCCACGCTTGAATAAACGGGCATAGCTGGGTTTATTGCCCAGTGCCTTTGGCGCCTCAAAGGAGGAAGGCGGAAGGGAATACCGCAATTTTTTGCATTAGCTACAATGAGCTCGGTTTTGCGTGGTTTCCACTTTATGATGCATGTGTTCGAACTGGGATGGTTGGATCCAGTAAAACTTACCACCTAAACAGGGAAGGTACTATAAGGTGGACTAGTTAGAGAAAGCTGAATGGTACTGACTACCATCAACATGTTTATCGGTGTTGGGTATTTATGGACTAAACGTGTCTACTCTGAAACCAATGCCAAGTCAGAGTCCAAGGAAATAGTTGGACAGAAACATGGTGAGAACAAACAAACTGTAAGTAACACGCAGTCAAAACTCGGCGCTCATCCAGATTCACTTCAATAACCTGAATACTGATCACCTAATAGGAATTCTACATTATTTGTAAGCTCGTTTAAATATGCAGGTGATTTTCTTTTAGTTGTTTAACTATGTTTGATGTAGTTTTAGCCGCCCTGTTGTCGGGGCTTAGAATATGCCACGTATATCCCTTCAGAGGGTATGTTCCACACAAAGATTGTTATCCGCTGGGTATGATACTAACTGCTCTGATGGTGAGCTCCAGTTATGAAAGATCTGGTTATGTTCGCATTACTCGCAGATCCACTCTGCATCCAGGGCTGTGTACTTGTTATAGTCAATGTATGGGTTAGATCGTCTGTCTAAAAATTATTTGTATTTGCTAGCGATGATGGTACTGAATATAACTGTAAATTATTTGATATTAAGAAATATAAAGAACTATACCTTGTTAACTGAGGATTATTTATTTAGTTACTTGAAACATAAAATGAAAATGACTATTCTAAATAGAATATATCTTGAAACCATATGTATCATTTTATATTATTTAAAAATACCAACTGTGCGCGAATTATTTTGTTATTGCGCACACGAAATACTTGATAAAATATAATTGTGACAAAAAATCTTACATAGAAGACCACCGAAAAGTTTGGAGATATCAAAACGTAGATGAATTGCTCTTCCCTAAGAATAGGAACAAAATGACCCTCTATTAGTTGATATACATTAAATTTATCTATAAGATCTATCAGTGAGTTTAAAGTAAAGAGACAGTGATAAACATACACTGTCTCACGTTCATAACGTGCTTATCAGTTTTGTCATACATGGGGCCAGCTGAGAAGTGAAAATGTCTCGTAGAATTTGACCAATGAAGTTTAATTCTTTAACATTCCCTTGCTGGTCAACACGGTTATCATTGATGTTGCTGTGCCTTGATCTCTCCAGTGGTAAGAAAATCTCAGTTGCAGGAGCTGACGTCATTTTATGAAGTTTTCCAGCCTCATAGAGATTTCAGCCCATGGACTATCATCATGCTGGAAAAGGTGCTTATGAGGAGTTTGCAAAATTATCCTACTGGCACAGGTAATGGAAAACAATACTGTTCTTTTCTTCATTTACTTAATGACACGCGTGAACACAGATCTTGAGAAGAAAACGAAAAAAGTAAAGTATACAAGTTTTTAAGGAGAGTTTAAAACAATTTATTGATGTTGATATATAACACAACTGGAAAAATAATTAGTGATCTCAAAACATTAATTAGTCAATGTAATTTTTGAGTTGAAGTATAATAGAATAATCATTTGAGAGGAGTAATCGTGAAATGTCTTTATTATTTCCAATAATTCGAGCAGAGAATTCCATTGTTGGGGAAGATATTAAGGAAATAAATCATAGCCATTTTGTTATAAATGTCCTAAAATAACGTTACATTGTAGAGTTTGTAAAATTTGCGTCGCGCGTGATAAAAAAAAAAAGAGATATTTACTCTCACTCACACTCACACACCAAGAGTTAGCAATCGTGTGGTCCGTTTTGATACTTGTCTAAACAGAAGAATTTACAGATATATTCGAAGAAAGAGTGCTACATATCACACATAGAATCGAACACAATACTTAACATCTTTTGATAATCCGTTCGTACAAATTATGATATGTTGGTGACGATGATACATGAGAGATGGACATAATAGTTACTACTACCAGTGTCACATCATCAATGCGTTAAAATATACCAAGCAATGAAGGAGTGTCATGACGTGGCGAAATCAGTTCGATGTCTTGAAGCCCATCCCAAGACCCCCAAAAAAAGCCTAAAAACAAAATAACATTTTGTCTGGTAGTTTTAGAGAGGCTTGATATTTGTTGATTTAGAATATTATGTTGGACTATTGTCCTCATCTTTTTGTCATATACACAACCTTTCGACGAGTGCCGCACTCCGCTCGCAGATGTCCTTCTTGAACTCCGGTCGATATGTATTATAGCTAACACTTGTACCGGACTCATGGTTAACGGAATGGAAACAGTCGACCCTGGACTATAAGTATTTGATTCGAGTTCTGCGAGGCTCCTAATATGACAGGAGCTCCGGATTCGCAAGAAGGTCCGAGTTAGACAAGAAACACCTGTAGAAGGCCGGAGGAACATCGGCGATACCCTGTGTACATCACAATAAGATCAGGACAATTGTCAAAATACAAATGATAAAAATTACAAATAACAATAAAAAAGGCAGGCCAAGGACTGTTTATATATCCTCTTGTATTATATTACTAGACGATTTTCCGTAGCTCGCCTTATTAAAAGAACAAATGAACACAGCGTGTGTAATGTTAAAGTATGTGTATATGACCTCGTCGCCACGAGTTCAAATCCTGGATGTGGTATTTGCATTTCACTTACGCTAATATCCTGGAAAAGATATGGACTCTTTACTCTACTCCAGCTATGGATAAAATAGTAGAGCGGACTGGGTTCTTTAGCCTTGGTTAGGCACCGTTGGAGAAAGGAAAACTCTGACATTCATCTATTGACCCTGTAGAATAACCTTGTCACATCCTGCCCTGTGGAGGGTTTGGTGTTATATATAATATATTATAGAAGGGGGGGGTTCACGACAACCAAACGGATGTATTTCACATGAAATAGCTTATAAGTAAATATCCAAGAATCAACGGCGAAGATTACGAGAAGCTTTAAAAAATAACAGATGAGCATAACAGAGACCATAAAAATAGACAGCACGCTCAGTGCATTAGTATACACAATACACACTGGACCATAACTTTCACATAAGAAATGGCTTACTCTTTATAAAAAATACAATTTAGGTTATGACAAGTTTGCATAATGGATATTAATCATGTGTTTCTTACTGGGTTATATGGTTGAGTCTATGTTTATCATGTCGCCGTTTTCATGAATAAATTAATACACAAAAATGTGGGATATCAAAAGACATCAACACAAAAAAGAAAAACAAAAATTGAACATCTACAACGATAAACATTGATCAGCTTCTCTTGCATCAGATAGTTTCAGCTATAATATCAGCAACTGATCTTTGATCTCTTGTCTATCTCACTCTTCTCTCTATCACTTACACACGCCACCACACACTATAATAATAATATATATATATATATAATATATATATGATATTGGTTTGTTGGTTGGTTTTGAAGGGCATCACAATGCGAGTGTAAAGAAAAAAGAAGGTAACTATGAATGCTTTTTTGTTAACCTGTCAATTTACTTTCTCAATATTTCGGGAAGAGACTCCCCTCAGAAAATATGGGGAACTGACAGTTGTCTTAGCGCTTTTACCATTTCACGCGTACCCTGGTCTCTTCCATCTCACCACTTTCATCCTGATGAATTGGACTACCAAACTTGAAGTTAGTGAGTGTGAAATCATACTATCAACATTAATTAGTATTATAACTACCGAGTAGATATTATATATATAGTATAGCCAAAGTCCAGAGAAGAAATCTTCGTTAGACAAAAGTTTTATCTTAACAAACCTGTCGCAGTTTTGAGCTCAATGTGTGCTCTAAGTTAAGTCACAGAGCAATTTAAGTAAGAAATATACAAAAAGAATAAAGGATTAGCATTATAGTTATTTCAAATGGACGAGATTAGACATAGGTTTACACTCCCGACTCATCACGATGCGATTGTGAGTCGGAGGTTAGACACTTGTCTAAGCTCGCCTGAAAATCACTATAATGCAATCTCTAATGCTTTTGTTTTTTTAAACTATATAGGTTGTAGCTCTTGACTGTTTGCTTGTTCAGTGACTTCCTTTAAGGCTTGGAGATACATGTATTTAAAAACTACATTAAAAGAGTACTTGATAAAAATATTACTTTGATTAAATGTAAATCAATAATATATTTAACTCCTTTTATATTACAGTTTGGCCATTTAGATGTTTATCCGTAGGAACATCATAGGATTATGGACAAAATAATTATTATTAACTTCTCATAGAAGGCGCTATCGCGTATTAAGGCAGAGAAGAATTGCTCCTTCGAATTAAGTGGAAAGATGAACGGCGTAGTGGCGAAGTGGGGATATTTAACCACAAAAAAAAAAATAAATAAAACTGTCGCGCTTATTCATTTAAATGGGGACATAAAATACACAATTAGAGGATAACTGATGCACTTCTACACAGTATCGAATGCTTCAAGCACTTGTGGATAAGTTGCACCAAAATGACTGATTGACTGCCTTCATCGATTCAGGAAATCGGATATGGCAATAAAAGAATTGGTGTTGATTCTCGTCTCTTTTTTTCATTGTGCACATCTTTTATTCATTATTGAAAAGCGACATCAAAGAGAGCTATATAAGGACCGATAAAATCCAAGTTTACATTGCTATTTAATTAGGTTTAAGACCATCTATCAACTGGATTTCGATACGATCACCATAATATTAGAGATACATGTTATATCAATAAAATGTAGACCGACAATTGAGGCTATAGTAATTACCTAAAGGTTTTCTTTTTTTTTGTTCGGCACAACATTGTCGTATATCGGGTGATATATTTGACTCTCTTTTCCGACGGCAAATGATCAATTCGACTATCAATTTGTCGCTGGCGGTACTCGGGTTTATAGCGGATGGTGCCAGTGCGTATGAAAAAAAAAAATAGAGTATATATATTATTACATAATACTAATCCAACCTCTAGCACGAGCAGTATGTGCAAAGTCAATTGTTCTTAAGGGAAGTTTAACAGGTTTGGATAGAGGGTTTTATAGACCGGTTACTAGCTAGGTTAAAAGAGACTGTCTACTCCACTAGTTTATGCATAAATGGTGGGTGCTTAATTGGATAGGGTTTTATATATAATGGTGTCTGGGATTGCCCAGAAACATTGTATATAAAGCCCCATGAATTTTCTGTTGTACCATTTTCAATAAAGTTCCGGTCTGATGGAAACTCATTGGTATACACAGATACCGTGGTAAAAATAGATCTATAACACAAATGACTGACTTTTTAAGCCTTTCCGACTTACCAATGTATATTGCTCTGTCATGATATTGAACATCGAGTTCTCAGTATGGACTGAAATACGCTAATATTCCGCTGTGGTAAGAAAGGTCTACTTAGAATTTCCTAAAAAGGTACTGATAACCATTACGGATGTATTATATATATAGTATATAATATATAGTAGATATATATATTGGTCAGCAATTTTTTTTTTATTTTACACCTGGTTTGTTAAACTTTACTGACAAGTTCTTGTTGGAGAGTTTTTGTTCGATCCTTTCTCAATTGTCTGGCCATCTTTTTCATATACGGGTGGAATTGGAATCAACAAAGTTTTTTTCACGGGCGCTTTCTAGCACGTCTTTGTTCGATCATCAAGGTTGGAACTGGTGGAACTGTTTCTGGTTTCTGCTTTAAAACAACACTAGCAGTAGAAAGAAGGCTCGTGAAAAAACTTGATGGATGCTTCACAATTCCCCCGGATATTGATGGCCAGACAGTTGAAAGTATCGATACAAAGTCGTTCTGACAAGAATGTCAGTAAAGTTTAACAAACATATAAAGTTTAAGAGTAAGGAAATGAATGCGACGGTATAAGTATGATAGGATATGAAAATAACAATGTTGTCAAATGGAAAATAGTTGTATATATTCATAGCTAATATTGAACAATATTTTTCGATTCTGTAAAATTCATCAGTTAGTTATAATCGAAATATTGTGTCATATTAGCTATGAATGATGATATAAAATTTTTCATTTTTAACAGATGGTTGTTTCATTCCTTTATCTATCTTATACCGTCGGATTCATTTCTATCTTAACTATTTATATCTTATTATAATGGAGATTGTGGGTTGTCTGTCATCTAACCGAAACTATTTACTATACACAGTCACAATTCCTTTCGTTATTAATCATATTACTCCATGAATTTTATTTTTAAAACTCATTATCTAAAAAATTGTTTTCTTACTTACACTGTTGCATAATCTACATACTAATAACATGCAATTGTATTATATATTAGACAAAATAGAGGTTTACAGTGTGAATGGGAAGGCTAATTTGGGCATATTGATCTTAAAAAATTGATTTTTTAATAATATATGCTTGTATTGATTCTCTAATTTGTTTGGTTTATTTATTGAAATGAGCAAAAATCTCTAATAAACTTAAAAGAAATCCCCTTAACAAGAAAATATCTGTAATATTATTCCTTTACTTCCTATTTTAACTAACATTTAATTTAGAGGAAATTTACTGAATGAAGAGCGGCCCGTACGGAAAATGATGGAAAATTAGTTTCAAGTTGTTCTATTTTTCAGTCATACCCCCTCTGTCAATCTTTTTATCTAGCTTATTCGTTTCATTAGTCTTTCTAATTTAATATGATTTTTATTATAAATTAACTAAATAGCTTGCACCCGAGGTGATATATTTGCTAGTAATATAATGAAATAGTGACAACTTATTGTTATTAATACAGCATGGATTAAATGCAAACTCATTTTAAAAAAGCTACATGAGCCGATATAAGTCTAAAAGATTACAGACGGTGCACAATTTTAATTGTTTCTTTATTATATGAACCACACATGAATGCACACATTAGTGAATGCATCTGTTTCGTAGAGTGTCCACAGGTCAATACATATACGGTATTCTAAATGAAATGTACGACGGATTTGGTATTTTGTGATGACAAATGTGATCATCAAGTATTGCTTTTGTTCATGTTCTGTCTTGTGTCAAAGGTTATATATCTGATGGCGTATGTTGTCTCATATTGTCAAACTGAAAAGAGACTGAGTTCCTCTCATTGTCATTCATGATGATGGCGACTTTCCGAGAATGATAGGACGCAATTTTTAAAGGAGAGGAGTCGAGAATCAATATAGGATGTTTAATTTGCGTAATTGTGCTTGTTTGATCAACTCAAAGTACTTGGGTCATGAAGTAGTAATTAAGAAAGAGTCTCTTGTCCTTTTCAAATGACCAGCCGTTTCCATTAAGCGCAGTAAGACTTTCATTAAATACAGTCGATATGTAGAATTATTAACTTTGAATGTCTCTAAATTCTAAGAAGTGTTGTCGTCTGTATATTATTTACCAACCCTCTCGCAAAGCAGGATGTGACACAAGGTCATTTTTTAAGCATGATTTTAACAGGTCTGAATTCAGTTTTTCTTCTCCTAGAACGGTTGCCTAATCAGGTAAAAGAGCCAGTCTGCCTATTTACTCCATAGCTTGAGAGACGAGAGTAGGGTTTCATACTTTCGCAATGGTATTAGCGCTAAGTGAAATTCAATACCGTCCAGGTTATAACCCACAATCAACAGCCGAATACGGACTGGTTGACTACTTAATCACTGAAGTGAGAGACGTTCTTTGCAATCTTGAGAAGGACTTGCAATACTGAGGAGCACCAAGACAACCAAAAGATATTTACCAAGGGGAAAAAAAAAATTTTTTTCCCCCCGCCTGGAAAAACCAAGTGGGGCCCCTCTTGCCTTGAAGCCTAAAGGATGGCAAAAATAGTAACATCGTTTCGATATTGATCCTGAAAGTCTCTTTATTCTAGCCGGGGTCAATCGTTGTCTCTATCAACATAGAGCCACTACTTTGGCACAGTTTAGTCTTTAGATCAGGTTCATAACTTTTGACTTTGCGTAACTCTTAAAATAAATTAAATGCTCAAAGACACCTGCGCAAAAAAAAATTATTTGCCATATTTTTCATTTATTTCATCGTATTTCAGTGATAAATATCATAGTATATATTTTGAATACTGGATTTAAGGAATAATTAATACTTCTTTATCAATTTTTCGGTAATCGCTAATAAATTCATACTGTGTTAAATATTTTATACCTGATTTCATTCAATTAATTCAAAAGTCTTGCCTTATTTCACTTGTTAGTGGAACCTTAGGAACTTTTTTTTACGGAACTATAGGGATCGGAGAACCGGTTGGGAACGTTGATTGTATAGAAACAGTTGATGACTATTAGAAGTTTAAAAAGTGTCTTGGATAAATGTTAAATATTGATATAGTGATATACACTGTAAGTAAGTAATATTATTAATATATAAATCACACTGGATTGTCCAATTGACACATGCTATGGGATAACGGAGTTAGGTTAAGACAGTTCTAAGTGGCAGTTATCTTTTAGGTTCATCTGGTCAGGGCAGCAGTAACATAGGGAATAAAAAATTAACACAGCTAACACCAATACCCACTATGGTTAGCGAATAAACAGATACACCCGTGCTGATAAAGGTTAGGTTAAGTTCGCGATGTGGTTCCCGATTAGGTAAAGAAGGTTCCGAGTCTGAAAGAAATATTCTGAGCAGGCTGGAGGGCACATGGCGAAACGTTGTAACAGCTAAAATAAAGATGGGGACAATAGCGAATACGCAGATAATATAAATCATCACCTCATCTTCACACATTAGAGAAATAGTATAAGGATCGTATTATTGAAAGAATTGTTTGATGAGGCAGTAAAAAAATTGTAATTTCTCTTATTTTTATTCAATCCTCTTTTATCCAGTTACAGATTTTCATTTCAACACATGGAGGCGCAACTGGTATTAAGCCTGGAACTTTTGTATTGTACTCGAGTATCAGAGGTAACAATAGGAGATCAACGGAAATTTTAAGGATAGGTGAAATATACTAGCAAAAATAACAAGGTGAACAAAGTAATACCAATCCTAATTTAGATTACCAAATCGTGATTTCCGGTGTTTCTCTCTATGTTATCATTTAGATATATATCCCTCATCGGTAAGGCAACAACTGTGGGAGAAGGAACACTCTAATATAAACCAATACTCCGTTTAAAATTGGGGAACACTTGTCTAACATTTTTACAGTGACGTCGCTGGGTTATATACCTTCGTAACACATGGCTCATGGTGCATTTCTTGTATAAGCAAAGATACAAAGTGAACATAGTAATTGCATCGCTAATTTAATTAACACTCCCGTGAGATCCCATCGTTTTTTCTCTCTCGTCAGAATTTATTTAAAGGAAAATAGATGATTCTATTCTTATAATATAGTCCTATATGATTCATTGTTCAGGCAACAGCTGTAGTAGAAGGAATATTCTGATTTTAACCCCCAGATTACTCCTTTTAACTTTTACCTGTGTCGCATCATACCGTGTCGATGTTTGGGTTTACTTCAATCATCTTTAACAAATGGTCATTGATGTATTCTTATATGTAAATAAATTTGGTGAGTACTCCAATTAACATATTATGTTGGAACAACAATATAATATAGACTTAATACGCTGTTCCTTAATGTACGACCGTATAATCTTTGCACATCTTCTGTTAAAATGAGACAATCAAAATCGTCAAGATGAACGCAAAATGGTAGTCCTGATTATCTCGTGTTACTTATCACGAATTCTTTTTCTTATGAGTGTGCTCTCGCTAAATAATAGACCATTCCTTTTCAAAGAAAGAAAGGGAAGAAAAATATACAGCCGCAGAGAAAAATTCATTAGAAACAGAAAGAAAGAGAGAGGAGGGGATTAGCATGTGGAAGCAATAACACTGATCTGTTTCGAACTGACATAATGAAAAGACAAGAAGGAGGAAATAAAGAAAAAAAAGAGCTGGAGAGAGTTAGATCACAGATTATTAAACTTTTTACCATTGAAACTATTTAGCATTAGCTCATAAGTAAACATATCAAACGTTGTAATAGATATCGTAGTGGTATATTCCACAGGTCTGCTAGTTAGCTATAGTTAGTTTCAAACACATTAATTTATAAAATATTATTAATAGTGAGAAAACTTGAAACATATATCTGTGTAAAAAAAAAATATTTGATAGGTACTTGAAATCCTACAACTTTAGCCGCAATTACTCAATTAGTTGTTGTTTTTTTAATGGTAATTTAAACATTTGGGGTTATCTAACGCGCCAAGCATCCTTGAAGAGGAACAAGTGTAGTATTAATTTAACTTACTGCAGGAGAAGGGACGTTAATACTTTCTAAGCGATCTGTCTGAAAGGAAGCGTATTTGACTAAGTTCAAACTCGCTACTAGATGTTTCAGTACATTATATTAGCCAATAACCACATGAACTCATCATTTGTATTAATGGAATATTTTATATATAACTGTGTCAATGACTTTTCAGATATAACTCCACAAAATGTGATATAAATGTACATAAACGCGATTTCTCTACCAATAGCTGAAATAAACTTTCCAGGGATTAGTAAGTAAAGTTGGTGAGTGCTTATATCATTTTTTGTATAGCTGAATAGCGAGGGAGTCTGTTCCTTTTTGCTAGGGCTGAACAAGGAAAATGATTTTGTTGGGTTGAGTACTCCTCAACGTCAACCTCTCCTTTACCACACAGATCAGATTTACACAATTTGTGCTACTTAAGCCCTGGGTTGGCAGGGACCGGAATCGAACGGACTCTTGCGATTACTAGCAAAGATGCCTCAACCAACGAGCTACACCGGCAACCCGTAACAAATTGGTTATACTCTAGTTCACAAACCCTTCCTATAGTTCGGTGAATTACATATTTATGAGTGCTATCTCGTATGTCGACTAAAAGCTTAAAACGACAGAATATCTTATTTTATTACACTCATTTCGTTTTAATGCTCCAATGTTATATATTACGTTCAGTTTCATTTGTCTTTTTTTCTTATCATATTCCGTTCGCTATTTGGGATTACCGACTTTTTTGTCTTTATACATTCTGGCTTCCCAGCGTATATTTTTTTCAAAGAATTATCCCAAAAAGCCGAGTCTTGATTTGGAATGAATCGAATACGTGTTCGACCGTAATAGCACAACTTTCTCATTAGATACGGGGAAAGTATTTATTAGTTTTCTCTCATCTCAACTTACAATAAAGGAATATTACTGGATTTCTTCTTTTTCTTCTTTTTTTTTTGGGGGGGGGGTGTCGAAATATCCGGATGAAACATGAACGACATTTTGCAAAGGTTTATTATGTCTTATTGGCGGATTTTCTATGCTAAACGTCCATTTATGATTTTCCTTGATCCGGATTTCTTTTTCGGGGATTCTTTTCTTTTGTCTATTTCTTTACTTTTCTTTTTGCTTGTCTCATTTTATTTATTATTTTCATCTGTTTGTCTTTTTTTCTTCTGAATGTATTTTCTGTCGTTTTCTCTGTTATGTCTTATTATTATGCCTACTTAGAATTTGAAACCGTGTCTGCTGCCACGACATATTTGTCGGAAACCCTTTCTACAGACTTCTTTTCGTTTATATATATATATATATATATATATATATATAGAGAGAGAGATAGAGAGATGTAGACAAACAGGATGTTAAATGGGAAACGGATGTTTTATTGACAATAAACATCCAGTTTTCCATTTACTCCGTGGTTTGTCTTCCCTTTCTCCACATATTATGGATTACCTCCTCATATTTCTCAAGACATGTATATAACTCGTCGTACAAGATTGGTCCGTTGAGTTTAACAAGCATATATATAATATTATATATAATCAGTTATAATGAAATCAAATAATCGATATTAATACAGCTATATATATATATATATATATATATATTATATATATATATTAATGATAATTTTTACACACTTTATGTGTTTTAATGTTCATTATCTCTATTTAATTTATAGTGTTTTCCGTATAGAATTAAAATGTTTTCCAGTAACACGTAATATTATCTTAAATAAGCAATTATATTTAAACAATTCTTGAATATACATATATTTAAGATTGGATAAAGTATTATTATCTATAATAATAGTTTTCAAGCAGATTCTGTGTGC